>JAODXP020000030.1:1997664-2125164 GCA_027497455.2 Sardinella longiceps
CACCCTAGCAACCACCACACCTACCCTAGCAACAACCTAGCTACCACCTCAAGTACCCTATCAATGGCCTAGCAACCACTTCCACAGTTACAACCTAGCAACCAACATAGCAATCAACATGCTTAACCTAGCACAACCACCCTAGTAACCACCAAACCTACCCTAGCAACCACCTAGCTACCACCTCAATTACCTTATCAACGGCCTAGCAATTAACCACTTCCACATTTGCAACCTAGCAACCAACATAGCAACCGGCATGACTAACCTAGCTACCACCCTAGCAACAACCACATTTACCCTAGCAACAACCATGCAACCACCTCAGGTACCCTAGCAATGGCCTAGCCACCACTTCCACAGTTGCCACCTAGCAACCAACATACAGACCCAAGCAACAGCTTAGCAACCACCTCAAGTACCCTAACAATGGCCAAGCAACCACTTCCACAGTTCCAACATAGCAACCAACATGAGTAACCATCATCAACCACCACACCTGCCCTAGCAACAACCTAGCAACCACCTCAAGTACCGTAGCAACGGCCTAGCCACCACTTCCACAGTTGCCACCTACCAACCAACATAGCAACCAACATGCTTAACCTAGCAACCATCATACAGACCAATTCCAATAGTTGCAATGTATTAACCAAGATAGCAACTTTGCGTTTTCATGTACTCGTAATTTCCCTGAGATTACATTCTCTAGTTTTTGTTTACATTTGTGCAATGGAAGTCTATATGGGAACCGTAATAAAGGTAATATATGTGGCTTATAAATGCAATGGGTAGATCCCAACAGCACAGTATTGGAATACCTCACTGACACCTTTTTTTCTGACTCACTTTTTACTGCGGATGGCTCAGTTTTGTCTGAGGATGACAAACTTTTTTCTAAGAGTCTTAAAATACTCCATGTGAACTGCCCCTATTATATTTAACATTATTAAGAACATGTTGCCATCATTTTAATGGTAATTATAAATTGCCAATTATAAAATGTATTGCATTTTTTAACAATTCTGCTGCTCTTTGTGTGTCCAAGCAAAGGCATTATTCTTGGCTAAATACAAACTCAAAACATTATGAGCCACATATCATAATAAGCAGGGAAACATAATCTGAATTCTTTCTTAGTTTGTCCAACATGCACCAATGGTGCGATTGCTAGCATCATTTTGATGAAGATGACCCCAAACATATAGGCTTAATCATACCAAATTACTCAGTTATTTAGGCTATTGTAATATATATTCTAACAATGAAACAATAAGAGAGAGAGAGAGAGAGAGAGAGAGAGAGAGAGAGAGAGAGAGAGAGAGAGAAGAGAAAAAGACACAAGAAGGCCTGTCTGGAAGAGATGGGAGTGGTGAGGCAGAGGTTTCAAAGATGGCAGGTGGAGAAAATGAGTCAGATAAAAGGTCCTGATAAATAGCCTATAGCCTATTTAAAGGAGAAATGCAGTCCGAATCAGCCTAGCCTTGTCGTTCACGGTCAATGAGTGCTATCTGCAGGGAAAAGAACAACAATAAGGTTATGGATTGATTTACACCAGATTTCTCCTTTAAGTGTGACCAGAATTTTATGTTCACAACTATGGCAAGGAGCTAATTAAGCCCCTGTCTTTTAAAGATTAGTTAGGGTATCATAATAAATGTTTCAAATACTGTATTTTTACTGCATTTAATTCAAGATGCATAAAGATTTTTTGTCTAACAAAATGCAATATATACAGTACATAGTTTATGCATCGCTGCTGTTAACATTCAAAGAATGAAAGACCATGAAAAAGACGTGTCCTGTTTATATTTTCGAAGTTGTTTATTCTAGTGATGGGACAAAATAGAATAAATCCAAAATATCATGCCAGTCTCTAGTTGAATCTTGGAGTAGAGGAGGGAATCGTGCTATTTCTGGGTTAATTATATTGAGCTCTCATTTGTATTGTCAGAGGAGGGGCACCGTTCAGCCTAAATTATAGCAAAACCCTGAAGAGAAAATTGCTCCATCCATGAAAACCTAAGCCTCCTCTATTGCTATTCTGTCTCTGCCCCCCTGACACTGGAACACTCTCACCGTCATAATGCGCATTCCAGTTCCAGAGTGAACAGCTCGGAGACTCAGAAGTCTCTGAAACAAAAAGTGTTCTGCTGCACAAATAGCCCAAGCTGAGCAGTGCCTTTGGCATCTGGCTGCAACAGTTTACAGGGTCTGCCTTCAATTTTCCTCATCAAACAATGATTGTGTACACAGCCCATCCAAGGCAGGGAGGGAAATGCAACGAAACGTGATTTGAACCTCAAGCACAGGACCATCTGTGGGAGATTAACAATGCCAAATAATGACTAGTTCGTTAACGTCACTACTGTGCTTTCTTGTTGTCTTATATGTACCATTACTTAGGCAGGAAAATAAATCTGCCATTTGTATTGATATTTGGTGAGCTTGTTTGTCTGTGTTGCCACAGTGACCTCTTTGGTCCGCACACAACAAAGAGAAGGCTCCATTAAAATTTTACACAGATTGCACTGCCAGTCTTAGCAGTAGCTGATGGAGAATCCCTAGTTACTTTGTGCAATTCATTTCACCTGCCTTTGTTGGCTCCAGGTCCAGCCTAATCCTTGACCTTACAAAGGGCAGTCATTAAGATTGAAATCTTTGTCACATAAAAATTTATTTGAAATCAATGCGATGACCTTCCCATGAAAAGACGTGTCCTGTCAACTCAATCTTGATTAGAACTGCTACACTGTACTGTTGAACTGTTGAAAACTTGACTTGATATGATTGACATGTTGGGCTTTTTTCCCCTCACTGGACATTTGAATGGAGGGATCAAAGGATTCGAATTTAGTGTTATTTTACTACACATTTCAAATGCGTCAAACATTTTTGTTCTTAATGGGAAATAATATTCAGACAGATATTACAGCAGTAAAACAATATCAGAGTGTAATTTTTAAGCTCATTTCTCTGAAGGACTAACTGTACTATCCACCACTACTTGATATTCCTCATAAGAATAACTGCAAACAAGTGTGAACAGCTTGGTAACAAAAGAACATACAAATGCAAACCCTAAAAAATAGGTTGTAAATTATGCACAAGTGTCCATGTGCTTGCAGTTTCTACTGTGTGTGTGTGTGTGTGTGTGTGTGTGTGTGTGTGTGTGTGTGTGTGTGTGTGTGTGTGTGTGTGTATGTGTGTGTGTCAAAGCCAAACTACATGGGAACAATGTGATGAATTAGTTATGCATGCAGACAACAAATTGATCCGCCGCTGCGCTGCTCTGTCACTGAAAGCAGATGTTGCATGCAGTGATGTATGTGGAGCAAGAAGACTGCACTACATTAAAATTATTTCTAATTCAAATGCAAAGGACAAACAATGTCTTTCATTCATGGAGAGATGTGCAAACAAAATGATAATAGGGGGCTTTTTCCACCACCATGATGCAAGAGAGGACCAATATCTGCCAGAATTTCAAATTGTTAAATTTTGGTGCAGTTTTTCTGAGAGGAAAATCTACTGACCATTAATGTTATAGAGGATGTTATGGTTGTTTTGCACTGGCAAGTGGACTTCAATGTTTGTTATAGCATGACAGTAAATGAGCTATCATGTAGCTCTGACAAGACAATGATTTAATTTGCAATCCTGATGAGAATTGTATGCTTGTTAACTTGGCAAAAAAAGAAAGAATGTGATAAAACATTCTCTAAAATGCCACTGTCAGGACTCTGAGGACACTAATCAAGGTTTCAGCAAATCCCTGTTGTTGTTTCTTCCTCTTAAAATTCAGAACACCTAGCAACCTCACTTATACCCAAACTGTGCATGTCATCATATGCTGCACTAATACAGTTTATTGTCAGGGGTATGACATAATTGGTCATGTGCAAATAGATCAGTCAATGCAAAACATTCATTAGCCTGAGAATCTCTGAGGAAATGCATCTGCATTGCATGCCGTGGTTTGAAAGTTGATTGAAAACATCCCTGAGCAGAAGAAATATGATCTGACATGTTTCTCTTTTTCAAGTCATACAGCCAAACTAATCCAACCTTCCATATACTTCAACCTGTGACCTCTTCATCTCCCTCAAGGACATTGCACAGACCCTTGTTGCACGACTGCAATCAACCTTGGCTTTCATGCAAAACAAATACGTGTCCTTCGCTTGCAGCGGCACTGCCCTGACCCATGTCTGATGGTTCATGGCGGCCAGCGTTCCTGGATCCCGTTCATTTCAGATTCTCCACGACGCCCACTGGCCCTGTGCAATTGACTCAGCTACTCGCCTTTGGAGACCCATGTCTGCTGCCCGTGTCTCTTTTTAGCACTGGTACTGCAACTGCAAAATGTCATGCTGCCGAAGAGGTAGTGTGACAACAGAGGCTTTCAGCAAAATCCTCTCCAAACAATGCATTCATTGTTGGGATAGATATGTCTCCCAGTTTGGGCTCCCGACAGTGTAAAATAGACAAGGGTGTAAAGTAAACCTTTACACGTTAGTCCAATTATTGTTTTCTTTTCATCAAGTTACACTAATGGGCTGTTTGTTTGTTTGTTTTTGTTTTCTGTTTTTTTTTTAATTGTTTTTTTAAAGCACATTATTTACATTTCCATGTTCCGTCTTTCTCCTGACCACATTTCATTTATGGCCTTTGATGCTTTGCTGCCTGCTGTTGTTTGTGTTTTGACATTTTTTTTCTTCCAACTGCTTCACGACAAGCCAATGATCATCATGCCTGTAGGGCTGTACCTTTTGAATGCCAGTCTGGTGTTCTTGGTTGAACCGAGGGCAAGCATGTTGCATGTCTTAAAGGTGAAGAAAACACTTGGAAACCCAGTCCTCTTTAGACACTATACAGGCTGCCTTCAGGTTTCACACAGTCAGAGATGAAACAGGAGAATATTATAGCCTAACCCATAAGTATTCCTAAATGTAATCCTTGATTTAATTTTAAAATTCCCTCTTACAGATTCACCTGCACTACATACACATGAATGTGAAAAATAAAATGGGTTCACAGAGATTAAACTGAGTGTTAGTAAAGCACAAACGTAGCAACAGGGAAAATTCTAACAACTCTTAAATCAACGGTGAGTCAACAAAACAAATCACATACTAAACTAAAATGCCTGTGGCACAAAGTCAATTTGTGGCCTTTCTTTTAGAGTAATGTCTGGCACAATTTGTCTCATTGAATATTATGTGTGGGGAAAAAAAGCAGTGAGTCGCAGGATTTTAAAGTGCATTGAACAGCTTCAAAACAAGAAGGAGAGAGGGGAGACATGGACAAGTTAGTCTTTAAAGTAGCTAGTATAATACAGTCCTGGTCATGCATTATGGTAGTGAAGGATCAATCCTGTCTCAAAGAAGCTGAATGCTAATATACTGAGGCACACCTTGCAATTTACCTCCCCAGCCCTCTCCACAGATCCCTGGCCAGCTGTACTAGACTGATAAGGTATATTACTGTGTTCTTTCCTCCAATGGTTTCTCTTGGAGGTGTTAGTAATGAGTCATGGATCCAGTAGGGAGGCCATCTGCATGCAGATTAGAGTTAGCGTTAGCGTTGAGGAAAACCCTATTTGATTATATCAGGATGGCGCCTCTCACATCTCCATATTCCACTCTATTTGTATGTGTTTTAGTCTCACTTAATTTTACAATAGCTTTAATAGCCTCACCAGAATAAGGTAAACAAGGTAGCGGTTTGTTGTTATTAATGAAGAGTAATTAGCCATACTGTGTTCCTAACTTAATTACATATGTTGTTTCGATCTTATTGCCACTGTGAATCCACTCATTAATACGTTTTAAGACTAATGAGAATTTGCACCCAGTTGCCACGGATGTGGCTCTGTGATACTCTAGTGGGTACGTGTTATTACAAATATCAACATTTGGTTATATCTTGTAAGTACACTGGCTAAAATTAACTAATGGGATCTCCTCACATTAACCCAGAAAGTGTTAACTCTGCATATGGTGTGGTGATCATGAGCACAAGGCTGAGGGGGGGTGGGGATAAATCCAAGTAAAGACTGAAAGGCCTTAAAATAACTCAGCTTTGATTGACGTGTAGGATGTATCAATGAAGCAAAAGGAAACAATGTTTGGTATGGGGAAGCAGTGGGGACACCTTCTTGATGGTGCCTATTTTTGTAATGCAGTTTCTTTATTTGGACCAATGTATACTAGTGGTACACTGAGATATTACACTTTCTAGTGGAAATTTAAACAGTCCCATATGAATCAAGCCGTTTGTGTCATTTGCCTCTTCTCATGCTTATACGGAATTCTGTCGCCTTATCAGAAATGCATAACTGGTTTCTCTGAAAGTTCATTTTAAGGGGTGGCAAAATAGCCCTGTGAATTATTCATTAGGCATTTTGTGCATTTTTATACAGCTTTAAGGCTTTGGATTAGCATTTATTTAAGATGCCTGGGAGAGGTCCTTCAGTGACATAAAGCCTGGGAAAAATGAAGTGATCAAACCCTTTTAAGTGTTACACTCAATGGCCATATGACCTTAAGGTGAGGAACTGAGTCTATGATGCCAAAAGAAGTTAGAATTGAGTTATTTGTCAATATTTGGCTAAAGGCGTGCAATTATGAAGGACCAACTTACTCATTCTATAAATTTAATATGAGTACTTTTTAAGAAATTGTAAAAACAATAAATGGAAATGTTATTGTAATATGCATATACTTGCTCTGAATAAATTAGCAGGGTTGGGCAGGGCAGGGGATGAAGTGTCTAGAATGCTGTTGGGGCTGATATCATAACTTGTTTGTGAGAAACAGGAAAACAAGCAAAAAAAAAAAAAAAAAAAAAAAAGAAAAAAGAAAGAAAGAAATATAAATGTGTCAGTTTGCTTGGGTGAAGTAACTGAAGTAAATGGAACTGGGGAGATCCTGGTTACTGGTGACTCTCCAGCTCAGCAGTACCTTCAGAGACATCTCTTTGAAGTTCTGGCACAACGCTGAGAGAACTAAGAAGCTATGGCATATGGATACAGGACAGAGCCCTGCAGTGCCATTGCATATGCATGTCAGTGTTTGGTTGTATCATTTCTGATGCTAATATAATGTAACTGCAGTTGACTTCTTGAATTGATTAGGACATCCCTTGCGTTTCATGGCACACAGATTTCCAGCATGTAGAGAACTAATCAATGCTTTTGCACGCAGAGCAAGGCAAATATTGGTCTGTAAGACTAGTGTGGATTGCAAGTAATCTCATGACAGAATACCACTATGTTGTTTGTGCAGTATCACACTGGGCTAGATTGTAAGGCAGCATTGTGATTGAATTGAATAGAGTTCAAGATGGCGAACATGAACAGTTATGCAATGTCCTTCAAAACAGTGGTTTTGTTATGTTTTGAATAGCAGATAGTGGGCTGTAAAATACCTTTTATGATTTGTACTTTGATTTTGTGTATTTACTTTTACCGCATGAGCTCTGTTCCTTTCACTCTTCACTGTCTTGTCAGAATAAAGGGGGAAAAGGCCCTGATGGGCTCTAATACTTTGTAGGGCTGTACTCTTCCAACTCAATATGTGGAGATATTAAATTAAAAATGTCATGAGTTAAATTTCTCAAAGAAATCAGTTTTTTAACTCCAAATTTGTTAGCAGTGAATTAATATATGCCAATAATGTGTGAGAAATCACATCACTAAATCAGTTTTCACAGAGAAAAAAAGAATTTAATTTTACTAATGCAGATAGTATTATTTCATTTTGACAGTAGACAGCAAACATAATATCACATAAAGCACTTGAGCAGTGCTTCGCCTGTGCATCCATCTCTCCAAAATATAGGGATTGTAATAAGGCCTACTCACGTCATACCCTTTAACATGACGTGTTAGAAAAGCACATAGTGTTTTAAATGCTAGTTGTGCCCTCAACCACTGATTTGTGTTTTATTTAACATTGTGATATGATCTAACAAAGTGACTGTTTAAGTAGCCTATAGGCACAACTCCAACATTTTGAGGTGTTATAAGATGTAGAGCACCTAAATTGCCTGAAAATTTGAATATCAGTCACATATTAAGACAGTCATGATCTTAACAGAGAGAAAGGCCTTTACCATCAGGGAACGAGAAACTAACATTTATTAGCCTAGCGAATACTGCCCCCCCTTCCTTGCAGGCAGACTTCGGCTGATGTATTCTCCTCGTCCCAGCTTTGCTGAGGCTGAGGCAATCTTCCTAGCAGCAGTGCGGCTTTAAGGGGATGGGTGGGCAGTGAGATATTTGGTTGGCTCCTCCCCCGACGATGATGTCAATCGGAGGTGGAGAGGTAGGCAGTACTAAGGGACTGAGTTCATACTATACAACTGAGACTGCTAGAGCTTTGCGCGCACCCGCAGCATTACGTCCAATTCAGCCTGTGTAAGTGATGCTGCGCCAGGGCTCACCCTCATCCTACTCCGTTGGGGAACGCAAGCACTAACTATAGTACATGTTCATATATATGTGTGCTAATATTATTTATTTATTTTTATGTTTTTGTTGCAATCAACGCTTTTGGTTGTGCACACACACACTTACATACTGATGACAAACTGTAACAAATTAGAGAAACAGTTGAAATCTAGCGCTTATGAACATTTTTTGAAGCATAAGTTCAGTGTGATGTGGTTCCCCTTCCACTTTTTTTCAGAGATGAGTTGATTTATTACTTGAAATCAAGAGCTTCATCTTGATCAATCGACTTGGACCACCGGTGTTTGCTGCTTATGGAATTGAACCAGAGTGAACCCACTGTCTGAAGAGGATTTACGTCGTATCTTCAAAAGTAAATCACTGTTCGTATTTTTTGTCTTCTGCGCTTGGACCACAGACATTATAGGACATGGATAATTTTCTACGCGTGGATACCATTTGATTTTCTAATTACTTGAATTTCTTTTTTTCCGAAGAGGATTTTCTTCTCCGCTCCACTTCAGTCTAATTCATGGCACTTCATCTCTTAAAGCACTGATGTGTCTACGTGACAGGAATTTCGAGTGATTTCTATATCCTGCATCAAGGAATTCAAGGTAAGAACCGATTAGGCTAATATTCTTCTTTTCTAACATCATGCCGTCAGCCTATCACATGCAACATGCACCTACACAACTTCACTGATTTTGTGAACGACTAAAGTGTCATGTTGGCCGAATGGGCTGTAGGCTTTCAGATGCGAATCTTTTGGCGGTAGTCTGCTAAGCTATGCTTAATAAACCAAAACAAGGAATAAAGTACCCTAACATTAATCGAAGTTAGCTAACTGTCGCCGGCTCATGGATGCGAACACTGGCGCTTATGCCACCGGCAATCTCCAAACAGCAGCCTATTGCCATAAAGTAAGATGAGTTTCTTGCGTTACTTCCATTCGAACAGCATTGATCATTTTGATGGTCTACGAATAGACAAATACTTTACTGGGATTCAACTGTTTGTTCTCATTCATTTCTAAGACGTCCATAAAATAAAGTGCGTTGGGCGAAACGCTACATGTCCTCTTCAATCGTCATTTCACTCTGTAGTTCGGCAATAATCTCGATCTATTTGCAGTATTTTGGGTTGCATCGACTAAGCTACAATGTTAGTTGGGCAGAGGTTTCATATAATTCATTTGAGCCATGGCAATGTCAGTGCACGTGAATCTCCAAATGCGCTGGTCACAGTGCCCGTGCGTCGGTGGACTGGTGCGACTCCAAAAAGGATTTCAGATGTATTATTTCTCACACTACAGCTTCGTCTACGGTGTTACTGAACTCACTGCATAGTCCAGAAAGTGTTGGCTGCCGTTTTATGTGATATTTAATCTGCAAATTTTGTAGCGGCAGACTAAATTGGCCAATATAAATGCCTTGGAGCATATACACATTTTTAAAATCATACAGCGAACACTGTGTAGTGTTAGCTGTTCATTCTCACATAGAGTACCGGTCAAAAATGGAGTTGGTAATACAGCAAGCGCACAGTCCACAGTAGCCGTGATGCGGCATTCGTGCAGCTTCCTTCTATGCTTTCACAGCGGTCTCTTGAAATGCCGTTTATCATCTCAAGCAACTAAGAACTCAACGGTTACTTACTGCTTCTTCTGCAAAGGCTCAACACTCAAAGTAGCATATCAACTGTTTACATATTTCCATTATAGAATATGAGATTTTCTCATCGTCTAAGTTGTCATCCCTATGAGCTTAGGCTCATACAACCTCTAAAGTTGCCCCAAGTAAGTTTACTTTTTTTCAATGTAAAATAGATTTTTGGCATGGTCATTCACGGATGCACGATTTTAGGCGCAAAATAATAACCCTCACATCAGGCTATACCTTCCTTATGAAATAGGCATGCCTTATTTTCTTAAATTAAAAAGTAATGCAAAGTTTAGTCTGTAGGAGGGCAGTCTGTTTACTAAATAATATTAACATCAGGGGAGATTGGTATACTGGTGAACATCACATCACAGACCTCCACATTATTGTTGAATAAATCCTTAGGTTATTTTGTCTGTTCTCAGTAGCCTCATCTAGGGATATCTATTAGTAAACAAAATTAGGGTGCATACGATATACCAAGACATGCAATAGCCTAGTTCAGACACCAAGTAGTCAGCCAGATAAAACATGTTTCACACAATGCATGGATGAGTGTGAAAACTGTAATGCTATAATTTGATAAAATTAACCAACTTGATCTTTACTCACAAAAGTGTAAAATCAGTTTATGGGACACTGACATAGCAATAACTCACGGAAGAAGGATAAGTCATATTCCTCTATTGCCCATCACCTCTCCCAAGGTAACAGGTTGAGTAACAGGTCAGTTGTTTGACTAGAAAATTCAGTACTCATCATCATACCTAAAATGAAGATCTGTTGTATACAAAACAACTGAACAATTAGATACACAAATTTTCATAAGTTCTAAGATGCAAATAAAAAGAATGAGGATGCTCATATTGTGTGTGTTACAATATTAAAATGCATCTTAGGCTATTTATCAAGCTATTTGTATCCATCTCCTCACAGTTGTGTTAAAGTAGCAATTGCATGGCTTATTCTTTTACTCAGTGTTTGACTGCCATCACTTAAACGGATACATTGTTATTAATGGTACCACTATTGATGATGGTGCAAAACAGATACATTGTTAATTTAAATAGTGTTAACTAAGTGGACAAATGTAATAGGCCTGTCATTTATCACTGACCTTGTTTTTTAAAGCTCTTTTGCTCAAATGGTAAGATATTAAATGCACCATCATGCGACACATTAATATCCCTTGCAAAAATGACTACCGTCATAATTTTGCACGCTTAGATTTGCTACTTTACGCAGATCTTTGGATAGCATTGTTATCCCACTCCTGCCCCCTATGGGTTGGTTTTTGTTCCGTGTCAGTAAACTTTTGTATTACATAGCAACAAAATTAAACGATGGGCCTTGGTTATCCCTACAGTACATGCGCCGATTCCCTTATAATACTTACTTGGTAGAGAGACTGGTGTTGGAAAGCCTCTAGTGTTCTGCTCATAGCTGGTCTTTAATTAAGCAATTTGTTTCAACTGCCCACACGGAATATCTGTCATACGGTCTGTCACTGGGAGCCGCTCTGCCTACAGTTAACTCTAAATCTACACTTGTTTAAATGGAAGATATGACTGACAAGGTACATGTATTTTGTCATTCAGTGACATGCATATGGTCTCATTTGCTATGCTTTGTTGTCACTGCTTCTGCTTGGGACAAAATTTATTGAATTTATATGTTTTAGCATAAAAAACCCTTTATGCGTGCTCAATATTTATTTTTTATTATGTATGATCAAAATGAGCCCATGTAAAAACTCAATTTGAAGTTTGATTAGGTAGAGTAATAGGCAAGTGAAGTGTCCTGGACCGCACTGTCATTTCGCTGTGCAGAAACAAATAGTCATGCTGAAAGGCTGACATTGCTTTTTAGTTCCATAATGATTGCTGACAGACATAAATCAACAGGATTGCTTTGACTACATGTGTTTATCCTTTTCGATTGACAGCCTATTTAAGATGTTAATACCTCACGATTGATCACGTAAAGCTCTTATAATCAATGTAACTCCTATCAAGGCCACTTCCAAGAGTGGTTAACATTCTGTGCTTTACATTCTGAGGAACCGTCTGTGCTCATCAGCACTATGCACCAGCATTATGTGCGCCATGATAATCACCCAATGACCCACAGCCTCTTTACGGACCTACAGTTTTTATCATGTATCAAGCACATGAGCAAGTTTTCTGGTGTTCCCAGGGTATTTTGATGCCTCAGAAATGAATGATCGAGGTGTAGGGCAAGGCTGGCCAGCACAAACAAGAGGGGAGGTGGAGAGGCTAACCACCCACAAATGGATCCCACGTGGGTGTTTCTGCGTAGGAAGATTGTGAACTCAATCAAGGCACGCTTTATGTTGTTTGTAAGAATAACAAGTGGCCACAGGGCGGGTGTTGGAATACATTTGGCGTTGAGAACTATGCATTCCAGCATTCATCCTATAACAAAATTACATTGAGATTGACTTTAATTATTTCTTGGCAACATTCTAGTCATTGCTCATGCCTCAGAAATATATTACTATGTGTACAAAAGGTTTTTTGTCATTTAATTGAAACGCCCCGATAGGCCTGTATGTATGTGCACAGTATGTGGTGTCCCCACGATAGTCATGTTTTTATATGGTTTTCTATGTAGGTCTTGGGACACACTCATCACAAGGTCATTTTTATGATAAGAGATATTTTGGGATCAAAATGCATGAAAGCATGGATAATTTTTTTTTCCTGCTCTGTCCTCCTTCTACAGAACCACTAGTTTTCTGGAGGGGGAAATCAGAGCTGAAATTCCTGCAAATCCTTCCAGCATATAGAGTTTTGAAGGCTAGTCATCACTCCCCTGTGTAAAACAGTGTAGAAAATGGCTAAACAAGTTTTTCAACAAGATAAACTGTCCTAAATATGGTGAGCACTGACATGTGGGGTCCCTTGTGGAGTTTTCTAATCCCAGCTCCATATCCCTTGATAACAGTGCTGCTTACAAAATGCCAGACACCACTCACTTTTAACTTCCTTCTATTCTGTACTATTTTTGGTTATATAAGTTAGCCTCAGGCTCGTTTTATGCAGGGATCCACAATTAGTGATATTTGAAGCCAGACCTGAAATAAGCAACTTGCCTCGGCTACAGAATGTGACATATGCAGTAGTAGCCATCTGCATCGGTCCGGTGTGATGTTGACGAGCTGTTTATAGACCTGTCCCTATCATGACTTTAAAGAATTCTAGTTCCATGTTGGAGAATCTAGATCATCTTTTCATCTTTTATTCACCACACACTGCATCTCACTTCTCAGCCAGTGTGTTCTCTTCATTATGCATGGTTGGCTTTGGCCTTGGACTCTTTCGAGCTTATCACAGTATAGTAGGTGAATAGTAATTGCTTGCTCCTGTCTCTCTCTTTATTTCACTTTTTCTGTTGGCTGGGGAAAAGGACACACTTCAAACGCTATTTTCTGGGCTTTTCTTTAAAAAAAAAAAAAAGCCACAAAACAAAACATACACACAACAACATGATGCTTTGCGAATCCGCTCAGGGAAGTGGTCCACATTGATCACTGTCATGTAAATACCATCAGAAGAGGCCTTCCTAGCCAGCCAACCTTTAATGAGTCTCTCCTGAGGTCCTTTTCCAAAGAGCAGGAGAAATAGAACGTTCTCCGACAATAACCAGAGCCCTTGCTCATTGCCATGCACATTTAGTCACAACAGGTTTTATGAACATTTTTTGTGGTCTTGGATAGTTTTCTCCCTCCAGACAGTTCACATTAATATTGTGATAAAAATGTCCCATTCATCTCATCTTTTAGTGGGGTTGTAATGGGTGCGTTAATGTAGCCTCTGCATTGTGTGTGGCTTCAGCATGACACTTCTCTGTCATTTGAGACATTTTATTTACCACATAAATGAGGAAGTATGTTGGAGGGAAAGAGGGACTTCTAAGGATGATCAGTCTCCCAATGGACTCCTTCAGTGGGATGTCTGAAGTGACTGCAAATGTCCTGCTTGCCATTTTGCCAACTTCTCTTTCACATTATAACAACTTTTTCGCTCTTCATGGGGGAAGTAATGAGAGGCAATCTTTTTGGATGAAAGACTGTTATCATCACCAGTAGGCCATCTGGTGCTTTTAAAATGTAAATCAGGACATGGCTCTAAAGTTAAACATTTAACATCCTACAGCACCCTGTATATATAGGCTAATATATTTACAGAAATAGCTAAAAGTCAACACATTAATTTTTCTTTTTATTGTGTCAGAAACAGTCTACTTAGTATGCTAAAACTATAGATAACTTCTATTAAGAAATATCTCAGCATTTGGGACTGAAGCCTTTTTTAGTGCAGGAAACTTCAACAGCTGTACTTAAAAAAGGCCTTTAATATGGTTGGTATAGCTTTGATTAAAGAGAAAAGTTTAAAAAGAATTGCTTCTTGTGGTGTCAGGGGAAATTACTCAAATTACACTCTATCTCAGACACTGCTTTTAAAAAGGAACAGGCAGGAATAATACAGACAATCATGCTGGAATAATACAGACAATCAAGGAAGTCTCTCCATTTTGTCTTGGTGACCTACTTGCATTTTTGGCACCAAGTTAGGATTGTAGCCCTTTGGCTGTTCTTATTTATATAATGCCCTGACTGGATTTTTATAGAAGATATATAGGCAACCAGTATCAAGGTTTTGTTTTTAAATCTTGTTAAGTTATGTTACGACTTCTTGAACCTCCATTTGTTCGTTTTTACAGTGCATTTTTTTGTACTGAGCTGTAGAAATCACTGAAATGTTCAAAATAAACAGCAGCAACAAATGAACTCTGTTGACATCAAACATTTTATCTTAAAAAAGGCATAAAAAACATTTGTAGCCCAAAGGGGCAATAGGCTGGACCTAGTCTTTTTTCAATGCATGAAATGAAATGAAATACACATTCAGGATTGTGCCATACATACAGCATCAAGTCATTTGTCATTAATCTTGGTGGTGTTAATTTTTTTGTGAAAACATTTCTATGTGGTATTAGCCAAGTAAGATATTCATTGAAGTTACTGATATAATTAGTGTACCAGCAACTCTGGTGTATGTGTGTGTGTGTGTGTGTGTGTGTGTGTGTGTGTGTGTGTGTGTGTGTGTGTGTGCGTGTGTGCGGGTGGCGCACACCACAAACAAAAGAGCCATAAAGAGTAGCATTTAAATGTGGTCTCTGAATGAGACATCCATCTTTTAACACAACAGGAGTTGAAATGCCCTTCATAAAAAGCACAAAATCCACCAGGGAAAGTCGGCTAATTAACGAGAAACATGCATGCTTGTTTCAGAACCCGTGGTTGGTTTCAGCAATTGTCTTTTTTCTCCATCCCCCCCCCCCCCCCTCTCTCTTTCTTTATTATGATAGAACTGCAGTCCACACGCAAGAAGCTCGTCCAATCCTGATTATGGACTTGGCAAGTGAGGCCCATGTTCTGCTGCTGGTGCTCAGCTGCCTGCTTTTACTGTGCTGGGCCCAGGAGAAGGAGTACATGGTGAAGGAGGAGCAGCCCGAGAACGTCCGCATCGGGAACCTTCGTCGGGACCTCGATCTGGCGCTCGACCCCAACATCAAGCTCTCCTCGCCGCTGCAGTTCAAGCCTGTGTACAAGACGGGCGACGTGCAGCTGGTGCGGGTGGAGGCTAACACGGGGGAGATATTCACCACAGCCAACCGCATCGACCGCGAGAAGCTGTGCTCGGGCATCTATGGCGAAAAGCAGTGCTTCTATGAGATAGAGGTGGCCGTGCTGCCGGATGAGATCTTCCGGCTGGTCAAGATCCGCTTCCTAATCGAGGACATCAATGATAATGCGCCCCTTTTCCAGTCCACGGTCATAAACATTTCCATCCCAGAGAACACAGCGATCAACAGCCGCTATCCTGTGCCCTCTGCCTTTGACCCAGACGTGGGGATCAATGGGATTCAACACTATGAACTTGTCAAGGTGAGTGGTCCTAAGTGTGAATTAAACTGATGGTGCATGATGCCCCACTGGCCTTCCTTCTTGTCCTCTCTCTCTCTCTCTCTCTCTCTCTCTCTCTCTCTCTCTCTCTCTCTCTCTCTCTCTCTCTCTCTCTATCCCACACTCTACCTATCTCTTTCCATCTCTCTCTTTCTCACTCTCATTGTGTAAGTGTGAGTGCATTCCTCCCTATCTCTCTCTCACACAGACACACACACACACACACACACACACACACACACACAACCACTCACACACACACACACACACGCACACACCGCATACTCTCCCCCCGCCCTTCCTCTCTCTCCCTCTATCAGCTGAATGCATTACCTAATTGATAGGTCGACAGACATTCTAATTTGGTGATTGATCACCTGTTCAGAAGAATCAACATTTTAACTCAAGGTTCCAGAGGTAATTTACCATAATTTGTATACGTATGCTCTGTGTATAATTGAACAGGAGTAGAAAATACATGCAGAAAGAGGCTTGCATTTTCTTTCATCGTTTAATTGGTGCTCTATGGGTAGATAGTGCCGTAGTCTCAGTGGCTTAATATAGTGAGCTCAAATGAGAAAGTAGGATAATTATATGCATTCTATTAGGGTCTTAGCATGTCTCATACATTACTGGAATGGTATTTCTTGCACATATTTTTTTTTTATCTGGCAACACAATTGTGTGTGAGCATATGGCATACACAAAAAGGTAAACACTATAGTTTCACAGGATGTAAAGAGTCAGACAACAGTCTTGTAATAAATGAATGTGATTTGCTGTCATTTATTAAATGACGAGTGCTTTATACTTTTGCTCCTGATTAGAAATTCAGATTGTATTAAGCAAGCCGTGTTTGATTTTATCCCACCATTTGCATGGGGAGGGCTTGCTTGCCTGGTGGATGTCAATTGTTGTGCCTGGAAAAGGCCCAAATCAGTGCAGTCACAGGCCTGCACACATTGCTCTTCAGCATCTCCAGTGTCGGTTTTTCATGCCAATTTTGGATCAGCTCCTAACTCAGTGTCTGTGAATCACTTGCATCTTGATCCCAGATGGAGCTCAGTTGTATTGCCTTTACAGTTCAAGAAAAAGAGAGTGGAGGAGAGAAGAGGAGAGAAGAGAGGGAGTGAGTGAGCGAGAAAAAAAAGCGTTTTTACACTTAGAGAGGTTTGAGCAGGCTCTCCCTGGAGGAGCTACTGGCCCTAGATCCACCCCTTGGACTGTATTTGCATGGTCCTCAGAGATTATCACAGAGAGAGAGAGAGCAAGAGAGAGAGAGCTCCCACACAGTGATGCTTCACCCTGCATTCCTGCCTCGTCCTCAGCGTGAAGTTTTAGGATGATCACCACCGCCGCCGCTGCTGTCTCCGCGGCGGCTCCTCACAGTAGCCAACCAGAACCAACGCGTACCAGTCACACCCCCCTGCCATGAGAAAGTGTAAATGAGATTACCAGCTTCTCGCCATTAGTCATTAATGTGATTTCATAGGCAAGACTAGCATGTCTGCGCAGAGGACGTTCATTGGGCCTATAGTGGTTTCATTGAGGTGAAATATTAATTGTTCTATCAGCATTAGTCTTGTTATGTCACCTGGAACGATGCGCTTAAGGCACTTTCTGAAACGGCCAAGGTCAGCTCGGGGAAAAGTAATACCATGCATGGTTGGAGGAGGGCATTCCATTAGGAGAGATTTTATCACTTAAAGAGAAGCTCTTTACAAGTTCTATCTTGGAGCATGTGGATCAGATCAGGCTCAGGGGATGGAGGTATTGACTTTTTTTGTTGCAGGGTCCACCCAGTCCATTGTTATTTTTGAACCAGCATTTAAGGGTTTTCAGCACATTGGACGTAACCAGCTTCTCCTCTCTTTCGATCCCCTAAGTCTTTAATCTCTTCAAACTTGGCCTGCTATTTATTTATTGGAATCTGAGTCAGCCTCACACACACACACAGCAAGAAACAAATGAAGTAAAATAGTGTTTCTGTAATTTGTTAGGCCATGGACACATGTTTTTGTTTTAAGGTGCCATCTTTTATTTGTACTAATGAATAGCTTTCTTAATGATGTTTTTCCAGTTCTTTGAGTTTATAATTGAACAATTTATCAAAGAACACAAGGATCAGCCACAGCTGTTTGCCAGAGTTTAATGCTTATCTATTTATAAGCACTGTTCACTTGTGTATTACATATACAATATGCAATATTTTTGCAAAAAGAAAATTTTTCCTTTATTCCAATAACTCTTGATTTTAAAAGAATATTAAACTCTCTAAGCCTTCAACAAAATGAGTTCGAACAGCTTTTCATCTTCCCTATCCAAATAAGTCACTGAGGTATTCTCCCTGTCTTCTGTTTAGCTGCGGTCAATAATTGGCTGCTCGATTTCATATCACTCCTGACTGATTGGAAATAATGACAGAAGTAAGGGAATGAGAAATTTGACTGAAATTGTGTGGTGGAGACGGAGATGGAGAGAGGGAGTGTGTATGTTCAGAAAAAGAGTGTGTGAGAGATGGGGGGAGTGGACAAGACGGGAAAGATGGAGAGAAAATCTCTTTTTGTTCGGACCATCCATTGCCCCTTAACACCCATGAATTTGTGATGTATTCAGCAGACGTTCAGTCTCCATTGACTTTAATAAGGTCATCCCATTGATTCGAAGATGCACCATCTGATTATCTGAAGCGCAAAAAAACACAGCTTTCTAGTAGATGTGAAATAACTCCATGCAACCTAAAACTGACTGCAAGGCCCTGAGATATCTACTTTAAGTCGCTGTGCCATAAGGTTAGATTGTGTGATTGTAGCACTCTAAGGTTACCACTCGGAGTTGCTCTGCTCATCCCTCTTGATTGCTCTAGAGGAAACTATTTTCGGTATCAATTACTTCTATTATAGATCATCATCTGCCTGTGTAATATTACCTGCCCGTCTCTCCTAAGTTACAGGTCAATTGGAGTAAGGTTAGAGAAAGAGAGAGAGAGAGAGAGAGAGAGAGAGAGAGAGAGAGAGAGAGAGATGTCTTTTTTCTTCCGGTGGCATGCTTATTATTTTCAAATGATTGTCACTTCCCATGGACTGGTGATTCATACCATCTTGCTCTTTCTAAGCCTGCCCTGGAGGTAATCACAATACCCAAGCCCCATTTTGCATGTGAAGAAATAGACAGAGAGAGAGAGAGAGAGAGAGAGAGAGAGAGAGAGAGAGAGAGAGAGAGAGAGAGAGAAATGATTGATCACTGATTCAGCCACAGACGTAGCACCAGTGTAGCCTTATTGCATTCAGTAGGCACATTGCCAGCAGTAGTTCATGTAAAACTAGAGCAAACACAGACAAATAGAGGTCCTGCCCATAACCCATAGCAATGCTGTTCCATTCCTCTGTTAGGATTGCATTCTTTCCACAAGAAAGCTCTAGGACGAGGTTGGAATACCATAGAGGTGTGTGTGTGGGCCAGATGGGGAGGGCTAAGGATGGAGGAAGCGTGAGGGCTTGCTTGAGAGATGGATTGGTGCACAGACAGTAGATCTAGAAGTAGGACTGTTTTACATTTAGTTTTTACATATTAAAATGATCCACAAACAGGCCACAGATGGTGGTAACAGGGGCTTTGCCAACTGCTAAAGAAGGATGTCACACAATCTTGGAAAGCACAAGACTGATTTCGCTCACAATCGAAGAGTCGTATGCGTAGACAATTACTATGGAGATCAAAGGCAGGGTTTTGTTGTTTTTGAACACATAAGACCGGTTTGTTTGTGTTGTTCAAATGCGGTTGGGCAGACCCTTTACAAGGCAAAAACACATATGTTAATCTCATATGAAAGATATGCCTAGACAGAGTAATCTGTTAGTGTTTGTGTGTAGCATGAAGCTTATCTCTTAAGAAAGATGCGTTTTCTTGTTTCAGCATGAAAATATTTCTGACTGTAAGAGCTTCAAAGAGCCTCCTTGTTTGGCAAATGTGTTGTGAGACTTATTGTGGATTTTAAACATTATGGGCCCTTTCTCAGGGTTGTTTTTCAAAGGTGCAAATGTGCCAGCTTTACTCCACAGCTGATCTGTAATCATAAATATTAGTGCTAGTTTTAGAGGGGAAGGCAATTACTTTGAACAGTCAAGGCTGGTCTCTCATGAGGATTACATGTGCATTTGTTTTCATTTTCCTCAGGCTTTTTAAAATGTCCCTCTCTCTCTCTCTCTCTCTCTCTCTCTCTCTCTCTCTCTCTCTCTCTCTCTCTCTCTCTCTCTCTCTTTAATCTATGGCGGTCTTGCAGCATATTTAAAACAGAGCTTATCTCTTGGCTCCCTTTTCAACTGTCTCTCTTGACTGTGAACTTGAAGTCTTTGGAGTGCCTCCATAGCAAAAGCAGACACATGATTGTGAGGTAAAATGCAATCTCATTTTGGGTGAAGCATGGTGGAATGGATCAGAGTGGGGGACAGAGCTGAAATCACTATTCCATTAAAGCTGCGCAGTGAGACTGAATCGCATGACTTTGTTCTTTAAATTGGTTTGTTGGTCGCTGTACATCGGGCATTCACCAACAGAGAGAATCGCAATATCAGGAGTGTCAAGTGTGCCAGTGCCACCACTCGAGAAATGTACCTACACAGATGTGTCTGCCCATGAACACAAGTGGAATACCTTTATTAGGGATTCAAACGGCAACGTGACTCCCCACTGAAGTCAATAGACTGCTCCTCAGATCTCTCTGATGAAAAAACATGAAAGTTAATTACTATTTGCAACCATCACTCCATCGATCTCTCCATCTCTCCCTTTTTAATCTATTTATGTGCAGCTATTTCTGTCTTTGCCTGAGTCGAGTGTGTGTGCCAGTCCATTTCTCACCAAAATTCAGATTTGCGGTGTTTAAAAGGTATAAGAAAAATAAGTCAAAGGCTACTCGTGGAGCACAGAAATGCCTACACGCGGAGCAAAGGATTGTTTACCCCCTCCTTAGCATCCAGTGTTTGCTAAAGGCTTTATGTTGCTTAAGTGGTTTATATCCTCTGGTTGTGTTTTGTAAGTCAATATTTTGAAGACCCTATGCATAGGTTTGAAGTACTTTCACCCCAAGGTTTGTTGCTGCTGTTAGAACAAACAGGCGTTTAAAGCTAAAACAAATCACCACCTCTGAGAGTATTGGTTGAAATCCAAATAGCTGAGTGGGATTTTTGTCCCTCATCTTTTTTTTCCCAGCCTTTTTTGCACCAACAGAAAAGAAAAGGTTGAATGCTCTACAAATGATTCATCCAGACACACACAAAAAAATGACTAATGGCTTTGATGCTTAATCCAATTTTAATGTCATCTGTAAAAAATAATAATTTTTGCTACTATTTATTCTCTCTCTCTCTCTCTCTCTCTCTCTCTCTCTCTCTCTCTCTCTCTCTCTCTCTCTCTCTGTATCTCACAGAGTGTCAGTGAGTTTGGCTTGGACATCATTGAGACTCCAGAGGGGGACAAGTGGCCACAGCTCATTGTGCAGCAGAGCCTGGACCGGGAGGTCAAGGACACCTTTGTGATGAAGATCAAAGTGGAAGATGGGGGCACACCACCAAAGTCCAGCACAGCAATCCTGCAGGTCACCGTGTCCGATGTGAACGACAATCGGCCCATCTTCAAAGACAGCGAGGTGGAGGTCAGCGTTCCGGAGAACGCACCCGCGGGCACATCCGTCACCCAGCTCCATGCCACCGATGCTGACCTGGGCTCCAACGCGCAGATCCACTTCTCCTTCAGCAACCAGATCTCGCCCGCGACCCGCCGACACTTTGCTATTGACAGCAACACTGGATTGATTACTGTGAGGCAACCTCTGGACCGAGAGGTCACCCCAGTTCACAAACTGATTGTGCTAGCAAGTGATGGCAGCGCCACTCCTTCCAGAGCTACAGTCACTGTGAATGTCACAGACGTTAATGACAATGTCCCATCTATAGACACTCGGTATATAATAAACCTTGTGAACGGCACTGTGCTCTTGTCAGAGAACGCTCCGATAAACACAAAGATTGCTCTCATTACTGTGACTGACAAAGACGCAGACTTGAATGGGAAAGTGACGTGTTACACAGACCCAGATGTACCTTTCAGGTTAAAGCCTGCTTTTAATAATCAGTTTCTGCTTGAGACTGCAGCCCCCCTCGATTATGAGACCACAAGAGAATACGCCATTAAGATAGTTGCCTCCGATTCGGGAAATCCTCATCTGAACACGTCAGCAATGGTGCTCATAAAAATCAAAGATGAGAATGATAACGCCCCCACTTTTCCTCAGCCTGATATTCAGCTCTCCATCCCCGAGAACAACGACCCTTCCACCCAGTTGATAAAAGTCAGTGCTACTGATGCAGATAGCGGCCCAAATGCTGAGATCATTTACACGCTGGGGCCTGACGCCGACCGTGATGTATTTCACATAGACTCGCGCACCGGAATTCTTTCGGTGAAGAAAAGGCTGGATAGGGAGAAGCACGAGAAGTACACTTTCACAGTCATTGCCCGGGACAATGGGTCCACCACCCTGCAGAGCAATGTCACTGTGAGGCTGATCGTCCAAGATCTGAATGACAACAGCCCAGCATTTACTCATCCCGAGTACAACTTCTACGTGCCTGAAAACCTCCCCTTGTACGGGACGGTGGGATTGATCACGGTCACGGATGCGGACGCGGGGGACAACGCCGTGGTCACCCTCTCCATCCTCAACGCCAAGGACAACTTCATCATCGATCCCAAAACCGGCGTCATAAAGCCCAATATCACCTTTGACCGGGAGCAGCAGAGCTCCTACACGTTCATGGTGAAAGCAGTGGACGGGGGACAGAAGCCGACCACATCCTACGCCAAGGTCACCATCAATGTTGTTGACGTCAACGACAACCGGCCTGTGTTCGTCATCCCTTCCTCCAACTACTCGTACGACCTGGTCCCCTCCAGCACCGGCCCGGGCTCCGTGGTGACCAGAGTGTTTGCCATCGACAACGACACGGGCATGAACGCAGAGCTGCAGTACAGCATCATTGGGGGATCGCAGGGAGGAATGTTTTCCATCGACAGAACTACTGGGAATATTACACTACAGGAGAAGATTTTGCCCGCTCACCAAGGTTTACACAGACTCGTAGTGCAAGTCAGAGATCTGGGACAGCCTGAATCCCTGCACGCCATCGCCTTAGTGCACCTGTTTGTGAACGAGACCGTGTCCAATGCCACCTACATCCAGGAGCAACTACGTAAGAGCATGGAGACCCCATTGGATCGTACTGTGGGGGAGAGTGACGTCACGCCTCAGGCCAATGGTTATGTAATTGTCGTCATTGCTATCATAGCCGGCACAATGACTGTAATTTTAGTCATCTTCGTCACGGCCCTAGTGCGCTGCAGGCAGACGCCGAGGCATAAAGTGGTTCAGAAGGGCAAGCAAAGCGGCGAGTGGGTGTCGCCCAACCAGGAGAGCCGCCAGATCAAAAAGAAGAAGAAGAAAAAGAAGAGGTCTCCCAAGAGCCTCCTGCTTAACTTCGTCACCATCGAAGAGTCGAAGCCCGACGACCCAACCCACGAGCACATTAATGGCAAACTTGACCTGCCAGTGGAGCTGGAGGAGCAGACCATGGGGAAGTACAACTGGGCCACCACGCCCACCACCTTCAAACCTGACAGCCCCGATTTAGCCAAGCACTACAAATCGGCCTCGCCTCAGCCCACGTTCCAGATCAAACCGGAAACCCCCGTTGCGCCCAAGAAGCACCACGTGATTCAAGAGCTCCCTCTGGACAACACGTTTGTGGTGGGCTGTGACTCTCTGTCCAAGTGCTCCTCCACCAGCTCTGATCCCTACAGTGTCTCAGAGTGCAGCTGTCAAGGGAGTTTCAAGACTCCTGGGCAAATCCACACCCGACAGGTAATTCATGACTTCCTTTTTAAGCCTGCACACTGCTCCCGCTCCCACCTCCCCTTCTACTGTCCTTTTGTAGATAAGAGTAGGGTTGGAAGATGGCAGTCAGGGATGGGGGTGGAAGGGTTGGTCAGGGGATTAAACCACACAAAGGCGGAAATGTGCATGAATTTCATCAGAGGTGAATATTAAGAGTATTGTACTGAGGTGGGAAAGGTGACACACGAGGCATGAGAGGTTTATTTCTCTATTTTGGCCCGTTGCTTTTTGCTCCTTGAAACGGTGGCTTCTGGTTGTAGTCTCCACTTGCAGTTACTCACAGTAGGCAGAGATACACCAGCGGTGAATGTGTTGAGAATGGGGCTATTGTGATGCTTGGTTGAGTCACTGTTGAATAACTGCTTCGAGGGAAGATGTTTGTGACGTTATTTGGACCTGTTTAGCCTCTGTTTTTTTTTTCTCCTGAAATAAGTGACTGCAATTTGAAAGCTCTAATTAGCAGGAAAAGAAAAGGGTTTTGGATACAAATGCAGACTCCAGCTGACTCTTAGTGTTCGCTATTAACTGGCACAACAAACCCAAACATGTCTAATATATAAACAAAGAATCCCTGGGCAGCATCAGAAAGTATTTCCAATTTTACTAATGTACATGTCTCAGCACAGTAGTTCTTTACAACATAAGTGATAAGTTTGATATATTATTGTGTTAAAGTGGGTAAAATCTCTCTCTTTCTCTCTCTCTCTCTCTCTCTCTCTCTCTCTCTCTCTCTCTCTCATTTATTTCTCACACACAAATATAAATAAGATTAAAAAAACAAGGAGAAAACAGCAAGAGACACAGAGAATGAGAAACAAGCCGTATTCTCTAACCTTGTTTTCATTGTGCTGTTAATGAAACATTGCCAAGCTCAGAGGCTGGGAGATAGCACTAATGAGGGAAAAGTTTATTTAAACGCTGGCGCAATTCAGATCAGGATTCCCGAAGAGATATGCCAAATGCAAAGTGGCTAATAAATAAGAGCGGGCAAGGGGAATAAATGTAAATCAGAGGTGACAAGAACGGCCTCACACTGCTGCAACAGCCCGCGCGGCGCCGACACAAAGACAAAAGCATGCAATTTTGGGTCACAGAGATCAAGGTTAAGCTCTAGCTGTGGGACTGAGACACTCCAATGCAGGGCAGGGGGATTTAGTAATCACTTTCACAAGCATTCATTTTTACAAAGCAAAGTTCTTTTTTTTAATGGTGTCCAAAGGAAATGTGTGGTTTAGCTTCACCAGTTCGTATCCATGCAAGTGGCATGCTGCAAATGAGACAGCAGATGATTATTTATGCCATGACTAGCATCATT
The DNA here is from genome assembly GCA_027497455.2 of Sardinella longiceps. NCBI lineage: Eukaryota > Metazoa > Chordata > Actinopteri > Clupeiformes > Clupeidae > Sardinella > Sardinella longiceps. Next base: position 2,023,039 of record JAODXP020000030.1, read on the forward strand.
ACATTAAGGTCACCAATATGACATTCAGGTGGATCTGATGATGACAGTGTAATGGTGTAATGCATTCTGTTTGACTCTGTAGTTCATTTCCTAATTAGACACACACATATACCCTCTCTCTCTCTCTCTCTCTCTCTCTCTCTCTCTCTCTCTCTCTCTCTCTCTCTCTCTCTCTCTCTCTCTCTCTTCATCAGCTCGTAGATTCAAAGGCTATCGTTTTTTTTTTTTACCTCTGACATTATGGCTCTGGTTTCTCAAGATCTCTCATCCCTGGCAGAAAATCCTTCTCTGCATATTTCTTGCAAATTATAGTAGATCCACATTGTGTGCATGGTAATTTAGGGTGACACCCACACACAGTTTCTCTCCAACCGCCTTTCACATAAAAAAAAAAAAAAAAAAACGGCGAATGCCTCGCTCAGCCACGGTTCATTACATGTAAAACCTTTCCTAGACAGATTACAGAGGGAAAAAAACAACATGTAAATCAGTTTATGTTTGTAATACTTCTCTTCAGATAGTCTAAATGACTTTTTGACGGACGTGCTTGAAACTAAATTATGCTGCAATTTCTTCTCTTTTTTTTTTTGCTTTTTCTTTTGCATTATCAGTATACACATGGCAACTTGTTCAGAGTGCACAACAAAATGAGACTTTATGTTTTGGGGTGATAATGGGAGCCGACTGATTTAATAGCAAATGTAATGACCTGTATTGGATGTTAGAGCTCTTTGGTTAGATAATGCAGCGCAACCCATAACTAGAAGACAAACACTTATTAAGGACTTCATAAGTTTCCTTGCTATGTGTTGTGGCATATTCAGGGTTGCATACAGACACATCAAAATACAAAGGTGTTTGAGATCAACTCCTGTCTTGTCAGACATTCACATTTGCCCGTTCATGCTGTACCGTGATGAGGCACCAAAAGTAATCCCCCGAGAAAAGCCAGCATGGCAGATGAGACGATGTACTTGTTCTGCGAGGTAAAAGCTCAACGTTCATAAATGAGGAGTCGACAGTGAGAAAAATCGGTTATTACACGTGGCGTTTCACACGAGTTCACTTTAAACAAAGTAAGAATAGGACAAAAATGTTCTTCTCGTTTCCAATAGCAGCATTTATCTTATGCCACCAAACAATGTGAATTGCAAGCAATAGAGTTATATTTGGCCTACTCGAAATAACTATGTCTTCCCACACCTAGACAATAAATAGAACTGCAGTAGGTGCTATAGAATGGAGTTAATGTACCCCACAGCACATCCAATCACATCATATCAATCATACGCGTTTGCTTATATAGACCATCGTCGTGAAATGAATGAACAACTACTTTTGTGCACATTTGGACTTGGATACTGTCTCCATGATGGGAGTTAAGATCAGCGATGAGCAGTTCCCTGACAACATGGATGCTGAATGCCAGCGCTCAATATGGTTAATATTTAATAGCTTGTGATGTTCAAAGTCTGTTTGATAGCACAGGGACTGGAGTGGAGTATCTGATGTTTGCACTGGTCCGTGTTTGTAGGGAAACAGTAGCTGAGGTAATGGGAAGTGATTTTCCTTGAAATCCATGCAGATGAAGGTCATGTGGATGTCGCACATAACGACTTAGCGATGTGGCAACAGAAGAAAGAGGCTTGTCAAAATGCATCTGCGAGCTGCACCCATTTATGCCACCATAAGGCTCATAATACTTAAAGAGGTCCATTTGCGGGACTCGGGGATGTAATGTCACGAGAGCCTTCTTTTCTTTTCGCTTTGTCGTTTGGACTCATCTCCCTTCTTTTCTTTTTTTTTTATTTTTATCTCTTTTCTTACTGTTCTCAGCCAGTGATTTTAGAGGTCAATCCCCCACGAACCAAACCCCCCTAGCCCTCACCCGCTGGTGATGAGTAGCTTCCGTCTGACTACATGCTTTAGCTGTGGAAGATCAAATAAGCCCCCCCACCCTGCTTGACTGATCTCAGGCACAGCAAGGCAAATGCAGGAGCAGAAAAGCCAATAGGATCTACTGTGTTTTGCATCATATTGGCAGAGCTTGTGTTTTTCCAGGTCATTCTTTGTGTCACAGTAACCTATGTGTGACCCCATTGAAAAGCTCCTTGCGCGTTCTGTGAACTTACTGGCGCTGTAAGATGTGTGTTTGGTAGTTTGGCACGTTGATAGATAAATCTAAATAAGATGACAGAAGCGAGGCACTCTCAGAAGTGTCGTAAAAGAAGTGTCTTTTTTTTAAGGCCTTGTAGAAGAAGTTCCTGTCTCAGCAAAATCAAACTTGTCTGCAAACATTGAAACTATTTCTGCAAACATTCCTTTGGCCAGATGGCTGTCCTGTTTTCACCTAAAAATAATTAGTAGTTTGTGTTAAACCAATGCATATTGCACAGGGAATGGACATCAACAAGGTAAAATATGTTTTTCTGTGACAAATTGATAGTTACTTTACATATACAGAGGAGGTCTTTGCCCTGTCAGGAACAATTTCCTCAAGGTTTTCCATCTTGTGAACAGAAAAGCCTTGCAGCTGATTAATTTGCCACAAACTCTGACAGAACATATTTCACTTTATTTTCCTTGATGCTTATCACTGTTTGCATGCATAAAATATATGCTGTAGATAGATTGTTGATAATAACGTCAGTACAGGGAACAGCAAACCAATTTGATACCCAGATTAGGTTTTGCCCTACAGTTCCGGTGGCCAGGGGCACATTGGGTTGCTTTCAAAGACTATTAGCTTTCTAATAAGACTTAGAGACAAATGCCCAGCTCTGTATCAACCAGTTTCTGTCGACAACAAAACATGCAACTTGAGATAACACAACAGCAATCAGCAAAAGCTCAGTTGCCAGAATATTGCAGAAATAGGCATGATAAAACACATATGTGATAATATAAATTTGAAAGGTTAGCAGCAATGATAGAATGTGCAATTTTGTCAGCACTGTTGGGTATGAATCTGTGCATTAACACACACACACACACACACACACACACACACACACACACACACACACACACACACACACACACACACACACACACTTCAGTATGGATCCAGTTAGCGAGGTGTAGTGCAGATGTTGGAGATAAAAACATCATTTTCAGGCAAAGGAGGATGAGTGCTGCTATACTGTGGTGGATAGAAAGACAAATTTATAGCTGAAACGTTTGTGTAAATTTGCATGCAGTGACTAGTGAAATGCACCAGCCGATAAGCCAGACAGCAGCATTCTTCAAGGGAATCTGACAAGGGAAAAATGCCCTTTGTAGTGTGTCCCTTGAAGAATGCTCTCTCCTCATCTTTTTTCTTTTATTTTTGCTCACTTTCTCTCTCTCTCTCACTCACGCTCACTGTATGCATATGTAAGAATATGTAAGCAGGGAGAGAGATTTTTCTAGTTTAATTTTTATTTATTTATTTATTTATTTTAAATTTGATGTTATTATCGTCATATAGAGTGTGCATACTGCCGCTTAGCTACCTAGATGCTATTTGTAACTCCAATCTCCCTATATTTGTCTGTCTCTCTATATTCCAGGAGACTACACTGAAACCACCACTGTATGGCACACTCTGTGGCTCAGGTACAGCCCGCTCCCAAAGGATAAAAATCAATCTCTAGCTGCCAGTTCCTAGAGAGAGGGAGAGGGAGAGAGGGAGAGAGGAAGGCACTGACTGAAGAGGTGAAACCCATACTGTACACGTTCTCTCCCGCCTCAAACAAGACCTAGAGAGAAGCGCAAAAGACTAATTGAACAGACCCCACACACACACACACACACACACACACACACACATACACACACACACACACGCACACACACATACACATACACATACTCACACATCTTGTTGCCTGCTTGTTGCCTGTGCAATCTGCTAGCGTTGTAGTAGAAGGTTTGAAAAATTCTTTGTCGAATCTTTTGTCCGCACTTATCAGTGTCACCGTTAGGGCACTAGATGACTATTTGGAGTACTTCTCCCACGTTATTCACCCATATCAAGCATAAGAATTCAAAGGAGAAATGTATAGTATGTTTCTGTAGATAAATGTACTTAACTGTATATTTAACACAGTCATGATTGTCTGTGTCTATTGACTCTGTTTGCCTTGTTTTGCAAAAAAAGAAAAGATGAATGAAAAAAAAAAAAAAAAAAAAACCTCACACACAAAGACAAAGTTTGTGGAAACATTGACCTATGTACCTGATGGTTGTTTTTTATCACTCGCTCCTGACACTAAATTTGCCCTGTGTGGCTTTTCTGAGAGACTCAAGCCCTGTTTATCCTACATGGACACTTCTAATCGGATTATTTATCCGAATATTCCATTTTAACTGGAGTTTACCAATGCATCTCCTTGGATACTGTTCGATAGAACGCACCTTGGAATGTTTCTAATGAGATTAGAAGTGTCCATGCAGACATGGCGCCTTGAGAGACAGTCGACGGCTGATGATCTGTTATGTTCCAAGGTTCTTTTGTGCCGGGCTGGGCTGGGCTGGGGTGGGGTGGGAGGGTTTCCTGTAGGTGACTTTTCTGCCTATGTCAGACAGTGCCATATTGTCGACGGCAGACTCTTTTGACTCTTAGTGGGCGGCTGTGAGTGCAAGTGTAGAGTGTGGCTATCATTTCAGTGCATGGCTGTCCATAGGAAGCGACACCACACCACACCAACGTGTTTGTGCAACAGTGTGACTGGATGCTCTAGTTTGTCATTTGGGACTTGAAACGAGATTAAATGAATGAAACGAGTTTTAATGCTTTGTGCTAAGCCACAATCACAAGGGACTGGATCCTTGCTTAATAATCAAAAGCTCTTTGTGTATGACAGTATAGAGGAAGACTAAGTCTGACCTTTACATGTTTGTGTGTAGTAGTCAGACTGTGAAATCAAAGCTGATTTAACCTGTGGGATGTGTTTAATTGATTCCAAAACGGAAAGGCTCAGGCAGTCTAGGAGATGCGACAGGCTTAAGGAGAAGTATTGGTGATGTGCACATATTTTACTCAATGTATTATGTATTCAGTGAGGATTAGAAGACAAATATATTGAACACCAAAACAAATAGAATATTCAGGCATCATAATATCAGCAATAAAGTAACCATAGGGATTCACACTACATAAGCACATCCCTTCTTTACGTTACTTTCTGGCACACTAGCTTTTCCTCATACCCAAATCTGTATACAACATACATCCAGGATATATTTATTTATCTATTTATTTATTTATTAGACCAATGAATTTCTTAAAGGGTCACACAGTGGTTTAACAAGGTCAGCGTTTATCTGTGATGGATATGCATTCCATTGGTAGAACAAACGGCTTCAGGGGTTATATTTGACCTTAATATTGATATTCTTTACCAATAAAGAAACTTCTGACCAAAATGTCAGATACCATTATGATAGCAAGTACATTATGATGCTATAAGGATAACTCGTACACCCCATCTTTAGAAAGTTAGCACTATGTAAAAAAAAATATTAGACTTGCCTGACTTTTTTGGAAATGAAAAGAAAACAATATATACAGTACAGAGCTTTTGTAATAGTGGGGGGGAGGGGGCAAGGGGAGGGGGGAGGGTGTTGGACACCATCACTTATGTCAAATGTGAAGTACGTTATGCACCTTAAATTATCTTTGTACTATTCTTTGATTTGCCAACATGTGAAGTAAAACTGTATGATGTTATTTTTGTTGATGTATGTTTTGGGCTTCTGAACTTTATTAAAGTCTTTTGCATTGTATTGCATATCCCTATGACTCATTTCTTAACCCAATGATAATTCCACAGCATTTCTAAACCTGTCTAAATCATCATATTTTCAATACATCAACACCTAAATGACATGTAAAACCTTTGTATTAAACATACCAATGTAAAGTATTAACCATTGTTTCTTTACTTAAAATGAAAAATCAACTTGTCTTAACAAAAAAAAAAAAAAAAATCTCTATAGTTTACCAATACATCTTTGTCTAATAGATACCAAAAAGATTTAGCATAATCAATATATTGTATAAACCTCAGTTAAAGGTTGCCACTAACAATAAGAAGGCCCATAAAGCCGTATGATCAATGAATTATGCTTGTAGGACTGCCGTGAGCCTGGTGTGCGCAGCAGGCCCTAATTTCAAACACAGCAAACGGGCTCAGTGCAAGCATGTCACAAGAGTATGCAGGAGTACCTACAGTACACTATCTTTATTGATTTCATTGATATGAGTCAAAACAGGATGCAATCAAGCACTAAGAGTTGTGTAGTCAGTGGATGTGGCAAAGAAGTCAGCCTATCACAGTGGTTCATCTATACTTTATCAGTATGGAGCTGGGTGGAAGTCCTAGAGTGTGAAAATAGCACATTTCCAGTTAGACAGCACTAAAAGAGATGAAAGGCTGTGTACCGTGTGCCAGATCACTCAGATCTGTCATGCAGAACAGGGAGCTTTGTGGGAAGTTGGATGGGACTCACATGTTTGTGTGGGAACACACCACAGCATTGGGCATAGCCACACATGTTTGTGCTTGGAATCTCACATTAACAAAATAGAGACTATAGTAATGGTAGAGTTTTTAAACTAGCCTTAGCTCATGTAATGGTCAGACTTGTGTGTTTCCAGTTGTGTTATCAATGCAGTTAAGATTCATTGGATTCATTTACTAGCCCCCTGCAACCCCCCACCCCCCCAACCTTACGCAGGCTTAGCCATAACCCCCTCCCCAGTCCTTACTATTTGTTGATTCTTAATTCTTGATTGACACTTTAGCATTATTGACATTATTGACTATAATGTCCACATTGTCAAGAAACAAGTTTTTTTTTTTTTTTTAAAGGTACAGTCACAGTAAATCTGAAGTCCGAGTAGGCGGGAGCGCTTCTTTGTATGACCACTGTTTAGCCTGTCATATAGCCCTGGAGTCAGTGGATTTCAAAGAACCCAATGCAAAAGACCAGCCGAAAAAAAGAAAAGCAAGATAAGAGGCTGAGGCAATAGGAATAATTTAATTGCTTATCAAAGTTGCTTTATATTGCACGGCCAGAGAGCTAATCATTTCCCCTGAGGGAAGCATGTCCTTGGTGATTAGTGGAAATGGTACACACCAGAGTTGAGTATGCCCATCGCTCTCAAAGAGGGTGTGCAAATGTCAACCTTCTATTAATAGCTATATGTAAACCTGAAAAATCACTCATAAAATATTAGGACCTTAAATGGAACTGGTGGTGTTTTGAATCACAGCCATTTGTGTGCAAGCCATGAATATTCACAAAATGTTCATACCTTTCTGCCTCGACTTTGAACACATTACGCCAAGTCATCCTATGCTGGTCATTTGGGTTAAGATAACCAATGTGTCATAGTCATGACTAAACGTTTTGTTGTTGTTGCTATTGTTGTTATTCAGTATCACCAAATCCTTGATGATTGCATTGCATATTGAATAAGTTACCCTTTGCATATTAATGGGAATTCCATAGAGACATATTTCATCAATCTACCTATATGATCTATCAATCAATGCAGCTGTGTCATAGACCTTTGTGCATAGACCTAATGCAAAGCTTTCATCACATGCAACTAATTGCAATGTTGCATCTGAATGATGCAAAGCTTTTATCACATGCTACTAATTGCTACATAGCATCTGAATGATGAAGGACTATCACTGGCAGAGGCTTAAGCCGGGGAATCTTTCAGTCCTTGCCATATTCATTCATATGTGTCTATTATTTATGAGTCTTATGTATTGGGTGACATCCAACCAGCCAAGAATGTGGTCATAAATTGTGACATCAATTTCACATAATGCACAGACTAACACAATAAGAAAGCATGCACACACACACACACACACACACACACACACACACACACACACACACACACACACACACACACACACACACACACACACACATGCACACACACACACACACACACACACACACACACACACACACACACACACACACACACACACACACACAGAGACAGAGAGAGAGAGAGAGAGAGAGAGAGAGAGAGAGAGAGAGACTCACAACCACTGCATTCTCTGCAAACCCGCCTACTCTCAAAAAGCTACAGGATTTGGGTGTTTGATTTGGCATTATTAATTGCATGGTAAGTCTTCTACCTTCTTTAAATAAAGTGAGGCAAACACAATAATGTCTATTTACAAGCGCCTGCTAGTATTGCCTCTTGTGAATTGCCAACAATAGAGTATATGTTTTGTTAGGGCTTCTTGATATAAAATAGCATCATTAAAGAGTGAATCATCGTGTGGTATAGCAGTAAACATAATGCTTGTGATTTAAATAATAAATAAACAAAAACTTGCACCAGCTGTGAGACACTGTACAAACCTGATGGCATAAATATGGGAAATCACGTAGGCATTAGCTGCCTACACTGTTGTCTGCATAAATACATTTTACAATGTATTAACTCTGATACTGATGCAGCATTAGTATACATTGCATAGAGTGAAGGAAATTATGTCCTCAACCCCCAAGGGCAGCATATCTGTGGACTGATTTTCATTTCATTGGCCTAAAGTAAGTCAGGCCAATAATATTTATATTTGTGAATCCGTCTGTGCCGTTTCTGCTCGGAATTGTATAAATATGCAAGCTAAAAAACTACTATGTTATAGCGATTCAGTGTTTTGAGAGTAGTGTTTTTGTGTGGCTGTGGAAACGTTTAGTGTATGTAGTGCAAAGGCTTATGTAGCATTCAAACCAACTGTAACTCGGATGAGAATAGCTCTACAAAACTAAGGTGGATGGAGATGGCAGGAAATCAGTGAATGTATCCACACTAAAACTAATCACTCCATAACTAATTACTTTTCCCTTTCTTGGGAAGGAAAAATGTACCCTGCTGTGCTTTAGGCTATGTTTAAACTTTTAGGTGAGAATTCAGACCTTCAACCTGAACTAAACTGTCTAATTTGGTATGGATGGAATCCAGTTCTCTGAATCACAGCCCTCATAACTCCTGGGAGGGGGGCACAGGGGGGCATAGAGAAGATTTTTTACAGAAGTCATTCATTGTTGTAAATGATCTGTTGCACTAGGGAATTAGTAGGGGATGGGACTGTGTGTGTGTGTGTGTGTGTGTGTGTGTGTGTGTGTGTGTGTGTGTGTGTGTGTGTGTGTGTGTGTGCGCGCGCGCGCGTGCTGAGAATAATGTGTCCAGGCCCCTAAGGTGTGCTCATGGTCTGTGTGTGCTGCTGCTATTTATGCACGGTCCGTGCAATGGCGCAGGAAACAGGAAGATGCTTCCTCGCCGTTTCCTTGCACTCAAGGCACAACTCCACACAAACTGCTGCCAAACCTCTGCCAAACTGAATAATTCAATCATACCTTTGCAGAGGCAGTGTACATTTTTGTGTACTAATCAAATGACTGCAAAAGCCAGTATGGGGCCTCAACAGAGGCATCAAGTCCGTCTATGGCTCCAACATGGACTCCTCTGATCATATAAAGCATAGCATACAGCGTATAGAAAACATTGGGGATATTTTTAGGAAGCATGGATTTATGACCCATATATATATTTTTATCCTGTGGCTTTGCACTGTAGCTTCGCTCGGCAGTTCTGGAGTCTGTCAGTGGTGCTACAGCTTATGATTTCTTTGTCCATTTTTAGCAGTAAGTAAGCAAGGGGCCCTGAGGGCTCTAACCTTCACTGGGGACGTTCTAGGTGTTCGAATACACACAGTGATTACAAATTGCTTTTGAGCATGGTTGTCATACATTGTTTTTTTTATGGATGAACAAGCTTTGTGTTGTTTGGAAAGAGACTCCTTTTTTTCAGATTAAATACACCAAGAATTTCATCTGCAGGGAGTGTTGTTCCACCGTAATCTCCACCAGGAAGCTATCTTAGAAATACACTTTCCTCAAATAGGGATCAAAATTTAATTTTAGGAGCTTGTACAGGGTTTGCTTTGGTTTAGTTTAGTCTATACTTGTTTTGGGGGCAGCAGTTGAATGAGTGACGTATAGATGTGTGAGGTGTGTGTGTGTGAGGTGTGTGTGTGTGTGTTTCTGTGATGCTTATGTGTGACGACGAGGTCAAACTGGTGCATGACCCATGTCTAAAGACTCTATACCACTATCGTGTGATGGTTTGGTTGTTTCACCTGCATCGTCTTAGAGTCGTAATACAATTGACCAGATTACAGTAGGCTATGTTGTGACAGAAATTAGCACATGCTTACTCTCTTGACCACCAGTGGGATTAATCATTGCTCGCAGATACTAAAGTTACTGTACCTAATTGTTATTTGGAATACCTTAAATAACAGTTATGCTATTCAAACAAGGAAGTGCAGATTTGTTTTTTTGCAGACAGTGCCTAAAACTTAGACACTCCTTCTTTTTCCAAAGAAAGAAGTAGGCAGCTAAGTGTCTGACACGAAGGCCTTTGTGATCTCTTAATGGTGATTGGTGGGTGGTCAGAGGCTGGTGTCTGTCAGCTTGATGGGGACTGACTTAAAGACAGAGTCAAGAGCCTTGTCTTTGACCAATTTAATATCGCTAATCCGGCACGGAATGCTGATTTACTTGTGTAAAAGAGATTGGGAGACGATAAGAGGCAAGCCTATTTTAGAATAGCTGGTAATCTGGTTTGGACAGAGGACTCAGAGGTATTTACCCAGCCTTGACATTTGCCGAAGCAGATGGCAGGAAGGGGGGCAGGAGTAACTGAACTTCCTCCTCCATCCACAACAGGGAAAAAGAACAGTGGATGATAATCAATGTTGTTTATTTTGCTGCTTGACTCCTTAAGTACTTTCAGCCAGATTATAGGCTTTTGCCGGGGATAATCGGAGACAGCAGACAATTGCCTTTTTTTCATCCCGAAAGTATCCCCTGCGAATGCGTAAAGAAGGCGGTTTAGAGTGGATGTCGGCCCTTAATTCCCGATTAGTCCCGTTCCAAACCCTGCTAAAATTAACTGGGCAGGGTGCTAATCACTGCGCCTCAGACACCCTCTGTTCTGTTGTTGAGTGGACATTCCACATCTGACATGGAGTAGATGTCCCACGAGGGAAGCCCAATTAGAACAGGCTTTTTGAACCCCGCTTCCCGCAATATGTTGACCACTACACAGAACGGGCTGCTGTCGGACTTGTAAGAAGTCACATCACGTTCTGCCGTCACCACAAATTCCAACAGTCACTGGCTGAACCACAGAAGAGAGAGAGAGAGAGAGAGAGAGAGAGAGAGAGAGAGAGAGAGAGAGAGAGAGAGAGAAAGAGAAAAAGAAAAAAAAGATTTCTGTGAACAGTCATTCATTCTTGTCGGGTGTTTTTACTGATTGAGGGAACTGGTTGTGAATACTGTTCAGATCACTGCAAAGGCAAGGGATTTTTCACTGTAAAATGTGAGGCTTGTGTTCCTTGGTCTTTACACTCCACCTTTGCACACACACACACACACACACACACACACACACACACACACACACACACACACACACACATATATACACACCGAATTAAATTACGGTTGCTTCCCTCTTCCTTCCTTCCCCCATAGGCTTCTGGCAGTCTCTTCAATCACAACTTGGTGTCTGCAACAAAGGCATTTTTGTCTAATTAGCCCAGGGCATTGATTAATTAGCGCTTAGAGCAGCAGAAGGGAGAAGGCAAGCCTGAGAGGTGTTTGCCCGTCTTTGTAACCAGGCTCCTAACTTCACGTTTTCAATGTATGAAACAGTTCACATTTTTAGAGAAGGATTAGCCCATCAAGATGTTTTAATTGGACCGAGATTCGAGACTAGGAACTGGTCAGCCAGTGCCATCTGTCACTCCTTATCTGCAGTCTGACCCATGAAACAGGCTGTCAAGCCCATTCTGGGAGAGAGCAAATGAGAGCGGACGGCCCGTTTAGCATTGAGACAGGCAATTACGACGCTGGTTCCCGTGGATGGAAATAATGCAAGGTTATAGGAGGAGAGAAATGATCTGCCGACAAAAGTACATTCATCATACATTAATGCTCTGACGAATTAACTGTATATTATGAAGTATTAATCAAATTGGGGTACTGTAGTTGCTGTAGTTGTTAACTTAAAGTCCATAATGTAAAAAAAAACTGATCTCTGATTCCTCAACATACATTTTTTTTTGAAAATGGACATTGTATTTGTTGGAGGTCTAAGCCGTATACATTGAGACAGACAGTGGTTTCGAGCGCTGTGGGCATCTGAGACTTACACTCTGCTACAGATTGGCAACCCTGGAGAGGTGCTCCCGTGAACCTCGTCAGATGCCTCGCTCTGACTGAGTCAGCATTCTCACAGCCATTGGTTAACTCACTAGCCCACAGATTTCTACTCTTTCTCTTTCTTTTCTGTTTTGTTTTGGTTGAGGCAACAATCCTCCTTGGTCTTTTAAAAAATGCTGTTATTTTCATCTTTTTTTCTATTAAGAAGTCTATATGTCAAGGATCTAAAGCAAGTTCCCTCAACCTGGCATGCAACATTCCATGGCAGAATATATGCGAGATCCTTGAGGAATAAAATAGAAGCTTATTTGAAGACAATACTGAGATTAAAGACATATCTCGCATAAACAAAGCCCATGCATTGCTTCAGTATATTTACAAACCTTTTGACATCAGACCTCTCAAGTGGAATAGTGACACACTTTGGAGATATTTAGATCTATATGTAGGCTACGTAAATATTCAGATATTCAGACCTGTGCATATTTAATGCAACTTTTGAGTTCTTCTTGTATTGTAAGACAGGCTTTGTAGCTTAGCATGGTTATCTGTTGTTTTTAAAAAGCCAGCTGCATTTGAAAGAGAGTTTGGCTAGAGTCTATGTGCACAGGACCATGCATCTGTAGTACCACGGGTGGAGGATGTAGCAGATCCCAGTGGGCCACAGCCAAGCACATGGACTGATAATTTGATTCATCCCACACAACAATTATCTACTGTCTGCTAATATGTACAGCCAAATGCAACTAATGTGGTGTGTGTGTGTGTGTGTGTGTGTGTGTGTGTGTGTGTGTGTGTGTGTGTGTGTGTGTGTGTGTGTGTGTGTGTGTCAGAATGTAAGGATCGGAATGTTCTCAAGCAGAAGGTGCGAAAGGACACTAATTAATTCCTATAGATCGTGTGCATTGTTTCTCTCAGAAATCACAGGACTGTGCATTTGATCTGTGCAATGTATTTGTCACTTCTTTTTTTCACATAGGCTACTTGTTGATTCATTGGCTGTTCATTATCATATTATCATATTGAATGAACATCACGCATACTTCTCCAAAGCTACCCACACTGTATCTACAATAGTGTATTGAAAAGAAAAGATAGGTCAAGCAAAGAGCAAAGGTTTTGTTTCTGCTTTGCGGTGGTTGAGTGAAATACAGGAGCACTAGGAGAAGATCTCCCAGCCAAAGGACAGTGGAAGACGTCTCCCCCTGATCAGTAAATTCATGGGCAATCTGTGGTAATTAAAATGGAGAAGGCAGAGTGCTGCTAGGCAGGCAGGTTTGTCTAACCTGATTTAGGACCTTGAGCTTCCAAATCAAGACTGTAGAGAAGTGATTAGATGTTCAATGGCAGAGAGTGCTGCTCACCAATAAGAGCCCTTTATGCAGGCCCACTTAAATTTACCAGTTGTATACATTTTTCTTTTCTTTTTTTCTTAAAGGAGCCTTTGCTTGGGATTGCATGACTGACCCATGGGCCTCATGTGTTTTAATTCTGTTTTTATTGTTCCTTTCCTTTGTCCCCGTGTCTCTTCATACGTGTGCCTGTGGAGTAGTGAGATAAAGGCAGGCTTTGTTGAGCAAATTATTCCAGATAATTCACTCAGTAGATTAGCACAGACTGCATGGGAGTGGTGAATGCACATGTGTGTAGCCTGAGGATACGGACAACACTTGACTGAATAGCGCGAGCAGACCTCATTTTATTGTCTGGCTGATTGTGTTCCCCTCCCTGAGATAATGACTTTGGCCTCCTTTGACTTTGAGGCACTGACCTGAAAGAAGGTCCACAAGTGAAACCCGAGTCGGCTTGAACCTGAATGTGATTAAGGTCACACTCACACACCACATTTGTTTGACCCCCCCGTGCTCACATCGACCGCAGGTTGGTTCCTGTGGGCATATTTTTGTAAGGTGTTGCAAACATTGGACAATGACGGTGCTACAAGAGCTAGAAATGTGAATGAATATTTTTGACGTGGATGAGCATTGTCAATTCCATTTCACTTTTTTTTTTTTTCTTTTTTTCAAAAGCAGAGATAATACATCTTTGCACTTCCCACTTGCTACCAGTCAATTTTCTTCCGAGTCTCTGTTTCCAGTGGGCGCTCAATGTATACTAATGGCAACAAAATGGATGAACAGGAGGCACGGCGAACTCCACAATGCGAGTCAGGCTCCTGTCAGTGCCTGTATGCAGAGATTTATGAGCTGTAGCTTTCTGCTTTTCCCTCAAAATGTCTCTATTCTCCTGTTCACCCTATTAGGCCTTGAAAGTCATCCCCGGCTTTTGTAACTTTTAAGTGTCCTGTCTGCGCTGACCAGTGGCGCGGCCGTATAGTATAACTGATGACTGTGGCACAATATCCTCAAGCTCCCGTGTCGAATGTTGCTCTGTTCCCTCCGTCAGTGCTGACAACAGAGAGAAACACACTGAGATCACCACCATTGCTGCCACTGCTCTTGCTACTGGATGCACCAGCGCATTTGCCCTTGCACTGGTATAACTGTACTGGAGAGAAATGCCTGGGAATGAACACATGTTTGTATCGCAAGGAAACAGCAGAGGGAATGGCATCATAGCACAAAGCGAAACAGTTTTGAAAGCATTTGAAAGCTAAGATTATATAATTCCGTTCACTCGACTACCCCCCCACCCCCCCACCCCCTGCTTTGTAATTAATATTTAACCAGTTGAGTCAAAAAATGGATTTTTTTTAAACAGTGTTGCCCTCATTGCTATGACACAGAATGCTTTTATGCAAGAGGGAGGCATGTCTAACATGAGATCATGGCCGCCCTGAGAGATTAAGGGGAAGAACATAAGAGTAGCTTTCCATCTTGGCCTTCTCAAGAGGGTCATGAGAGGCTTGTCACGTCTAGCGGAGGATCTCCCAGAGACCAAGTCTCAGAATAGCATAGGTCAGGAACACCTCTTGCTGTCAAAAAAGTGAAAGCCTACAGAGATTTCTTCCCTATATTAGAATGTAAGAGCATAACTACCCTCCCCACACTTCACTTGATGCTTCTGGAATTTCCTACGGGATGAATAAAGTACTATCTTCTCTTATCATATCTATGTTGCCATTAGAATATTATACGGGACACCTCAGCGCTTGTTATTCTTTATGGAATACCTGCACAGAATTGGAGAAATCATTTCTGTCAGGCTGTAAAATACAACTATCAGTGTTTTACAATGGATTTACAATAGATACATCATATAACATGTAAATTACTATACAAGTCATTTGCTTTATAATCAAAACCACATGGAGGCAAATTTACACAAATTTGCAACACTTACTATGTCAAATGTTTTTTTCCATGCTCTCCCCCATACAAAAAGAGTCTACCTTTTTTCAACGGCTTCATTGTATTTATTTGAATAACAGTGGCACAGACTGCCGTGGGTGTTCCTGATGGAATAAATTTAGAGGTATTCTGAAATCCATAGGGCTGTGCGCTGAAGTGAACCTGAATTGACCGTCTATGATAGCTTTCCTGCCATGCTATAGGGCATGGAGGCAAGACTCTGCAGAGAATTGCTGCATCACTGGCTAATGTAATTTATTCATGACACCTGTACCCCTCAGTTCATTGTAAAGCCACATGCCTTTCCTTTAGTCTCTTAGCCTTGTAAACAGGGTGTCTGACATTAGAACCCCAGAAGAGCATTAAAACTGAGAAGAAGTCCATCAATACATTTTTTTTTTAAGCCGTGTAGATTAGGAGCCTTCACAACTAACTGTCCTTGACTGCTTAACTTTAAAGCATAGACTTGAAAGGCAGTGCAAGTCAAGGCACACATTCCCTGCAAAGTGAGAAATCCTGCCTCTTATCTGTTTGATTTTGCACTTGGGGAATTTTTCTTCATCTCCCTCTTCAAACATCAAGTGCCAAATTCATTTACATGGTCTGGAGGCAATGGGAGTTGAAACAAAGGCATATGACTTAGCAGGGTTCACAGACAAAAGGGGGAGGAGGTGGAGGAGGAGGAGGAGGAGGAGGAGTGGGTGGCAGTGGTGGTGGGGAGTGGGAGTGGCACAGCAACATGCAAGGGGAGGGGCCATGGGCCCGGCAAATCACATGCATGGGATTTGATTTTGGCTCCGGCTCACTATCCACACTGGCAGCTCCGCTAAGCCGCCCAAAATGACTTAAAATGCATGAATAATTTAGCAGCTTGGACATGAGAAAGGAACGAAACCCTCACTGACTTCAAAACTGGACAGAATAGTTTTGATTAACTACAACTTGGCATGTTTTGCTGCAATTAATACCAGTGTCTGGCATGTTGTCATGGAGATGCAGCTTCAAAGCGATATTTACCAAATTAACTACTGTCCACAAGGAAAGCGGAGACAAAGACAAACGTAATTTATTCAGACCAAAAGTTTCCCCAACATCTGCTCCACTTAAGTCCAACTGTAGTAGACGATCTGTTTGTCACACTATCATTATTGTCCAAAGAAGAAAAACAGATGGGAATCATAAAAAAAGAGTCCCTAGATATCCTTGAACGTGAAGCAGAAAATCGTTTCTCATTGGGAAGGTCAAAATGACCAATTTTGGACGTGAACTTGAAGATACTTTTTAATTTTAATTTTTTTTTTTAAAGTTTATCTCACACACACAAAAAATCTACCACATTTGTGATTAAACAAGCAAACAAACATATCTTGTTCATTTGGTGGACAGATCAACTGCCAGAGCACAGAAATATAACTGCACTGTGAGAATTTATTGTAGATTTAAAAAAGTCTGTTCATAATGTGGGATGATGAGCTGTACAGTAGGCCTATATGCATGCATATACACAGGGGTATTTTCCTGAGAGTTATATAAAAATATTAACAGAAGCTGTTGGCTCAATCTAGCCTTGGATACCACTAGTGTCTTGTAGCCATTTTGAAAATAAATTGCAAGCACAGAAAATAGATCAAAGTTATGTGCTAAGTCATAAATAGTCTTCAAATCCTTTTCCTCACAGTCTGAGAGAGAAAAAAGCTAATTACCAAGAGGCCCTGTTGATTATTCTTCTCAAACAAGAAATATTCCTCTTCCTACTGTAGCCTTGAAAAAACTTTAAGCATGGAATTGGATGCAGTTGGCAAATAGTGTGCATTGCAAAGTTAAGAACAACGTACTGTTGGAGGGCAAACCAATTTCCAAACCCTGCCTCTGTGAAATATATGTAGACCATCTTAACTAGCTCTGGGACATACAGAACTACACAATGTCCGGGAAACATCCAGAAATATTTCATGTAAATATTGTTCATTAGATACTGTTTATCAGATTGGAGGAGCGAGCCAGGCCGAGGCAATGTTTTCCTGCAATGCATTTTCAGCCAAGCATGAATATCTAATTTATCAATTGTGCTTAAAGAGGCATACGATGCAAGGAAAAAGGAACATTATATGAAGGGGGGTAATCCTTTACGAGACATAGCCTGGAGTTGCCTGAGGGGGTAACAGAACAAGGGCACCGATCCTTCTTTCCCGCAGAATTCACCACTGTTATCAGACTCCCCTATCCTCCTGTTTAGTGATATTGCATGCTGCTCTTTGATATTCCAGTTAATCCTTGAAGTGAAAAGATTTAACCCAAGATTATGCTGTTTTCTATGAACATTGGCAGAAGCACTCTGGTGTCTGCGGCGGCTCTGTTCCGGGGGCGACGGCGTAATGCGAGCTTTGCAGTGGGGGAGCTATTTGACACACACACAGGATCTTATGTTTTCACAAAGCTGTTAATGTGCTTTCAATGAATGGAAAACACACACACAAACACAGGCACACACACAGAGTGACACACACATACACAAACAACACACACACACACACACACACACACACACACACACACACACACACACACACACACACACACACACACACACACACAAATACTGGGCCTTTAAGATTTTGAGCACACGCTTGTCAATGGGAAAATGAATTCTGTAGACAGAAGTCTCATTGAGATCCACCCAGTCATGAAGCTAATTGTCCTGATTTCATCTTCTTGCAAAATAGTGTTTCATTTGTGACTGTGTGACATACAGCACATATTATCCATGCTTTAGTTGTAACATTTCACTCAATTAGGCACTTCAGTGTCTGAGTCCTTTCATACAATGATTGTATGTGTTGTATGCGATACAAATAGATGTAATTATGTTTTTTTTTTACTGTTGTTTGCTTGTTATGAGGAGAAGCACAATTTAGTTTTGGACAATTTCACATAATATTGATCTGTCTGAGCACTCTGGTTTCCAAAATGAAAATTGATATGCCTCATAAAGGGTTTCATCTCAACATCCTATTCTGTGACTGATCACAGGGTATGAAAACTAACATTGTGTTCAGACAGGAGTTTCCAGGTACTGATCTGGTTAGAAAAAGCTTACATTGCCGATGAACTCCTTAGTCATAAGGCCTTAATATTATTCGTACTATAGTATGTATTGACTGACATATTCTGTTGAAGACGCAATTTTTGTAAGAACAATCAATTGAAACAATCAAAAGCAATGGCTTTTTAAATCGGACTCTTAGAGTGCTGTCATAGGTTATTATGGGCTGCTGTTTAGCAAAACACATTTGCAGTTTGAAGAGCATCCTGAGATATTAGTGGCACCTAATTGCATTACCTGGAGGAGACGGATGGCGCCAGTTAAAATGGTTGGCTGGAGCTCAAACTGTGTCGAAGACAAGTGCATCTCTGCAGCTTTCACATGGCGTTTCCAGCTGGGATCCTTTTATTGTCGACTAAGTGATTTTCCAACACATTTTTACCCCAGCCCACCTCCGTCTCTCACAGTATCAAACCAGTCAGTAATACATTTTCTTTTCTTTTTTTTTATATATCAGTGCTTTATTGAACAGTGTTCAGAAATTTAGTGGTTCCCTCCTTTGGTTAGATTGTGCAAATTGGGGAGGTAAATTGATTCTAAATTAAATTACATTTCCTCATTCTACAAGTAATTTATTAAATGTAATGGGTAATTGTGTCGGCCCCTCAAGGAAAGTGCTTGTAGTGCAGTCAGCACCAGTGCTGAACTTCCTCCTAAACTTGAATTTGGGACATATTTATTTTTATGATTTTCTTGAAACAGCTGCAAGGTCTCTCTAAGTCAGCCCACTGCAAATAGCCAGAGGTAAGGAAATCAAGGTTAAGACAAGGTTTTTTCTTTTTCTTTTTTTCCTGAGGACAGCGTGATGGAAGTAGTTCATAAAATGTTGCCAAACATAAATGCAGAATAAAAGTGTGAAATAGTGACCTCGAGGGTAAAGACTTGGAACACAATACATACTGTATGTTACCTCTGATGACCTATCGGTCAAACTGTTGCCTTTGCCAGAACAGGTGTCCATTGAAAGCGCCTTCAAAGGCCTGGTTCAAGTAAACTCAGATCTTTTTATCGATCAGTCAGTGCATACATGAGACATGGCCTGACTTCTAACCCTGTGTGTATATATATACAGTATGTACGGCTAGATCTATAACCTTGCACATTTCACAGTCAATGTCAAAGCACCCCCATCTTTATATATGATATATTTTCCTCCCAAATATACATGAGAACATTTTTGCATGTCAGCCTACCCCTCTCAGGGTTTGCATGTCAGCCTACCCCTCTCAGTAAATACTTACTGTGTATAGAGAACTCCTGAGAGATCACAATATCCTGCCAATTGAGAAGGGAGGTTTCCATAGCAATATAAGCTGGTCCCTCTACCAAGCTGCCACAAGTGATATCAGTGGCACTGAAGATGATTAGAGCATCGCCGAGTGACCTACCCAGGTTGTCATAGCGCTTGTTGCAGCTGGAGATTCATGGTGCACTGCATTGCACATGGCAAGCAGGCTCTGTTAAGCTGTCCCATTGCACTTTTTTTTTTTTTTTTTGCAGAGAAACTCCTGGTGCGTTAGACAGACACACACACACACACACACTGGTTTTGGAAGAGGCTGCTAAAAGCTCTGCTAATTCAGCTCAGACATGTTCATTCATATGTGTAAACACTCCACTTGGTTACAGAGAATGAAATGGATCCTGTAGTCAAAAAGGGAAACGTTATCATGGGGATAAAATAAGAAATAGAAAAAAAGAAGGATGTTGAAAACAAGACTCCTCTGGGGTCTGAGTGCATCTGCTGGTTTCAGGGAGATAGCGTGTGATCCATAGCAAGTGAAGCCGTCTCCTCCGCCCACCTACCTGCCTATATCCCCATCAGCCGCAGAAGGACGGCAGGGAATGCCCATTTATCCAAAGATAGCTCATCATAATACGAGGCTAAAGGACAAGGAGTGGCAATCATTTACTGCGCCACTTCTCAGGTGTTGCTCATTGTGAAGCGATAGAAAGCTACATTTCAACTTGAAATTGGTCTTTTGGGAGTCCTATCTATTGGGACTGTTAACCTTCCGCCATTCAGCTCTAAAGGCAACGAGTTCCATTAAAATACATAATGCATGAGGTACAGTGATTGTGAGCCATTGATCACTACTTGAATAAATTGAGTCGGAATCCTATTAACATGACCAGTTATGCACAGAGACGGATGAATATTTAACAATAGTGCCATTTTTACATGTAACACAGCCGAATTCCTCAAAATCCTTGTGTGAGGCGTTAGCTAAACACAGCGTTCCAAAAACACCTTTGAATATGAGGTGATGTTTGTATTTGCATCGGAGAGTTTAGATGTGTGAAAATAGAGACGGCTGCCAGCCGGCTGTTTCTCAGTCAACTGAGTTTGTTTCAAATGATCAGGAACCTGAAAAACTCACCAAGGCCTTTTTTTTTTTTTGGACTGTTTGCATTTTACAGTCCAGTCTACTATGGGCTATTTGTCTTTGTTTAACCATGTGCATCTGCAGAGAAGGGGAGCATTGTGTCAGCTTGAGACAGGCAGCCAGTCCAGTGTATTGGCCTGGCTCTGTTTCAGTGGCGCCTGTCTACTCCACCTCACAGTCTGTGGACTAGTCGGGCCGTTACCCTTTCCTCCTGTGACCGCACTTCCCTGCCTAAATGCACTTCCATGTACTTGCATTTACAGCAATTAGGGCCTAAGCTGTCATGTTGACAGGTGGTCTCCATCTCCCTGAATGTGTTTTTTCTTTTCTTTTTTTTTCTTTTTTTTTTCTTCTGCATCCTGTGTTACGCACTAAATCTTCCAGGGAGGCAGGTAAACGAACCAATGGCATTATTCCCCCTGGTATCGAGAATAATTAGGGCAATTAATTCAAGTGATACATAATCAACATATGTGTGTTTTCCTGAATAGATGCAGAAAGGGTCTGTCGCTCCATCCCATGCGGTCTGAGAACTGACCCAAATTAAGGAAGAGAGCCCCCCCCCCTCCCCAGCCCCCACCTCCCGTTCCCTGCCAAGCCCTCCGTTACAATGCCAAGAGCTCCCGCCAGCAGAGGCCGCTTTAATAAAATAGTAATGATAATGACA
Source organism: Sardinella longiceps (assembly GCA_027497455.2). Classification (NCBI taxonomy): domain Eukaryota; kingdom Metazoa; phylum Chordata; class Actinopteri; order Clupeiformes; family Clupeidae; genus Sardinella; species Sardinella longiceps. The sequence continues at coordinate 2,044,768 of JAODXP020000030.1, forward strand.
ATTTGTGTGCCACCACAGTTATTGTTTAGTTCCACTACATCAGGCATGGGGAAAATTGTTTTGTGGGGTGTCTATTCATGAACGATGCAGTGATTATCCCAGAGTGCCATTGTTTGGTGAAACATCTCTTTTCTCAGTCCTTGCGCACAAAAGTGCAAATAAGCGCTGCAATGTGTCATTCCGATCCGCTTTTGTGTTCCTTTGTGTGAGCACTCAAAACCCAAGAGCTGAATGTTTTCTGTCATCTTTTGAGTGTTAGCATTATCTTAGGCCTCTGTCAGTGCTGAGAAGCAAGATTACCCTCAGGGATTTTACACTGAGAACACAACGAGGGAATGTTCTTTGCACAATCCAAAGAGCATGGCGACATCTGTCCAGCGTATCTTTTCTCAATTCAGATCCTCCGGACGGACAGGCATCTTAACTCATGTACCATGTGTGGATTTTGAGATTGAGAATGGTCTCTGAAACAGTCATATGGTATTGACTAGAGATGCACAGATGGTTATCCTTATTGCTGAAAGGTTTGTTGTTTTTATTTTTTTTCATTCTCTGAATCTCATATGTTGTTAGTTTTTCTTTAAAGCCCTGTGGCATTGACTAGGATCCCGACCTACATCCTAATACATTGTGCCGTGCTTTACAAGAGTGTTAAATACCGAGGCGTGTACAACATGAGTGCACATAAAGCTGAGTAATGATTATAGCCTCTCCAGGCATTAGCATTACTAGAAATTCTTGATAATCTCAATGGCATACTATCACTGTCTAGTGCCTACTAAGGTCACTGGGGAGGTTTTAGAGTCCCTTCTGTCCAGACATGTCCAGACAATGTTGGCCTAGATTTAACCCTTGATTACATCGACCTTGAGGGCTGCACGCGCAATGCAAATGTTATTTATTCAAGATCTCTTATCTGTTTTTATCCTCTCCCTTGTTCGTTTACCGTCCCATGCAAATGGCATGCAAAAGAAATGATGTTATTATCAAAGAAAAGCCTGGTGCTGAACCAAACCTATGCAAAACACATACACATGACCAACTGAATGTCTTCTCACCATGTTTTTTTTTTTTTTTTTACACTAACAAGGTGTCGCTTGTAGACTTTGCGGTGGTTAGACAAAGAGAGTGTAAAAACAAGGGCGCACCTAGTGACCCTTCCCCCCAACAAGCACCACCATCACCACCACTACACTTTCGACTTCACTCCGTGTTCAAAACACCATCGACATGCTTGAAAAGTTCAAGCACAGAAGATAACTAGTGGCAGTCTCATGAGAGCCTGGGACTGTGCGGATGGTAATACAGTCTCTTTCATGTCAACAGAGAGTATCATAAAAAAATCAAATGTGACTATCTGTCAGTCCGGCTCTGGGGAACCGCATCCAGATTCATGACCATAAAAGCTGAGAGTGTGTGTGGATACACACCATGTTGCCGAACGGAGAAAAACAAGGCTTCTGTTCTGTTTTTCCTCAGCTATTTTGTGTCACCTTTTGCCTCAACACTGGAGGCAAAACAAGAACCAAGTTTCCTTTTTGCCCAGAGAGAGATTGAGGGAGGGGTGGTGAGGGGGGTTGGAGGGTTGGAGTGTAAAACTAGATGTTTTGTGTCTGCGTTCTGGCAAAAAAAGAAAAAAAAAAAAACGAGGCTGGCTTTGAACCTACTTTTTCGCTCCTTTTTTCCCCTCATACTCAGACCCACATGCATACTGTACACTCATACATCAGAGAAAAGCACGGGACTCTGTGCGTTCCCACTCACCACTGTATTCTGTGCGCATGCATATAACACAACCCAGGCCCTGCTCACAGTCCATTTAGATCCCTGCAGAGAACACAAAGCACTAGTGCATGCTTTGTACCTTCTGTACTGTATGCACTGTATGCTCGCAACAATAGCGCAGCAATGCATGCTGACCACATGCATCCATACAGAACACATGCTGCATCTTCTGTCAGCTCTCCTGACATCCCTACCCGCTGTTATTCTCCACAGACTGGCCTGGTTTAAAGGTTACTGCACAACCTAAATCTCTAGTTTGGGCATCCAAGGTCCTACTGGATTTCCACTAGTTGTTCTATGTGTTTAGTATGAAACAGCTCCACATTTGATACATAATAATTGACTTTAACCTACAAGTAGTATACTTAAAACATTATGAATATAAGAATGTACATTCCTTTATAGAGTACAGCGCAACAGTATTTGCGATTGCTGTCTGTAAGTACAAGGCTGTCTTTGCGGAGTGCTTAGCACGTTGCACATTATATGTTGAATGATCAAGCAGCGCTGTTGTATAGGGTACTTGAAGACTGGCTGACAGTTCCTACGGGCCAGTTTGAGCGCGTTTTGTGTTTGCGAGCGAGCGCCATCTGACTGGAATCCCTCTTTGAGAAATGAGCTCAAGTACCGGTGAGCCAGAGCAGCACTCATAATAATATGCAATTATTTACAATTAGAACGCTGACAGGTGTTCCAGCATCCCAGAAAAGATGTAACGAGGACAAGTAAAACAATGCTTAAGGAGGAATATATTTACATATGCTTGATTATTTACTCGGCATAGCTCACATCCCTGTGGCACAGTGTCATCCTTAAGCAAATTAATCTCTCCCAGGAAAACAACGTCAGGTGATCTCTCTCTCTGCATGCACTGCTTCGCATTGAACATCAAAACCTAATCTTTATGCATGCATCACTTGCATCATTTCCAGGCTACAAAATAGCTGCATATTGTTTAAAATGTCATAAACAATAAGACATCACAAAGTCCACATCTCATTCCCTGGGTGTCAGTCGTGCTAATGCTCACACTGTTGCGTGCATGGTCATACAATGTCTCGCTTTGCATACTCTTCCATCAACAACACAGGAATTGTAAAGTTGTGTGGAACATTTGAATATTTTGTTCATTTAATATTTTGCTCATTTGCACAGGCTCATAAAGAGAGGCGAGTTTAGAGAAATGAGGTGGATTTGGTGTGTTTTAATTCAGTTTCATTACACTAAATAATTAAGAGCACTTTCTGTAGACTAACTTTCTTTAGACTGCATTTCATACACAGAGGGAGGTAGGGGTATGTGTGAGTGTGTGTGTGTGTGTGTGTGTGTGTGTGTGTGTGTGTGTGTGTGTGTGTGTGTGTGTGTGTGTGTGTGTGTGTGTGTGTGTGTGTGTGTGTGTGTGTGTGTGTGTGTGTGTGTGTGTGTGTGGAGAGAGAGAGAGATTGTGGAAAAGTGCTGAAATAGCCACTTTGTGTTGTTCACAAGGCTCTAAGCATTTTGTGGACTTCCTTAAATGGCCATTTCCATATGGTAATGGAACTAAGAGTTGATTTTGTTTCACACTGACAGAAACCATATATTGTTGAATCAGACAGATCCCTCACTTAGTTCGCATCAAGCCTCGCGTCTCACAGTAGCAGCTCACTGAGCTCTTTGTGTTCCCGGGTAAGACGACAACTGCCTGACAGACTGCTTCAAAGACTGTTTCAAAGAGCATTCCGCTACCTGGGGGAAAGTATGGCAGGAATGAGGGAAATCACAGGAAGAACATACTTATTCAAAATAAAGAGGAAAAAAAATCCATGCTGGGTATTATAAACTTCCATGAACTTAGGTAGGATTATTTAGAAAAATCCATACAAGACGTCTATGTCTATGGCCGATTTTTTTCTGTTACATGTGCCATTGCTGAGACTACTGCTTTGTTTTCAGCACCTACATACAGTAGACCAAACTCTAATTTGATTTCCTTTTGCATATTGTGTAAAAGAGCTGCCACATAATATGCATGCACTCCCTATATGCTGGAAACTCACCCCGTGCAATAACCTGCTTTGAGACTATGCAACTGAAAGTAATATCACACCATCAGTAATTTTCAATTCATCACAAACTATCAAAGAGCTGCATACAGTTTCTGCTGTGCTTGTCTGACCTCGCACTTTTGTCTTCTAATTTCCTAAATAAGCTGTCCAAACAAACAGCACTTTTCTGGACCTCTGGTCGCTTTTCAAAGTCATGGAAGTCTATTAGCATTGTGCTTGGATGTGTTGGCGTCAGATCACCGGGGTCATGACAAATATGACAAGTTTAGCCACTCACGCCTCCACCAAAGTAAATTAACCTTTCTATCATCCACATTTGATTTGTTTTACATAAAGTATGACTTTCAAAAGTTTGTGTTGTGCTGGAGCCTAGTTCATCAGGAGCCAATTCATTGGGATATGTTTGCTTCCCAATGGGCAGATACTTTCTGCTTCAACCATACAGTTCTACTTCTACATATGGTTGTGATGTGTGTTATGTGCTGGAATGCACCAATTGATTTCAGCGTCATCCCTCCATCTGTTTGTCGATTGATCCGAATCGTTCAGATACGTGTAGATCCCTGACATAGTGGAGGAGAGATTGATCAGAAACACTAGGTGGCGCTACTCTGGCTAGAGCAGGAAAAAAAAACCCTAACTCATTAGCCGTGGAAAGTCCCAGCATGAGGTCTGTCCTGGCCAAAAAAAGACACAGGGGGTTTTGACCATGCTAGACCCCTCTGACAAGCTGAGAATGGGAACGTGTTGCTGCCTCGTCAGTCCAGGAGGCTACATTGGCCTGACACATGTGAGGATAGCCACCACATCCTTTAACCCATTTGCTGTTGGCATTGTCAACAAGCCTGACATTCTCATTAGGCTAATCTAGCAAGCATGTCAAAGCAGCCCCATTAAACCTGAGTCTGCTGCTGAAGCAAGGGGTCGGGAGGGGGCGGGGGGGCTGGGTCAACCAATCTCATTCCAACACATTGCCAATAACAGCTTTTGACACGCACCTTCATTGCGATACATGCACAACAAAATGGACATAACCTGTGGCATTATTCTGATGTAAGATCTGCAAGGTATGTTCCCGAATGTTAATGCATTTTGTGGCAAACTACGAAATTTGTCATTATTATTATTCTTTTTTACTATTAAGCCTTTTCTGTGGGGAGATATCCGCCTTACTGCATATATATATATATGTGGAAATCTCTAGAAACTTGGAGAAGTGATGGAATGCATTGGACTAAATGCATAATTGGCATTATACATTCTGTTTTAAACCCATATCAGGGATCAGCACTGACACGTCCTCATTAACACGCCGACCCATGTCTCCGCATAGAAACTAAAACCCTGAGCTCGACCACTCTGATAATTACGCCAGTGAGTAGCAGGAAGCAGGGGAATAAGAGGAGAAGAAGAGGAGGAGGAGGAGGAGGTGAGAGAGGGAGGAGGAGGATTGGTGCATGGTTACAGGTGGCACTAATTAAGTTTAATCTGGCAGCACACTCCTCCGTTTTTTTTTTTTTTTTTTGCCTTTCTTTATTTTGTGTCTTTTTTTCCCCTCGTCCTTTTGGTAAGATCTCTCACTTGCTCTCTCTCTCTCTCTCTCTCTCTCTCTCTCTCTCTCTCTCTCTCTCTCTCTCTCTCTCTCTCTCTCTCTCTCTCTGGCTGGCTCTTCTCTTTCCTCGGAGCATCATGCCTGTAGGTGCGGGGGCTCAGAGGCAGCCTCCCTCCCATAATGAGCTCCTCAGCCACACATTGGATGCCCTGGAGTACTGTCCCTACAGAGCCGTAATGAGCACTCCAGAGCACCACTCTGTGCCTCCTCAGCCAGGGGTGCCAAGCCTGCCTCCCCCCAGACAATGGCGCACGGGTGGGCACGGCTTGTTCGCCGCTCACCGGCCTCCCTCCTCTCCTCTTCTCCTCCTCCTCCTCCTCTCCGCCTCCTCCTGCTTCCCCTTGTGTGCGTACAGGGAGGAGGTCTCCCCAGGGGCGCCGAGGGAGGAAGTGCTGGGCTGTAAGGTGGGAGGGATGGCCCATAGCCTGGGGTTGGCAGCCGCCACCGTCAGCAAAGGAGGGGGGAGGGAGGTGGGGTGCAGGGGAGGAAAGGGGGGGGGGGAATTTCACCCTGCAACTCGCCAACAAACCTTTTTCAGTACACACACTGATTTGGGGGTGTGTGTGGTTGGGGAGGAGGAGGTGCGTGTCGTGTCTGCGTGGATGTGTGTCAGTGTGTGTGGGCACGCATACATTTGTGAAAAGAGGTGAGAGAAAGATAGAGACGAGAGAGCAAGAGAAAGAGAGAGAGAAGGGGTGGAAGGGGGAGGGTGGCAGAGGGAGGGAGGGAGCAGTCTATCCTGCTGTGCTGCTGCCTAGTTTCTGCCCCTCTAAGCAGCCAGGAGGTATATATGCTGGGATCTGAGAGTCCACCAGGCTGGACCTGGAAGCACTGCATCAGCACAGAGACAAAACTATTTTCCTCCCAGAAAGCTTTTTTTAACACACACTAGATAAGCAGTTGAACAACAGGGCAATGTGCTCTGTGTTTTAGATACTGTGTGTGTGTGTGTGTGTGTGTGTGTGTGTGTGTGTGTGTGTGTGTGTGTGTGTGTGTGTGTGTGTGTGTGTGTGTATTTGTGTGAATGTGTGTGTGTGTTTATTTGTGTGTGTGTGTGGGGGGGGGTTGTGTCTATCCATCTGTCTGTGTAAGAATCTGTGTTACATGTGTGCATCTGTGCCTCACTCGCTGTCTCAGTGTGTGACTGTGTGTGTGTGTGTGTGTGTGTGTGTGTGTGTGTGTGTGTGTGTGTGTGTGTGTGTGTGCTCGAGTGTGAGTATATGTGTCTTTGCACGAGTGAGTGCACTCTTTTGATTATCTTCTTTATTTAATGGATTTGCATAACAATCAGCGAGATTTTATTAGCTGGTGAAATGCAGATAACAATCAGCGCCATGTTGTTGTGAGGCTCTTAATTACAGTGTTGAATAATGTCAAGCAAATGAATCAAGCCAAGCACCTCTCACATCAGCTTTCATCAGCATGGAGAGTTACATAGGGTAGGGGAGGCTCATTACACATGCACTGTGCCTGGGTGAGAGAGAGGGAGAGAGAGAGAGAGAGAGAGAGAGAGAGAGAGAGAGAGAGAGAGAGAGAGAGAGAGGGAGCTTTGTGCTGGATCCAGGGTGACTTTAGACAGCACTCTACTGCACTGCACATTCATATTAGACAGACAGAGTGGAGGAGATGCTGGATGAAATTATTTAGACATTATTTCCAGGTTTGGAGGTGAAATTTTTTTTTTCTATATATATATATATATTGCTCTATATTTGTGAGGACGTTACCTCTCTCCTTCTCTCCTTCTCTCTCTCGCATCATCTTGGAATAAAAAAAACTCTCCCAGCTAGAAATGTCTTTCCTGAAACTACTCCATCTGGGAATAAGGATTACATTGTTATTATCTTTCGGGAGGATTAAGGATTTGTGTCTACCACTGAGTGGTGCAGCGGAGGCACACAAGTAAATCACAACATGTTGTTATTACTGAGCTTCCATTGTTCCTTTAGCAGTAATCATCTTCACAGAGCCATTGAATGATGGCTGGACTTTGTTTGCTTGTAACACTTTCAGGATTTCTGATTATAGAAAAAGGTCAAACTGACACACTTTTACTTTTCTCTGAGAAGAATGAGGTTTAATATTTAAGCTAAAACCCACCCAACCGCCCCACCCCCAATGCCCACAACGCCCAGCCCCACCCTCCCTTGGAATTTTGATTGACGGAGATTCCAGGAACATGAAAATATCAATGAGACTCTAAGGTATGAATAAATAGGTCATCGTGTCACAATTTTGTGTTGTCCGGATCGATATGTAAAGAAGAACAAAAGCATAGCTGACATTTATTGAATTACTTTTCTTTTTTGCTGTATAAACACCAGGGGGGTCCTTTAAAAGCTTAACCTTTGTCTTCATAATCAGGTCAAGTCTGACATTTCTGCCAAAATTCATCACTTCTCAAATTCACAGCTTTAGCATGAAGCTGTATAATTGCCGGTTTCCTAACAAATCAAGGCTGCAGCGGAGGCCCCCAGGCTACCGATGACCTTTGGTGCTTCTGCAGCTCTGTGTGACCCATTGTGCTCTGTGCTGCTGTTGCCCACCAAAAACTCCACATTTCACTTCTTGTCAGGGATTCTCACATCAAAAAGTTTCGATTGCAGCCGTGAGAGCAAGAATACCAGGTGACCACCTCCCCGTTTCCGTTTTTTTTTTTTTTTTTTTACTTTTTTTTCTAGCCGCTCAGCTCTGCTGATGGTTTGGGAGGCGGCCATACTTTGAAGGATAGTGTAATTGGCAGAGTGGAACTGTAGGATTACAGAAGCATGAAAGAGAAATTGGCTCCAACGTGGTGGAGGATGCAGCTGTAAGTGGAGATGACTTGACATTGTTTTCTCAAAACAGCTAAGTGCTACACCGCTAAAGGTGTAGCAATTCACTCACGTGGCAGTCAAAGGCCTCTATAAGTATTCCCTTTCTTTTATGCTCTAATTGCCTAATCACGTCTTTTTTTTTACTCCTTTTTTGTCATTTCATTTCAAGGAAGAGAGACAATGACATGAAAATGTGTCTGGGTTCTAAATATAATACTCCATCTCCATCACTGCTTATTTTGGGTTGCTTGTCAGAGCACCAGCTGATATGTAATTTGGGGAACAGATGATGATTTCCATGTACAATAGCCAATTCCGACTTAAAATTAGCCTCTCTTTTGATCCCCTAATTGAAACTTTCACATATTCTTTGTTCCGCTCCAGCCAGCTATCTGCTGAACTGTCCAGCAAATTCTCCAGAGAGAGGGTTTTAGTGGAGAACCAGAGGACGAGCTCAAAAAGTATAAATAACCGGCATTTACAATGAGCCGAGGCAGAGGAAATGTGATCAAAGCATTTCCTATCACAGCAAATTTGGCAAGGATACAGCCTGTTTTTTTCCCCCCTCTTTTTCTTCTTCTTCTTCTTCGTCGTCGTCGTCTTCCTCTTCCCCTGTTGCCTACACCCAAAGACTAGTTGTGTTTGCTTGTGTTTACATGCTTGTCATTTTCTATTTTTCTCACCGAACCTTGAGCACTCCCACGGACTGTGACATTCACAACTTTTCTGACACAATATGCTGCTTATAAATCACTCTGGCTCCTCCGAAAGAAGGGGGGGTTGGGGGAGAAAAAAACAATGTTGAAGTGTGCGTGGAATCGCACTGAGCGGCGGCTCATGCAAAGCTGTTAGAGAATAATACTTAGCCATCCAGCATAATTTGGCATTAATGGAATGGGTCAACTCACAATAATAAAAGAGTCGGAGCACTCAGAGTGACACATTGTCCTAAGCTAAAATACGTGTCAGCGGGAAGGGGGTGGCAAAAACCATTGGACCTTTTTTTTTTTTTTTTTGTCTCGTTGACCCCTACAGACCTTAATCGATTAGTGCAGCCCAATTATAGTTCACATTCTCAATAGAGGGAAACAAAGAAGAGTTCAGTCTCGCTTTCCATTCAATGATAATTGTATCCCCTTTAACGCACATTCTAGTGACTGAGCTCTCGACTGTGTCAAAAAAGGGGGGGTGGGCGGGGAGAGGAGGGGGCGAGAGAACGAGCTGTGGTTCTGTAAAGCCGGTTCTTCTGTTCCTCTCCCTCTGAGACCTTGGATCAGGAGGCTGTAGGGCTTTTGTCCCTGCATGGAGAGTGTGGAACACTTGGCCTTGTCCCTGGGTGCTGCCAGGATCAGAGCCCTCCACCGCCATCATCTCCGAGCTGGCAGCAGAAAAGACTGAGCTCCGAGTGACAAATTGGCCGGCAACACAAGTGACAACATGCCAAGAGACACTCTCAATGTATTTTCCGACTGGAACTGTAAAATATCACGGCGGAAAGTGCACTCCAAAAACTCCAGACTCTGGCCGAGGAGTCTGTGCTCTACCCTGGGTGCACTGCAAATGCATTTATCCTGACAAGTGGGCCGCTGGTCCTGGGGAGGGAGGGGGAGAGGTGGACATCCCGCACTGAGATACAGCAGCAGCAGCAGCAGCAGTAGCAGAGAACAATGTCTCTGGAACAGGACTGTGTGATGGGACTCCAGTAGTCCTCTATCCCTGCAAAGACAACAGACTGTTTGTGACAGAGCAGTCCTGTGAACGCAGCTTGATGGCATATGATATAAGGCTCAAACACACACACACACGCCCCACCACACACACACACACACACACATCTCTCTCTCTCTCTCTCTCTCTCTCTCTCTCTCTCTCTCTCTCTCACACACACACACACACACACACACACACACACACACACACACACACACACTATTATACAGCCTTGCTTGTGTAATATACTTTTGCAGACCATAATAAAACAGCTCTCTGCAAGTTGTGCTGCACTGGTGAGAATGCTGCTAGTTGTGCTATCCCAGCTCTGCATCTGGTGTAGGACTATAATTACATTGTTTCCATTTGTGTTTGGGGGTGCTGGGCACAGTTACTGGAGCAAGGTCAGGAGAGCTGGAGCTGGAGGAGGGGCCCTCCTGGGAGGTAAACAGAGGACAAATATATATATATATATATATGTGCCCATGCAATACATTAACTATATTTTGTCAGGCCACTATAAAATCAGGGTTAGAACTGTGAGCCGCAGCGCACAGGCACCAATACTGTTTTTTTTTCTTTCTTTCTTTCTTTTCCTTTTTTTTTCTTTTTCTAAGCTTACTCTGAGATAGCAGTTGGATAGATTGGAAAATAATAGGTCCAGGCATTGGACAAGTTATTTAAAGATTAGTCAAAACACACTTTTTTTTGGTTCGCACTCACATTACTGGGAATGAAGTCAGCCTCACACCTACAATACACATGTGCTTCACTGAGCTTAACTGACACCCACAAACCACTTGCCCTGCTGTTGAAGCTGAACTATCTCAAGCCGCTGGCTCCGATTTGGCTTTTCTATGTCAGTCCAGCAACTGCACACAGCAAGAGAGAGTCCCTCCGAGCTACCACTATATTGATAGATTTAGTTAAAAGATCCATCAGACTAGCTGGACCTCTGCTATATATACAGAAGCCTGAGCGCTTTTTCCATAGCATGCAACATTCCACCGGCGTATCTGCACTCAATTTGGCCATGACTGACAAGGCCTATTTAAGGATGTGGCAGGTGGGTTCTTTTGGTGCCTTGTAGGTTTTCTGCTATTAAAATGATATCTAGCTTGTCTTTGATGGCTCTGCGCCTCAAACCACGCCTTATAATGATTTCAGGTAGACCATGCACGGATTGAAAGCATTTGTTACTTGAAGCCATATCAAAATAATTGTTTTGATTTGTCTTGGGTATATTTGGCACAGGAATTAATTGGAAATAATCCCAGGGAACAATGACTTTTTTTTATCTTGCGAAGGAGACTGGTTAAAATACGCTACAGTCCTCAGGCCCACAATCACTCTGTATTTGTATCTCTCCATCTCTATATCACTCTATTTCCACGCAAAGTCAGTATTTTTTCTTTTTTTCCCTTCTTTCTCTCTTTCTGTGGGCAGCCGTGATAAATGTACAGTATGAGGCTTTGATTGCACGGCCAAAGCACTGGCTAAATAATAATACATGGGCAGAAAGGCTCTCGCCTGAGGCTCTGAAATTGCTAATGATCAGCTGTGGTGAGGCTGTCTGATAGCGGTGCCCAGGGACTCCCATGCAGATCCACTATTGTGTGTGTGCAAAGCTGCGCTTCACACTGGATACAAATCATCCAGGCTGCATAGGGGGGAAGGGGGGGGGGAGATCAACAACAACAAATGAATAATCTGAAACTTCTCCAGCCATGTAGATAACAAGGGAGTTCAGACGCCACCCAGCACATAGCCCACAGATACTAGTGCGTGCGTTTGCAGACAGCACATGCATAGGTATTGCTCGATCAAAGCTACCACTACTACATGCAATGTTTCCACGAAACCGAGGCGTGTGACTGTTTTGTGGGAAATCTGTCTAGAAATGTTTCCGTGAATGTTATGTTCTTTATCTCCCCTACCTGGAGCCCTACTCAGCCTACCCCCCACCCCAACTGTCATCTTTTCCTTGTCATATTATGCAGTGCCACTGGCAATAAGATCCACTTGGGTTTTTTTCACGCTTTTCCTCTTCAATGTGTAGAAAGATCAAAAACATGGGAGTCACATGATCAAAAGCATTTGATAATCCTTGAAATACAGACCTCCTTTAATCCCATAGAGGAATACTGATGTGTTGTTATTTTTTCTTTTTTTTAAGAAAAAAAAAAACAACATTGTTGCAAACAGGAATATAGAGAAGCCGCAGCAAGTGATGGGAATGCAACTTACTTAACGTCAGGCCATTTTGACTGGCAGCCAGGAAGTGTCAAGAGAAAGGGGGTGTGGGGGGAGGGTGGCAAGAAGCGGCAGAAGAAAAAAAAAACAGAGCACAGAGTCTCCTTGTATGTGGGGGAGAGATTGCCACTGGGGGTGGATTGCCTACTAGCGCCAACGTGCCAAAAATGCCCGGCGCTTTTCTTCCAAGAAGGTGAATAGTGGCCTTGTTTGATGGCTGAGGGGGAAAAGCAGCCTCAAGAGTGGCTGGTCCACCTGGTACAGCGTGGAGAAGACAAGTTAATGTGACAAACTTGCAGGATCTCCCACAGACTCAGGAGACTCACAGCATCACAGAGAGAATACTGTTTATGTCTTCCAGCGCTTTCGCTTTGTATTGCATACATGGGCTGGGATGGTACTTGTGCCATGTCAAAAAATAAATAGAAATACTGTCAAGAATGGGCTATGGCCTTTGGAAAGGATTTCTTATCAAATAAGAAATATGGATTTGGAAGGGGGATATACTTTATCTTTCAGTCACATTCTCTACATTCTGCAATGAGAGTATATTGTGTGTGTGTGTATACCTATATTACAGTATATGTATCAGTCCCTGCTAAATTGCACATGTTATGATGAAATACTCATGGCTTATTAAAGCATATCTGTTGCAGCAATGAACTAACTTCTGTAGACAGCTTTTCGAAAAGTGTTGAAGTAAATGGAATGACATTTCTAAGACTCTAAGACAGTAAATCTTTTTTTCCGAACATATACCAAATTCGCAACACCCTGAGGACTTGTGTGTGCGTGCCTGTGTGTGTGTGTGTATGTGTGTTTGCGTGTGTGTGAGTGTGTGTAGGTGTATGTGTAGGTGTGGGCATATAAGCATGAATGTCTGTGTGCACGCATGAGTGTGTGTGTGTGGTGTGTATTTGCATGTGTGTGTGTGTGTGTGTGTGTGTGTGTGTGTGTGTGTGTGTGTGTGTGTGTGTGTGCGTGCGTGCTCGCATACATGCATGACTGCCGGTGTGTCTCACTGCAGAAGGACTCACTTTTATGCATATTCATGAGGGGTGTTGAGAGCCTGCCTTACCCACCGTGCCTGGAATGCATGCTCTCTCTCTCTCTCTCTCTCTCTCTCTCTCTCTCTCTCTCTCTCTCTCTCTCTCTCTCTCTCTCTCTCTGGTAAAAATGTATAGTTTCAGTAGCAGGGCAGGCAGTCGTATATGCCCTCCTCCTGCTGCTGCCTGTTCCAAGGTCTTAATTGAGACTTCACCCTGCACCCTATCCTACCTTCACTCTGGAAAAAGAGGGACTCACACAGTCTGGAAAATGAGCACGCCAGGAGGAAAGATCCTCAGCGTCTTGATGCACTTGTGGGGAAACTGTCATTTCAAAGAGCATCCCCTGTGTAATTGTGGAGTGTGTGGAGGGTTAGTCAGTCTGAGCACTGCTGGCTAGATGATTATGGCATTTTTACTTCTTTCACAAGAACTATTTTTTGAAGCGTCCAAAGATATTTCTGATTTTTTTTCTCTCTCTCTCCTCATGTCAGAATGTGCTTTCTCAGTGGAGGGTCAAGCACAAATTGCACTTAGACAAAGATTATTTAGCAAGAGCTCTGTCTCTCTTCCAATGAGCTCTGTAGACCACTGTCAGGAGAAAAAGAAAATCTATTTTCTCACAGCCAGGCAATCTGTACCCTCTTAGACACTCTCAGGGTTTAGGAGAAAGAGTCATTTTAAGAGAAGACTTTTGCAGTTCAAAAAAAAGAGGAAAAAAAGAAAGAAAGAAAAGACAGAAAGAAAGAAAAAATCGGACCGTTTCAGGAGGAGTCTTTCAAAGGTTTTTGTCAGTTTTGCCTCAACCTTCCCTATTCTCTTTGACTCGCTGACAGAGGCAAACAACGACCTAGCTCCAGATGTGGGCCCTTCATATAGACTCACTCCTCCGACATAAAATCACTAGGTGATCACAAAGCAGCGCATGCCTGCCCAGGGCAGAGGCATTAGCATACAGTGCTTTATGCATCAGCATATCATTTCACCCCCTATCAGACAAAGGTCACTCTGTAAAACATACAGGTCAGCAGTCATGGATAACACTGGAAGTGTGTATACATGAAAGCCAAATCAAAGTGGGCCGCTGTCACATTCAATGTGCCGGGATTAGTAGCCCACAACAAAAGCCCACAGAGTGAAGCCAGAAGCTCTCCACAGGAATCAATAGCCAGCTCCGAAAAAAAAAAACACCTAGTTGTGGAGAAAGGATTGTCCGTATGGTGGCAATCAGTAACACTAGTGTCTCTGTTAAGTCCCATAATTTGATAACTACTCCCCTCCCCTAAAACATAGAGCCTGTACTATTAAAGGGAGGGTTCAGAGTCACCTTATATTGCTCACATTTCTCAATGGAAGTAGTGGCTATTGCCATGACTAATAGCATGCAGAAAGGTAAGCGGATGTTTTCCTTTTGGAGAAACACAGGGCAGACCTGGAACGAGCGCAAATGCTGCTCACTCTGGCTCACTTAAATAAACACATCCTGTTGGTTGCCCTTGCAACCAGGAAAATATGTGCTTTATTAGACCCCCAGCTTGCCTACCTGTGTCAACTGCATTCAGGTTACAGCACAAACACTCTCTGGGACAAGCTCATTAAAGCAGAGCGCGAGGGGGGGAAAAAAGACAAAAAAAAAAAGAGAAAGTGTCTGCCATGACAGGTCCGACAGCTGAGAAGTGATAATTGGTCAGCCTTGGCTGCTATTAATGTAAAGTTCATTGTTGTGTTTTTCTCCTTGGCTGTTCCGGGAACAGTGAGGATCAGGTCCTTCAGTGTGTGGTGCGATAGGGCCAGGACTCTTGCCATAGGCCTAGTCTGTTTATGTTTTATGAGCTGCTGAAGGTGTGAGTGAGGGGGTGTGTGTATGTGTGTGTGTGTGTGTGTGTGTGTGTGTGTGTGTGCATGTGTGTGTGTGTGTGTGTGTGTGTGTGTGTGTGTGTGTGTGTGTGTGTGTGTGTGTGTGTGTGTGTGTGTGTGTGTGTGTGTGTGTGTGTGTGGTGATGGGGTGAGTGCGTGAAGCCAGCTCTCCTGCCTCAGAGTTTATGTAGGCTGTTTTAAGTGGCTATGAAATATAGATGTTGAAGTCTGGACAGTTCAATGTTTCATCTCTCCTGGTGATACCATAAGGAAGCCATTAATAGTGTCAGGGAGCATTAGGCGTACCACAGGAAGATAATTGGATATGAGGGGGGGTGACTGGCGGCACCTGCTTGGAATCAATGTGTCCTCCCAGGAGGTTGGTTGGTGAAGTTTGCGAAGGCCGACGTCCCCATTGTGAGATCGCCTCCCCAGCGCTGTTTTTCATATATGTCTCCGGTCACCTCAAGATACTTCTTTTTATCCTGGGCTGCCATTGTCAGTGGGCCCAACATCCTGCATAATCACAAACAGCAGGACCATCTGTTGTTGGCTTGTTGACTTACCTAAGCACAACCTTTTCAGCAGTGTTTGCCATGTATTTGCCGGCGATGTGCTGTATTTACAAAATGGTAATCACTCGGCGAAAACCTGTTTTTGAGATTGCACATATGTTATGTTAAAATGCTGTGATTACCACCTGAATAATGCATAGAGAAGGCTGAGACGTCTGTTCCTCTGTCCCCCAAGGGTCAGGGTTTAACGCAGACTCAAGATTTATGGCCTTGACCTTTTTTCGTGGCCGACTCGGACTTGTAAACTTTTCAACTTCTCAAGACGGCGCGGGCTAAAGGTTGAGCTGCAGAGCGTTTAGTGGAAAAATTCCTGTCAACACATTTTTAAAAGACACGCTGACATCAATGTTTACCATCAATTCTAATAAAAGTCTTTTTGACTTCTTTTTTTTGCAGAATCAAAGTTCAACTCCAGACAAGACGTTCACTGCTGTGCCCCAGGCCTGCCCTCATAAAGTAAGTCCTAACTAATCTCAGATTTGCCTCTCAAATGTCTTTTCTTGTGGATTCTTTCTTCTATGTAAGCATAAATGTTTTCATCTGCTTAAATTTTAAAGCAGAAACAAGACTAGAGTATTAATATTTCTGCACATATTTATTAATTTCATTAGTCTCTGTAATTTACTGTCTAACGCTGAATGGTTGCAGTGTTATCTGAAGATTTTGTTCATTTTTGTGCGTGAATGAGGTGCAATCAGTAAGGCAAACCTCTGGAGGAAATGTGACACTCTCAGAGAGGCCATTTTACAGCATGGTTGCTTCTCAACAATCCTGTCACTAATTTGCCTTTGCCGGCTTCCTCTTGTGAATGTGATAATGTGCTATATAGAGAAACTTCACAGAATTTCCAGTCGACTAACCCAAAAGTGTCAAAATGCTCGTGTCCTTTTCTGGATGACTAACCAGGTCAGGAGTAAAAAACACAACACAGTCTTAGTTAAAAAAAAAAAAAAAATGGGGGTGGAAGAGGAAGCCGCCAAAGTGCCATGTCTGACAGGCTGTCAGCAAGTGGTCAACCAGGCAGTATCTTAAGTGTAGTCTCTTCTTCTGCTTGGTCGACTGGCCCAACTGTCTTGGACCTGCCAAGGGGGAAGCCACATCTCAGGCTCTGCTGTGCCGCAACACATTATCTGAAATGACACAAGCACCTCGTGGTAAAATAATAAAATAAGGCAATCAGCTTTGTCCTGATCCGCCTGACATGAAATGAGTCTCTAATTGCCGACCTGTCCTTCACTCTGCGCCAGCAGACAGTGGATGCCGTGTAGATCAGCCCTAATGATAGATTCAGGTTGTGCTGATGCGAACTGAGTCACCTGAACAGTCACCTAGTTGGCACACATTGTCCTTGAAAATAGAGAGAGCGTAGCAATTCCGCCACCACCACCACCACCATCACCACCCGCACCCCACAGCCTTCTCCCAACACCAACATACTGTCAGCGACTCTCTGGAGCAACCTATCTGGACTGAAGTAGTGGAGGGATTCCACATGTTGGTGGCATTGTGTCAACGTTTTTTTCCTTCCCCCTGCAGAACATAATCTCTTTCTTGTTGAGTCCCATTAGCATTGGTGTTCGGTACAAATCAATATGCGAACGGGCGCAATGAAGCGGCGGAGTAATTGAGAGTGTCGCTCAGCGTCCAAAATGAAAGTATAATAGGTAAATGGGCGGATGTGATTTATATAATCAGGACGTCTTATGATGTGGCACTAAGAACGTTCCTATTTTCTTTTGTCTGTATTGTGCGCGTTGTGAATGAAAGGAGGCTAATGAACAGCCAGCTTATAAAAGATCTGTGATTATGTAAAAGGAGAAGGAAAGGCAGACACACAAAATAAGGCAGAATGGGCATAAAAGGAGAACAGAATGTGGGCATGAATATGAGCTGAGAGAGAGAGAGATGGAGGGAGGGAGGGAGAGAGAGAGAGAGAGAGGGAGGGATGGAGTGAAATGGAGAGAGAGAGAAAGAGAGAGAGATGAAGCAAAGCAGGGGAAAGAGAGAGAGAGGGGGGAGGGAGAACACTAAGTATACATAATTGCTGCTTGACACATTGGCCAAATTCTGCTGTGCCAGGATCTGAGTGAAGATGATTAACGGCTGTCCGAGTGGGTGGGTAACTTGGTCACCCAGGGCCACTGGTTTCCATAGCGATGCTACTCCAAAGGCCATACATTACATTGTAAGCATCCCTGGGGCCTAAGCATTGTTAAACTCCTCAATAATATCTCATATTATGCGCATTGTCCCTTCCCTCTCCCGTTACTCATGCCTTGCCACATTATTCACGCTGGATGGCAAGCTGGAAATAGAGAGGCTCAAAATCTCTGGCGCACCAGTCAAACTGGAAAGATGGCACACCTCAGCATTTAAGTGTGATAAAGTAGCCCCCGCGCGAGACTGGTTATCACTTCGCCTGCATTAGAAAAGCCATCTTTTCATGTGTCTGGCCTTGTGATGACTACTAGGGGAATTTTCTTCCTTTTTTTCTGCTCTCTCTTTTTTTTTAAACAGTCAAGCGTTGTTGCTATGGAACAATGTAAATCTCATGGCTGCTGTGAACGCCATGCAAAGTAAACACACATAGCCCCAACACCGTGTTGCTACTACAGGGCTCACAAACAGATGGCAGATGGAGGAGGATTTTCAACCCTCCCTTGGTGAGTGTGAGAGGCATGCTGAACCCTGGCACCGCCAGCCATATGAGAAAGCGTTGTGACCAACGCCCCCCCCCCCCCACCCCCCTCCACACACACACACACACACACACACACACACACACACACACACACACACACACACACACACACACACACACACTCCTCCACCTCCCATTGCAAGCCTCAAGGGAGAGAGAGTGTTGAGGCTATTCCATGATGTCATATCCTGTTCACACTTAAACACTCTTACATGTAAGATAGGGAATATGTTACCAGGCAGTTTTATTATAAGGGGCCAACATTTTTTTTACATCTTGCTCCTTTTTTTTAGTTTTGTTTTGTTTTTTCTTTTTTTCCTACTCTGGGAAAGCCGCTGGTGAATAAGCACATCTTAATAATGATTCATACGGGATAATAAATGGAAATCCCTGCGGCGCACAAACAAGAGACTAGTCATGCAGCAATTAAGCTTCATTCCATGTGCGACTCAAGGCAGCCGGCTCTGGGGTTAGGGGTCTCCTTGCATACACCATTTCAGGAGGAGTAGGCGTGATCCTGGAAGACAAGCAGCCAAATGCCCCGCATTCACAGCACCCCTCCCTCCCTCCGCCCGCCCGCCCGCCCAACATGCTGCCCGAGGACACTTCGGCAGACATCTTCAACCACCACGTGTGAGATGAGGAAGAGGAGGAGGAGGAGGAGGAAAGACAGAGAGAGAGAGAGAGAGAGAGAGGGAGGGATAGAGAGAGAGAGGGAGGGAGGGATAGAGAGAGAGAGAAAGAGGGAGAGAGAGAGAGAGAGGGAAAAGCAAAAGGAAGGGGGAGGGAGGGATACACAATCCGCCAAAAGGTCACTGGTGACCTCTGGGTCCAGTCCTAGGCTTTGGCTGTCATGGCGGAGCACAGCATGTCCATGTCAAACAGAGCTAGGCTAGGTACGCCCGCCGCCACACCACTCTGTTCGCCGACAACGTACAAGCCCCGTGTACAAAGCACTTTCATTGGCTCATCGCGTTTGCTTGTCCCCCATACAGGCTCCACCGTCTCCTCTGCCAGCTCCACTTCTACACACTTATATAACATCCTATAACAAAGTGGGCTGTCCAAAGCAGATCTAAAGATGCTATGTGTTGATAATGACACTGGCATTACCCAAAATGGGGGTATTGTGCACAGAAAAACATCACACAGCATCTGCAACCGAATATCTCAAATAATGTCTCTAATGGAGCGGAAGCTAACGGCTCTCCAGCAGCCAAATTTTCCACTAACAACGTTAGTTAATATGGTAACTTGTGCTGTGTCTTTGTTTCAAGGATATCTCCTTTTGATATGCCCATCCCCCCATTAATTATAAATTGTATATTAATGTGCAGTCAGAGACTTTCTTTAATTGGCAGAAGGAGGGTGTTATTTTTTTCTTTTTTTTCCCCTTTCTTTCTTTTTTCTTTTCTTTTTTTTTTGCCCACATATTTAACGCTGCTCTGCCCGGGCGTAGTGCACTGTGTTTATAGACTGGCCTCTCGCAAGGTCTCCCTGTTGAGTTGACCCAGCTAATGAAAAGATGAAAGGAAGTCTAACCCCTGGAATTACAGCTGTAAACCTGCTTGGATTGGGTGATTTATTGCATTAGAACCAGATTAATTTGTCTCATTTTTCATACATATTTCAGTTCGAATCCGTTTGACTTCACCGGGAGCAAGTAAAGCGCCACCATTTTTTTTTTCTTTTTTTTTTTATCCCCTTATTCGGTGGCAAACTGCCCGGCTTTTCCCGGCTCTCTAGTGGTGGCACAGATCCTCCTATCCTTGGTTAAACCAATCAGGGACTTAAGCGTCTCACATCCAATCAATTAAGGCCCAAATCAGCACTGGCCTCTTTGATATGGAATCATTTGTCAAATGGTCACAGATGGCTGGGAGCAGATACCCCAGTGTCAGAGGTGTTTGACTCCATTCCACCTGGAAATCTATTTGTTTGGATGCGCTTTCCTGGTGTCCTCCTCCCCATTAGTAGGGTGTCACTGGGCACACTGGATCCCCCCCCCCCAATCCCCTCCCAACACCCCCATCCCCGCGCTCTCCCATGCATTACCCCGTCCACTGAGCAACTTAACCTCTTAATGTTTTGAGAGCCTGTTCCCGGGAAAGCTTGATATGCCTCAGTCTGCAAGCCATCAGGACTGAGCTTATTGGTCCTCGGCCCCTTTTTGTGCTGATTGCATTTATTGCCATGCGATACGCCCGCACGTATTTGCTTCAGCCTTAAAAGCATGGCTGATAATTTCATTAGAGGCCTATTCGCTTCTAATTTGTATTTATTCAAGTGTATTTCAGGAAATATCACACATGCAGACAACGCTTTTTTTCAAACCTAAGTTCCTTGCTTTGAATTCCATCCCTCAAGGTTCACCAAAGGTGTCTCGGAGAAAGGAAAGTTCTAAACTGTATTACACATTTCAGAAGTGCAAAGTGAAGGTTGTTAGACGCCGAGCTGTTATGGGCTGCTGAAGTGTGAAGAAAATTCGCAGGAAGTCGGGGCTTTTGTGCAAGAACTTTGTTCCTTCTCAAATTCCTTCCAAATTCATAGATTCTTTTTGACCACAAGAAAAATAGGATATTTCTTTTAATTATGACATTCATGAATCTAATGCTATTCAGACTTTTTTTTTTTTACTCGGCAGTTACTCTCTCACCACTGCTTCATCTGCTCATTATGAATCAATGGAATAGTCAGTTGATATCAGTGGCAGCTTCCTCTGCTTTGTAGCCTTGTAGCCAGGCGGGTTCTCTGTAGTCCTTGATGTACTTTCTTCTGACAACCCCACCCCCCACCACCCCCCCACCCCTCCAACAGATGAGTTACTACTCATACAACAGAACAAAGATCAGCTAAATGAAAAGGAGAACATGCAGGGAAAAACAAACTATGGGTTTTTACATTCAATTTCAAATGTGATTGAAATGGAGTAATAGACAGTGTTCCTTCAAAGCCAGCCCAACACCTGTTTCATCTTCTTTGTTGTATTAAAAAAGTAATGATAGTGAATGAAAAAATAATAATGATTGTGTTTAGTCTTCTTCTGCTGCTACATGCCACCATGTCTCTTATAGAGAGCAGTGGTGAACAGTGGATGGTGAGCTCTCACAGTTCCGTCATAACCTCATTACTTTCATCTTGCATAACAATGTCTTGTTTTATTCCCTTTTTGTGTTCACTGCTCTTTTGCCTTCTGGTACATTGCAATTAATCAGCATTGTCTCATGTAAATTTTACCGCCTTTTCTCTAGACTGTGTGCTCCACTTCTGAAAAATTGGAGAAAAATACAACCCCCCCCCCCCTCCCCAAACACACAGTGAAAGACACTAACTACACTAACTAACACACACACACACACACACACACACACACACACACACACACACACACACACACACACACACAGATACAGATACACACATACACAGACTCACACATGCAGAAAGACATACACACACACACACACACACACACACACACACACACACACACACACACACACACAGTACATACGCATGCCTCACACAAACACACAGAGAAACACACACAAGCGAGCGGTATAGCCTCCTTTCAGCCTGAGTTATGCCTATTCATGGCTGTGAGGTGTTCCTCTGTGTTGCTTTGTAACACTGATCTGTCCGTAAGGAGCCTCCGCTTGTTTAATGTGGACTGAAATGCTAATGACTGCGTGTGTATGTACTGTACTTGTGCATGTGTGTGTGTGTGTGTGTGTGTGTGTGTGTGTGTGTGTGTGTGTGTGTGTGTGTGTGTGTGTGTGTGTGTGTGTGTGTGTGTGTGTGTGTGCTTGTGTGTGTGTGTGTGTGTGTGTGTGCATGTGTGTGTGTGTGTGTGTGTGTGTGTGTGTGTGTGTGTGTGTGTGTGTGTGTGCCTGCATGCGTGTGTGCTGATGGCCTTAAACACAGCGTTCCTCTTTCTCCTCCTCCTCCTCCTCCTCCTCTCGCATGCAGGGCCACTGTGGAGCTCCCATAAGCTTAAAAGCAAATTAATGCCTCTCACCTTCATGCAACCTTTCTCCCTTCCCTCTTTATGCTATTATTCATGGGAGTTTCTGTGCCAGCTCCAGCAATAATTTGTGTACTATTCTTAAATATGTCCCCTAGTCCCGGATAAAAAAAAAGAGAGAGAGAGAGAGAGAGACGTTTTTTTTTTTTTTTTTAAATGTCAACAGAATAGGATAGAAAGGTATGGCTAAGTGTGCACTTTTTGCTATTGTTTTGAAATCTTGATGTTCAGGAGTATAATGGAGCATAAATAGGTTTTATTGTGAGATGCTGGGATTCCTAAAATCATTGTCTGACCCATCAATTAGAAATTTCCTGCAGAAAGGGCAAAGGAAATTGCATTACAGTAATTACCATTAAGATCAGCTTGGACTTTGAAAGAAAATGAGGATGTGTGTGTGTGTGTGTGTGTGTGTGTGTGTGTGTGTGTGTGTGTGTGTGTGTGTGTGTGTGTGTGTGTGTGTGTGTGTGTGTTATCCGGCTTTTAATATTTCATATTTTTTTTCTGAAAGAAGTATTATTTAAAAAGTTATTTAAAAAGACAGTCTAATTTTTTACAATCTTCAGTAATATTCAGACTGGATTGTATAATTTCCATGGCAATGTGGACATGTTAAAAATGGATGATTAAGTGACAAATTACATCTTTGTATGTTTGTTTGTTAGATAACTTTGTTTCTTTGGACACTTATGAATTTATTTCATGAGCAAAGGATGGCAATGAGAATTAGGAACCACCAGTGATCACTGTGAATATGGACGTTGGGCAGTTAGTGTGTAAGTCCAAAGCCTACCGCCAAGTTCTTAAGCATAGTAACAGTGCGCCATGACAACATATGCTGGAAAGAACACTGGTGGCCAGGGCACAGTGTGACTTCTGGATTAGGAACACCTTGTAATTGTTGCTCCCTATCATTTGCTAACAAAGCCACAGACTTCATAAACAAAGAACTTGCTTCGGTTCTTCGTTCGTTCTATCTTTAGATGCATTTCAGTCTGCATATAATCTCCTGATTTGTTTTATTTATTTATCTTTTTGTTTTATTTTGTGTGTGTGTGTGTGTGTGCTTTTGTGAGCCACTAATGGTCCATTAGCCTAAATTGAAATTAAACATGCCTGGGCTGAGGTGAGCCTCTCAAGAGGGACATGATGCTGTGATGCTTGAATTTGGAGCCTCCATGTTGGTTCACACGCTGTCTTTTGTTCTTCCGTCCTGCATGGGAATTGCGTAATTGTCTTAGTGTCGTCATAGACCTGAGGTGGTCTTTCCGTATGACACACTTGTACTTGTAAAAGAGTAAAAGAACAGGGATAAAAGCTGAAACCACTATGCGGGTGTTGAAATATCCTTAATTGCTATAGTTAGCAAAGAGAATACACGTGGAAAGTAGAGCCGAGTGTCATTTCATGAAGTGGTCTGATTGCAGATATCATTGTAACGCCGTTCAAATTTCCTTTTGTCATTTCACAGCACAAATTGTGACACATGTTTAGAGAATGATTTTGCCATTTGGATGAACACCAATCTTCAACTGCCACAGTATAGTATACTCAAAATAAAACCAAAAGGAAATGACTCAAGATTTAAATGTGCTGTTTGTGACCTTATATAACCAAACCTATTGGCGTTATATTTTTCTTTGTTTTATTGTTTATTGCTTTATTTTTTACTATCCGTTTCATTTAGAGATATAAACACATGACCTTGTCTGAAAGCCTTTTGTTTATTTACGAGTTCCCCTGATGTTTGAAGCCTCTGTGCAAGTGGATGAGCTGGAGTCAGTGCCATGCACAAATAGATGACGAATTTGTCCAAGAGGGCTGGTCCTCATTTGTAATATTAAAAAGTCTCTTGATGGGTGTCCTTTGCTTGCCAACATCAGTTGTGACTCTTTAAAAATGCCTTGGACTAGAAAGAGACGGCTCTCACAGAGACTTGGACACGTCCATAAACACTTGGAATGCGGGTGGATGTTATTGTGCTAATTAGCTTGGGCCTATTAGGATTTTCCCACTCATGATGCTCCCACAACGCTTCTTTGTATGTGAATTACAAAAAAGCCCGCCTTAGGTATGCACAATCTGTTTCTCTCTGTTAGAAATCAGTCAATACAACTAACAGCAATTAAAGGAGGATCGCTGTGAGATGAACAAAAGCCAAGTCATAATGTGTAAGCCCACCAAAAGTGTAAATAAATCCTTGAATGGATAATATTGAACTGCGTATTGTATTGCATATCGGAGTAGTATAACTGGCACCTCTCTGTGAAAATTCTTTGTGTGTGTGTGTGTGAATTTGATTCTGCTGTAGCTCATAGGTTAGAGGGTCAGAGTTGCTGTTGTCTGACCTCCTCCCAACCTCCAAAGCAACATTCTTTGGTCGTAATGACCCAAAAGGTTAGATGTTTTTAGGCAACACATGAACGAATTGATATGTGTGCCCTTTGGCACCAATATTCAACACTCTTTAATGCTTCAGCAGACATAGCCTAATTAGTCCAAGTATGATTAAAAGGGTGAAAGGGTCATCCTTCTTGAAGCACAATTGGCAATGCCACACATTTCATTCTCTATATTACAAATCGGTAAAGCATCACAATGAGCAGAGATGAACAATGTTTTTTAAGCAGGATCAAAACGATTATATCGAAATGATCATGCATTGATTTGATTGATTTTGACTGTATGGGTTAACATCCATAAGCTTTAACACAAGCATTGTGTGACCAGAGGGGGGGGGAAGCCAGTATCCGACTGGCACACTATTGACACAAAGTCAGTATATCTGCAAGCAATCATATATGTGTCAACTAGCGTTAACCCTAAGCCTAGCCCTAACCTTACCTCTGACCTGGCTTAGCCCCTGACCCCACATATAGAGTGAGCCCTAACAACCCTCTGACCCCCGTCCTTTCCCCCAGGCTAAGCCTATATGTATCCCTCATGTCAAAAGGGTCTCTATATTGTCCGTTGACTAAATTAGCAGATGCAAACAAAGTGTGACTAAAACCAACAACTATGAGCATGCAGCAGGGAATTGTCTCTGAAACTGTAGCTTTAGGATATTTTCCACACAGAGTAACCATCTGTTGCCTGTGTACATTGTGTTGTTGTTAAATAGCAACTGTAGGACTTTTTTTGCATTGTGCAAAATCCTAATTTTATGCAAGATATCTTGCCCTAGTTTTTTAACTTCTCATACAACTTTACATTGTTCATGCGCCATCTGTGTGCAATGGCTGTTGAAAATAGGTGGATATCTAATTGCTTCATTTATCAGTGTTTGGTCGACTATTTATTTATTTATTTATTCTGTGCCAGAAAAGCACTATATCAACATATTTCTCACTGACTTAATATGAGTGTCATTCAAGATGCTTTGAGATGTGGGCACAGAATACTCCACAAATCCTTGCTGCCTACATCCAAGTAACTGAAGGGCTATTCAGATGAAACATGTCACCTACACTCTACTTGGCAATGAAATGAAACAATGAATCCCATTAAAATGCTTCAGCCAATCAGAAAGCACTCAAGTAACAGTCATCCATCATGTCTGCCAATTATTTGCCACATAGAGTGTAACCATGATATGGACTCCCTATAGCGTGCGTCTGGCAGACGTTAGCATGAATTGCTAACATCCCACTTCCAGTGGCTTTAAATACAGTATTAATCCAATGGGCAACGTGGAGGTCCTGCTGTGTTCACAACTTTTCCTGAGAGTCATTAATCAGTGTCACCGTCATGTGTCTTGTTTGCTAAAGGAGCCATAAGTGACAGTGATAAGTGATCCTGTCCTTGTTTTAACATCAGCCCTAATACAGTGAGCCTCGCACATAATCATCCGAGGACAATGCCCGTGCCACTCTCAATGAACACGACTGTCAGAGAATTCAATGGGAGAACAATCCACTGCATTAACAATTTAAATGTCACTGCCAAGAAACTGGTGCTGAAGGTTGACACTACAATGACACTGCTTTTTTTTTGAGTACGGCAACCTCCAAAACCTATCCTTCATTACAAAATGGAGTCACAGTGACATTGTTGAAGTGAAGTGCGGAGGACAAGTAGGTTCAGTCGACTTACAGGTGTCATTACACACCTGCATAATAATTCTCTCATGTGGCACACTCTCGAAATGAAAATGAAAAAGTAAAACACATCTATGACTTTGACACTGACGGGAGCTGTAGCAGTTCTAACACTTCCATCCTCTATTCTTGCATCCAATATTTCAGTCCTCAAAAAACATTTGTTTTTTTTACTGAGCCACTGAATCATAATTACGCCATTATATAACTATACAGTAAGCCTTCTAGATAACATAAAATAGCATTCTGCTGTCACAGTCTTTTGAAAGTGAAGTGCTTCTTCTTCTGTCTTTAAATGCAAGCAATTGTCACAGAATGTTTTTGCGCTGTCTGATTCATTGTTTGTCTTTTGGAGCTCTGTGTCATATTCTCCTCTGGTTTCTGTTGTGTTGTGACTGATTGTCTCCCTGCATTGGGATGAAATGTGTGTATCTGGTCATCATAAATGCACTCATCACAGTCAAGGAAATCTGCTGTCAAAATGGTACATTACATTACATCAGCGGATGAGGAGAGATTTTATTTAATCTCCTCTAAGGAAGCTCTTTTTGAACTATTTTCTTACTTTTAAGTCAACCTAGCTAAGCATTTCACTTAAAGTTATTTTGTCTGCTGGAAATTGTGTTATTTGATGTTGCCTTTGTCTGAGAGAGGACTAATGCGAAACAACTGAGGTGAAATTGTATCCCCACTTTCCGTTCACATGCCAGTGGCTTCAATGAGATCGGATTATTAAGTTAGATGTTGATTTATTATGAGGGTTGTCCTTCAATCATGCCTGCTTCCAGGGGATCCTTTGAAAAACAGTCTTCTCTTTTTTTTTTTTTGCAAAAGTATACCTAATTGAATTTTAATACGTAATTAAATTAAGCAATGAATCAGTTCATCTCCCTCTGCACCTGACCGTCCAGCTCTCCAAAGCATTGGCAGCCAATTATGATGAAATTACAAACTGGGAGAGCGAAATGGAACAGAACAACTGCTTTCCTGTCTGGGAAAAGCCCAGGCCTCATGCTCTGCAAGACCCCAAAAAGGCAGAGAATGTGTTGCCATAAACCCAGGAAGTCCCCAAGCCCCCACAAAGTAGATATAGCCCTGAACAGTGAGGCTTGACTACCCAGGCTACAGGACGTGAGTAACAAACGCCTTTTGTATAAACCAGTTGGATGGAGAGGTGTAAAATCCTCTGTTAAAACCAACCCCCAATCCTGCATGTTGTGTTGAGTGAATGAATGTGTGTGTGTGTGTGTGTGTGTGTGTGTGTGTGTGTGTGTGTGTGTGTGTGTGTATGTGTGTGTGTGTTTGTACAAGTGCATATGTGTGTGTTGTGTGTGTGTGTGTGTGTGTGTGTGTGTGTGTGTGTGTGTGTTTGTACAAGTGCATATGTGTGTGTTTTGTGTGTGTGTGTGTGTGTGTGTGTGTGTGTGTGTGTGTGTGTGTGTGTGTGTGTGTGTGTGCATGTGTGTGCATGTGTGTGTGTGTGTGTGTGTGTGTGTGTGTGTGTGTGTGTACATGTGCCTGTGCATGTGTGTGTGTGTGTGTGTGTGTGTGTGTGTGTGTGTGTGTGTGTGTGTGTGTGTGTGTATGCTGGGCTGGAAAGAGTGTGCTGGGGCAGAGGGGGTGGATTGTGCCCACAGGAAGCACACTTGGCCGAGGCCTGGCCCATCCCACACAAACACAGTGCAGCCCAGGCTGCTGGTGCTGGTGACGGTGAGGAGGAGCCCAATAAGCCTGGAGTAATTCCCCTAAATAAATCCACAAGAACCATTACTGGGGACTCCTGCCTCTGCATAATGCGATGGGCAAAGGGAACATTGATGAACTTTTTTAATTATTACGCCGCCTGGGAATTTGACACAGCCAGCACAGGGATCCATGCCGTCAGGCATTTCAGCGTTTTTCTTTTTTTTTTTTTTTTTTTTTTTCCCCACCTCCTTTTTAATTCACCCAATTTGTTGGAGCGAATGAAACACTGAAAGGTTAGAGAGTGGAGTAATTAACAGCATAGAGCCTAACGTAATCAGGAGGGGATGGTACGTTCCATGAGGATCAATACTGGTCTTTGAGTGTAGGTTGGGTGGGGAATTGTTCAAGGAAATGTCAACCACTTAATAGTAATAAGCTGATGAAAAGCCAGGAGACCCACATGGAGGAATGGGAGGTGGCTTTGAATATGAATAGAGACGTCCATGTCCTGTGCCTGCTTAATGGACTGAAGACATGGATAGGAATCTGATTAATATGCTTGGAAAAAATGTCAGTGAGAGAAAACTTAAAGGTGCACTATGAGTTCCTGCATGGTTCAAGTGCGGTTTCACTTTTGTCTCAAATCATAGGCATCTCCCATCGATCCACTAGCTACCTGCCCCCTGAATAAACTGAAAAAAATCTAGTCTCGGGAGACAACTGTAAACGTCACAAACAAACAAAACAAAATAAATAACAACAACATTACAGTGTTGTGTTATAGAAAACAAACAAAAAACAACCCACATTCCAGCCAATCACTGACAAGACGGTTGGGAGTCGTAAACTTCATCCCATCCTTTCCCCAAACGTCTTTGGCTGGAACCTGGTTTATTATATTTTGGTGCACAACCTGTGCCCATGTGTTTGTTTGACGTTTACAGTCCCTGTGATGTCCCCCGAGACTGGACTTTTTCACTGTGTATTTAGAGGGCAGGCAGCTAGCAGATCAATGGGAGATTTCTATAACCCTGCTAAAACCATGTACGATCCAATAGTATACCTTTAATGCAAATATTAATTGCTCATATCTCTACTATCAGAGGATAAAATAGACTTTATTTATGCAGAGAGAGTATACATTTGCAAAGTAAACTTAGCAAGGAGGAGGTAAAAACTCTCTTATGTTTTTCTTTCCTGAATACAAACATTGTGAAGTGCAGTGCATGTATCATGTCATTTTTTATGTTGACTTAACACTTAGCAGAAATATTTATGCTTCTGCACCATCATAAGTGGAGAAGAGAATGGCGCAGCGCCAACGCATACTTAGCCAAGGAGCTGGAGTGACCTTTGAGAGTGCTAACAAACGCCTGTTCAACAATGAACCTGTGAAATATGCACTTGATCAAATGTGAAAGGCCACAAAAAAATATTTAGTCAGAGGGAAAAACTTGGATTATGGATTCCTTGCAGAATAATCAGCATAATCGTTTTATGCATAATTATCCATACTATGAAAACAAGGAAGCATATTAAAAACCACAAACAAATGAATACAACAACAGCAAAAGTAAACTGTGTGTACGTGTGTGAGTGTGTTTGAGGGAGAGAGAGAGA
The DNA here is from genome assembly GCA_027497455.2 of Sardinella longiceps. Lineage (NCBI taxonomy): Eukaryota > Metazoa > Chordata > Actinopteri > Clupeiformes > Clupeidae > Sardinella > Sardinella longiceps. The sequence goes on from JAODXP020000030.1 coordinate 2,074,595, forward strand.
GAGAGAGAGAGAGAGAGAGAGAGAGAGAGAGAGAGAGAGAAAAGAAGAAAAGAGCAGGGGAAGGGGGTATGTGTGACTACAGTATGCGTCCTCTGTATGTGTTTGCGCTTGCCCAGGTGGGTGGTGGGCTCTTTGGGGAAATGCGCCCAGCAAGGAGCGCTGAGATATTGAGCTTGCCACACGGTGCCGTATTTCACATCCGATACAGAGAGCATAAACAACGCTGCCCCAGGAAAAAAAAACATGGGCTTGATAGTGGGTCACGTGATCTCCTCACCTCCACTTAACAGCCGAGGTAGAAGTCCGAGGCCCGTCTGACAGTTCTGCAAGGCTGAGCTGCCATGACAGGCTGCGCTTGACCGTCATTTCACTGAATTCACACTTTGAGCCCTCCTGCTGCTCCGCCTGCCAAGGAGCTACCAGTCTGGGCTGCTGCTGCGGCGAAATGAACCCGCCACTCTGGCAGTGAGAAACAAGCCTGGTTTGCCTCCAATATTTGGACAAATGTTGTTGGACTCCACTGAAGACCTTTTTCACGTGAAGGAGTCTAAATTTGTGTTTACAAGGACGAGTCTGAGGTCACTGGCATGCTCAGAGTGTGAAAAAAAAAGAAAAGCATTCTGAGCAGTTAATGAGAGTTCTGAGAGGAATTGTGTTAACGTTATTATAACAGGCATCAACACTCATCTCGACCAGGGTGGCCTCGGCCAGAAATAGCTTGGGCCTGACTAATGTTGTGCTCATTTTCTGATCAGAGGATTAATGGGTTTGTCAGCCTCACAGCTCCTTGCAAAGAGGGTCTTTGTTTTAGGTTGTAGATTATCAACCATAGATCTGCAGATATTCTCGTACATACATGTAATATTCCCATACCTTTACTTTTTTATGGACCATAATACGAATTCCTGAAATGTAATAAATCCATCAGCAATTCCACGTTTCTTTAGTGGATTAAAATAGCGTCTGGAATTCGGGTTCCCATGGCCACCAACATTGAAGAGATATCCCTCTCCTGAACACACACACCCACAAAGAAAAATGTGTCCAGCAAAGGCATCTGAGTTCAGGGCTAGAATTAGTCCCTAATGGCATTTTTACATGCCAAGTCTTAAGAGGCAGGCTGGAAGACTGAACTTGTGAAGGACACATTGTACAAGTATTTCCCTGAGATTTCAGATCCCTTGGTAATCATTTTCCTTTCACTAAAGGGTCACTTTTACACTTTTCACAAGGACATACAAAACAAGAGGGAAACAGTGCTGGACAATATAGTAAAGTTATATAAATGACTATGTGAAAGGTACCCTCATCTTCAGCTTGTATACTTTGTAATTTGTTTGAGATTGTTTTGATTTTGATTGAAAATCACAAAATGAGACTTAGGAGATTGCTTAGCAACCCAAATCTACAAATTATGTTAAAAATATCTTGAACAAAGTTAATTTAAACCCAAATACAAAACATTTATAACCAATTCTCTCAATTATTCTTTATAAACTGGTGCACATTTGTTCACCATGCTGTTTGTTTGAATAAAGCACAGTTGTAACCAGCAGGACTTGAAAATTATAATTAAAAAATGTTCCATGACTTTGATTTTAATAGCATTCTTTTTTACATCCAAAAGAATCCAGGGGGAGCTTTTATTTTGCCCTAAAATATTTGGGTGTTGTGACTGATAACAGACTGTATCAAGCATGTAATCAAGCATGCATAGCAATGACTGCTGTCAAGGGACACAACTAAAAATGGTTTGAATGTCCAGCTCATCATGTCGCCCATCACCATCTCTCATTTGAATAGCATGTCTGTGTTAATCAGGGTAATAGACAACCCCCCACTCCAGCCCTCCCTTCTCATCTAAAGACAAGATTGTAGCCATGAGTGGGCCATTCTGGGAATACCACAATATGCTGACAGGAACGGAATATATGAGCTAAAATGAATGTGGGCGATGACCTGTAAGAATCTCCCTCTGTGGTCATCTGTGATTACTCACAAAAAAATAATGCCCCATTTGCATCATTATCATGTACAATCATGCCCGACCGTGAATGCAGACGCAGGCTGTCTTCCCAAAGCCTTTCACTACAGGTTAATGCCAAGTCAGGTAAAAAAGTGAATGCCTGCTGGTTGTGATGTGCCTTACATAGGAAGTGTCCCCATACTAGAGTATCTCAGAGACATATCCATATATTTATTCATGTAAAGGAGAGGAGACGGTCTCAAGGTTGGAATAAATTGGGAGCTGGAGACACAACACAATAAGCCCTGGTGTTTTTAATCAATTATTAATCCAATATTTTAATGATCAGAAAGCTTGGCATGATCAAAGCCTCAGTTCATGCCTCTCTGCCTCGGCTCTCTCAGACACACTTCTGGTCTTTGATGTGCTTCAGCAACAAATGCACTTATCTCAACATTTCACTCCCAGGCATGTATGTGGGGGCTTTGAAAGCGCTGGTCTGGAGAGGCCCTTGTCAGGAGGCCAGGGTCACTGACCTGCTCCATCCGACTGGATCTCATGTGCAATCCTGGGCACCAGAGCCTCTGAACTCTGGAGGAAACTCTGGCCAGTGCAGGGAACTTCAACATTGTTGCTATAGTTATTAGAGTTCATAAAAAGTGTTGCCATCTAAGTAAGTATGAACCCTGTATTCATGCAGAGTAATGAAGTTATAATGCATTCATAAAGCATTATAGTGTTATAAGCCTTTAGCACTTCAACTGTTACAAAGAATTATTAAATTTCTATGGGCTTTTGACTCAGTGAGAACTTGCCACTACTTACTCGTCTGTGGTGGTTACTTGTTGATTTTTCCTTTTCGGTAACGCTTTCTATGAAGGTTGTATTTCTAATGTCTTATGAATGCCTTATGAATGCCTTATGAATGCACTCATAATGTTTTGTAAGGCATTTATAAAATATTGTAACATTCTATCTTATCTTTTGATATATTGGCATAAAAGCTATGGGAAGCTTTCTTTACTTTACTTTCTGTCATGGTTCCTATCCATACCTATAATGTCAAACATGGTTTACTCCTGACTAAGTAGCAGGAACTATCAGCTAAGAACGCTGCAATGTTGCATAAAGCTCTTAACTTTGAAGAGGCCTCAATCCACTGTGACATAGATAGACCCATCACTCACTCCATATATTTCTGTCTAAGGCAAAGCATTCTGTATTGAGATGCAAAGGTTGTGTATCATTCAAAATGTACTGCGTGCCGTTGTGGAGAGCCATTTCTTTTTCAATTAAATTTAAATACAGCATTCTGTCACCCGATGCAAGGGCATAACACACATTAACTCTCCACACAAGCAGAACACACTGAAAGGACTCCCCGTTGTGAGACCACAGTTCCATTCATAGCTTTAACCTAATGAGCTAATTAATTTGTTGATTACTATTTTCTGCCTCAAGTTGGATTGTCACATGGCTGTGTTTGTCTCTGAACGGAGCCAAATCATTCAAGGGTAATACATTTACTCACAACTCCTATTGGAGTCAACAATCCAAAAATGTAGAACCACATTGAGAGAGAAGTTTAGTCAAGACTGGCAGACTTGTGACTTGGGTACAGAGACACAGTATTTCTCAAGACAGTGTAAAATAAGGCGCAAGCTTCTAAACCTCATTTGGCAGAGATGGCGTCAACCGGCTACCTAAATGGAACAAGCGGCGCCTATAAATAGGATGAATTGATTAGTTGTTGAAATCAACTGTCTCAGAGGATAATAAATCAATCTCATCTTTGAGCATATTCATTATTTTATCACTCACTGGAGCTAGATTATTTTTGTCACTTAAGAGAGTCCATTTCTTCATAAAAGCGGTGTTGTGGAGTGGTGTGTTGAGGAGGACCTTCTCAAGCGCCACACGACTGGAAACATCCCTCCTGCTGTGTCATTACCATCATCTTCATCATCATCTTCATCATCTTCCTCACTTTAAGGATAGATTATACATGGGTACAGTTAATGCAACTCAAAGTAACTTATTCAAGAGGGCTTTAATACAAGCCTTTCCATAATTGATAGATCCAAGTTGTTTACAGTAGTGGTATAGTGGCACTCATTTTTTTTGTCCCGTGATGTGAGGTAGTGAGTGTGTGATTGGATGTACGATGGCACGCCAGAGCCTGCTGTGACAATGCTGCAGTGTAGCTTAGAGGAGCTGACAGGCCACATCACTCAGCCCAACCAGGCTGTACGTCTAATGTGCCCCAGTCACATCGCCGCCCAAGACCGGAGCTGAGAGCATTCTGTGTGATTTGTTGATTTGTTGACATGAATACTTTGCTTCCCGTTCACTTGCAGATCAAAAGACATAACCATCATTTCACCTCCCGCAGTTCTACCCATTTTCTCTTCATCATCGTTGCTTCTCTCCATCCGATTTATCTCTCGTTTGTGCGTGGCAAGTTGTGCCGTTGTGCCGGATTTTTGTGTGCGCCGAACAAAGTAAACAAAATCAGTGATTAAAAATTAAATACAGTTATTTCTTTCTGAGCTATTACCGAGGTCCCCAGGGAGAGAATATTACGTTGCTGCCTTGTAGGCGTCTTTTGTTCCCAATCTGGAGGCTTGTCACTATTTATTGTTAATTTTTGATGCTTCATTTGATATTCTGTGCTCTTTCCCTGACATGCATAGATGGCTTCATCAGTCTGTCACTTATTGCTTGTTAAGTTGTAATGTCAGGTTTGCACGGCACAGGCAATGTATTTCACCACAAGGTATGTCAGGGAGCTAATTCTGTAATCATACTTGACTGGAATCCCTGACTCGGTGTGGAGTCTCCATTTGAAATCAATACGTTGTCACACACATCAGACAAACAAGCAAAGTCATACCTCACAACAGGCACATATTGGAGGAGAATGTTTCTCAGGATTAGTATGGGCTTTTGTTATTTTGTTGTTTTTGTGCATTTTATATATATATATACTGTATATATATATTATATTATATATTTGCCATTCCCTTCCTGTTGTTTGCCCTATTGCTTGTTACCATACCATTCCTCTTACCATTATCTTTGTTGTTGGCTAATGGGTCCTCTTTGTACAGCATGGCATATAGTCTTTTATGTAGATGCTGTGTACTGACTGTCTGCTCTTGCATGTATGAGAGAAACTAATTAATGCATATCATGACAAAGGGATGACATTTGGAGATCCTTCCTTAATAGCCTTATGTAGCCTCTAGCATACTTTTTAAATTGCCTTCATAGATACAGTGTGTGTTCACTGCCTTGTGGTCTGAAGACTATTCCAGGTTAGTGACCTCACTGGAATTGAGTCATTGCCTTGCTCTTTGCCCCCACCTTGTAAGTGATATTGGAGAGATGTTATGCCTAATGACGGTGTTGAATTTGTCATTTCCTGCTTAATGAGATGACTATTCTTCCACTCTCTTTTATGTCTTTTATCAAACCTTTTCTCTTTTTTTCTTTTTTTTCCATTTACGTATTTAAAGACAATTTGCTATTCTCAGAACCATCTTAAACCCATTTGTTTACAGGAAATGTCACATGGAAATGTACTGTGACGCAGAGTGCTGTGTTGGGGAACAAGCCTGAGAGAACAGTTTTTGTTGTTTGTTTGGAGATTGTCTTTCAAGTTTTTGAAGTACCTCTGCGACGCTGTTGGTGCTCCTTTCATTGCTGTCAAGTACTGACCCCGCCTGAGTGGTTGGTTGAAAAAGAATAAGATTACACACAAATCTACTGCAATCATTTGCATAAGATGCTTGTATTGTCTAGTGAGGTTGGAGTTTTTCAGAAAGTTTCTTTTTAATTTGCTGCTCTTTTGGGATGCATTGAGGTCTAGTTTTCCATGGCTTCCAAAGTGCTTGTAGCAGGGAGGACTTTTGACTCTCATCTGCCATATTGGTAGACAATATCATAGACTTCAAAGTTCAAAGTTTTTTTTGCAGAAAGACTACAGTATGTTTTGCCTCAAACAAGCCAGAAATTCACCTCCAACACTTTTTGACTTTTGCACCATCTGCTGATTCAATTTCAAACAGAAATGCTCAAAATTATTTAATAAGTCCATCTTTAGACGCATTTATAATTTACCAGAAAACATTACTTCTTTCAGTGCTCCATCAGGACACTGAATTTGAATGAGTGATAAAAAAAATCTAAAAATTTTCCCTCTAAATATAACAAAAGCCAGTGGACAGCATTAAGAAAATAAAGTGGAAAATATACAGCCGTTTACTTTGCGGGGTGCTGTGATAAAACAGGACAGCGCTCATATGTTTTTTCCCCGCTCCCTGCCCCAAACAGCCTCTGCGAGGAGGATATCTGGAGAGCTGCCTGCTGGTGCTTTGCTGGTGTGTGAGCAGCAGCAAACGAGAAAATTAAGCATAATGCTATTTCATGGTGCTCCACTGCTGGAGATCACCCCTGCCTGGATCTGCAGTGGCTAGATGGGGCGAGTGCAGCAGCAGGACTGCGGGTCCCTCTGCATGAGCGCTCACATATTAGTTAGCTTCTCATCTCCCATTCATGGCTACAAGATTTAAGCTGGCCAGAAAAATAAAAAACTGATGATGATCCCACATTCAGGAATTGGCAAGGGAATGGGGAGAAAACTGTTAAGGCGCTAAAGTAGATGGGATGGGGGGGGGGGATAACACAGACTGGCGTGAAGGTTCCAGCTAGCTCGGAATCAAAGAAGCATTTATGGTGCATTAGCAGCGGGCTGTCATGAATGTCCCACAACCACTGCTTAGAATAATAATAATAATACTGTCACATGATGCTGTAGAGTGAGGATGGATGAAGAAAGACAAGAAGAAATGTTCCATACGTTTCATGTTCATGTTGTTTTGCACCTCACATCTTTACAGACAAAACAATCTTCAAAGCATTTCACAGCTCATTTCCGCCAAGAGACAAACTTATGTTGCTAATGGCTCCAACATCTATCAACAAAATTTAGTATGCTATATCAAAAACATCGCAAATTACCCCAAATATATACATTTTTTACCACTTGATTAGTGCCTACTGCCTTTTCTTTGTAGGGAGCGTCATACCCTGATATAGTTGTTTTGAATGATTTCAAACTGTACAGTATCTAATACATTCCTGACAAAAGCCAGTACATATATGTATAACACATGTTTTTTCCTAGCACTTAACACATTCTTGAAAGCCTAAATATTTTCCACTATTGACCTCTCAATCCACTGGCTCATCATTTCTTAGTGCTTCAGTAGTGCTTCTTGTAGGGATGGTGTGTGTGTGTGTGTGTGTGTGTGGATCATGACCTGATTATCCTTATCCCTAATCTGAGTCTGTCAAATGGAGGTACACACACTCAGTTTAGGCTGATTTTAGGCTTAAACTTTTCTCCCAATGGATGAGGCTGCATGAAAATTAAGCTCCTTAGTAGCATACATGCCGTTGTGTCCCCTTAAGATCAAACAGGTACGCCATTTAGATCCTATCTGCCAAACGAGGGGCAAATCTCAAGAGAAATGCTCTACTGTGGTCAGAGTTGATTCATCAAACAGTGAGGGGGATTTAGCCACTAGGGTTCCTTGCCAACACGCGCACACACACACACACACACACACACACACACACAAGAGAGAGAGAGAGAGAGAGAGAGAGAGAGAGAGAGAGAGAGAGAGAGAGAGAGAGAGAGAGTGTGTAAGGGAAAAAGATGTTCACTTCTTTTTGAATTCGATTTGTAGTTTGACTTTGCATGGAGGAGATGGCGATTTGCTTGATCTGTGACTTCCCTGCGGACCAGGTGGCCGCTCCGCTGTCCCTCCTCCTCTCCATTTTAATATGCGGGGCATCTAATCCTCCAGCCCATGGATCCAGCTCCATCTGCACATTGTCTGCTTTGCCACCAGCGAGGAGCTTTGGCATGGACTCGCTCGTTGGAGAACTTGGCTTATATTCCACCCCCTCTCTCTCTCTCTTTCTCTCTCTCTCTTTTTTATCTCTCTGCACATACTTTTGATGGCAATGTTTTATCTGGTCAGGCAGGCTTTGTTTGGTCTTCATATCTCCTCCAGCAGCTTGTGTGTGCTTTGTTGATTTCTGGCATCTTCTTTAAACAAGTGATAATGCTTTACAAAACATACACACCTTGACTTTGACTTTTGAAATGCATACATTTTACTTATATACACATTTAAATGATTAGCAGGCTTTAAAGGAGGGAATAAGGAAACAATTAATGGCCAACAGTGACGTCTTAGATTTAAAATGGGTCTGTTCTGTGGAACTGTGGATGTCCTTATTGTCCTTGAAAAGAGTGTTTTTCTTATTATTAATATTATTATTAATTTCTGGCACAATGTTCTGGAATATGTTGTAAGCAGTTGCGATATAAGAGCACGGCAATCGTTTCTGATTTCCAGGGGCTTGGCAATCCTCTTACAGATTTTTGATAGCTGGCGTCCCATTGATCAATTGATGTCGGTCTGTTTTTTTTTTTAAGTTTGAAGAATCCATTTTTGATTCTCAGAAGGCTTATGCAAACTTTTCAAAGCAGCGAGTAGGTCAGACTTTCCCACAAACTTGTTAGTTTGATGAGAGTGTAATTAAAAGTAAAATCACAGCTGGTGTTGTGGTGCCTTATTTTTATTTGAATGGCTGGTGAATAATAGACAACGTGATTCTCATGCAACGTTCTGTCACTCTGTCAGTTGTTATCATCAGTGCACTACCTAGCATAGCAGCCCACTTCTGTTCAAGTTCATTGGACTGACAGTTGCAGTTCAAACATGCAAAGTTAGTGTTGAGGGTGAATTTTGTCTCACTAAATAGAGCCTAAAATGCAAAGCAGCACCAACTGTTCTGTTTTTAATTGAACGGAAGCCATTCAGTATGTTTTTCTGGTTTGTTTTGTTTTTTTCATTGACAGACCATAAGACAAAGGGAACATTATGTTACAGCACTGTAGGCCACATAAGCCTGGTTCCAGGGTATCAAATACAAGCTCTGTCAGCCACAAAAAAAAAAAAAAAACTTATATTATAAGGTCTTATATATGTGTCAGATACTATACATATTGTAGCTGATTCTTCAGTTACTGAAACATATACTGTATATATACAAAAATATATATTTAATTAAAATCGTGTTTATTTGCCAGGAAAGCTGTTCCCACCAGTATTGTGCTATGCTATTATAGGCCGATCTCTGTTCTTTAAAGAACACAGTCCCATGATGCAATACTGTAGACTATGTGCATTCTGTCAGTTCGCCTGTGTGTGTGTGTGTGTCTTTTTTTTTTTCCTAAGCCTCTGAACGTGTGATGTTATAGAGGGAGTGGGAGGATTGAAGGAGCAAAGCTACCCTAAGAAAATGATTTTACACCCTGACTACTAATTGTGAGGATTTACTTTGAGGAATCCTGCTGATAGCTGTTAATTTCACTGCTAAGCTGTTTTGAGATCTGTTTTCTGGCAGTGTGTGGCATTCATTTGCTGCCAAGATGTCTCTGCCACCTATTCTTCTGCCCTTCTTATCAAACGACGTCAAGGAGTTTATCTTTGTGCCTCAATAACCAAATTTGTACTGATTGTCGAAACTCAAAGAAACGTTGTATTAGCTGAAGTAGTCGCAGAAAAGAAAAAGAAAAGACGAAAAAAAAAAGCATAATTTAGTCTATAGTGAAGTCAATTTTTCTGTGACTACTGATGTGGCAAATGGAAACACAAATGAAGACGTTTGGGGCTGAATGGAATGTTTCTCTGATACCTGGCCAGAGAGCAATTATTTCTTAAGTGTATAGGATGGGGAGGAAAACAGTGGAGGAAAAAAGGCAGCAGACACACAATGGGGAAATGCAGGCAGAATAAATGGTTTGAATTTACCGCCTAATGTCTGCCATACAGAAAGGAAAAATGTCTTCTGCCCAATTTCACAAAGAATCGAGAGAAAGTCGGTTCTCAGTGTTGCCTTTGGCTGTTTCCCTAGTTCCACCAAATTGAGTGTCTGCAAAAAGGTCACGAACACAAACCACTCCAGCTCTCCAGAGAGATGGTGTGTTCCAGCTTTGAACATGAAAATCTACATACATTTCTCAGGCCTGCCAGCTGAAAGCCTCTGTATCTCTCAAACTAGGCCACTGTGTCGCAGGTTCAGCGTGCAGAAACTCTCTGAATATTTAGTGGGCAAATTACAATCAGATTAAACCTGAACAGATGTTGGAGTCACACAGGGGTGTGAATGTTTAGCGGAGTTTGTATCTTGGTTAAACTTAAAGCACTAATGCACTTTAGAATGAACCACAGAGATGAATTTTCTGTATACAGCCAAAAGTCATTAAGATTTAATTAGAAAACCTTTAATTAGAAACCTTCAAAATGAAACTGATTGATTTGTTTTAGGTATTGTGGGATTTCATGATCATCTTAATTGCCAGTTCTGTTAATGGTTGGTGTGAGGTTTTTTTTTTAAATTTTGGTAGAGACATATTATATTTCTAAAGTATGCGGAGAAAATACACTTTTAAATACTTTTTTATATCCAAACTATGCAGGACTACATTTTCTTTAGACCTTCAGTTCTAACTCAATTTGAGTTAAACAAACAACATCACTGACTGAGATGAGGCATATTATTTGATCAAATCATATCACCTCCAATACCAAATATTTTTCCAAGGCCTGTTTGGTTGTTTGTGTTTGTTTGTTTTTGTTGCCACAAATATCCCAGCTCCTCCACTGACACTCTCACACACACACACACACACACGCACACACAAACTCACACACGTTTCTTGTGCTTGTCGTAGACGCAGCGGCGAGTGACATTCCACCTCCCGGACGGCTCTCAGGAGAGCTGCAGCGACAGCGGCCTGGGGGACCAGGATCCCGCCAGCACGGCCAGCACCACGCAGCCCCTGCCTCTGGGCTTCCCCCAGGAGGAGTACTACGAGCAGACCTCGCCCAACAGCCGCACCGAGGGAGACGGCAACTCCGACCCCGAGTCCAGTGAGTACCGACCGCTAATTCACAACCCGGGCCCGGCCTCGTGGTTTTTACGAGACCGGGGTTTGGCAGCGCTCCACACCAGGGGGATGGGAAGTTTGCGGTGGGGTCACGGAAACGTGGCGGCAGTGTTTGTACGCCTATCAATTCTGTTGTTGGATTTGTAGGAGGCAGCAGATGTGCTTTGATGCAGCATGGCATATTTTCTCCCCTTCCTCCTTCTAAGGAACATCAGCAAACAAACAAACAATATAAATAAAAAAAAACAACAAAAGAAAGAGACTATTGTCTGATGGGATGTGATGATGACATTTTATATGACGGCGGTGATTGAAAATCTCACTTATGGGAGGTCAGTGTTTGGTAAATGCCAGGTGTGGGCTGCGTGTTCTTTGTGGGCGAGCAAAGCTTGTTAGTGAGCTCCCTGCTCCGATTGCTTAACGATCGGAGCAAAAAGGAGTAGTAACGCTCAGATTTATGGCTTCGCCATTTGTATGAGCGGCGGGAAAAGTTGTGCACTGGCGAGGATTTATGGATCCCCTCTGTCATGTAAATATTAAGAAGCTGGCGCGTTGTGTGACCCAGTGATGAAAAGCCGCTGGTATTTGGCGGGCAGAATGCAGTGGAGCTGTCAAAAGGCAGCACAGGATGCTTTGATTCCGCGGCCATTTCCACACCATAATCAGAAAGCAGTAGGGTGACTCTGATCAGCATAGATCTCTTCATTTCCTGTGTTCTACACATCAATGATATGGGTGAATTACCATAGCATCGCTCAAGTTGTCAGAGGCGACACAATTTGCTTTTTCTCCCCCATCCCCCCAACACCCCACACCCCCCACACACACCCCCTCCACACCACGCACTCTTTTTTTGTGAACACAGAACACACAGGAGAAATAAATTGCTTGGCGTTCACCTGGAGATCTGCTTTCAGTCATAAATGAGACAATAGCCACTCGCATGTCTCCCACTCTGCATTGCAGCACTGTCTTTGTCAGAGCTCGGCATGTCAGAGCCACTGGAAATGCATTTGTGTGTGTGTGTGTGTGTGTGTGTGTGTGTGTGTGTGTGTGTGTGTGTGTGTGTGGCTCTTGGTAGGCACTGCTATTTCCATACACATGACTTTGTAATCTTCTGTTGGAGATTAGCTGTTGTGAGACTAGCCAGTCTGCTGTAATAACCCCTGTGCTGAATGCGCTCCTGATTAAATGGACGCTACTTCAAATCATCCTCTTTGTAGAAGAAAGAGGATGGAAAAAAGAAGGCCCGTGTTTTTGTACTGCTCCAACCAGTGTTTTGGAATGGCTGTCATATGGTCATATTTTTTGAAGGACTGTTCCATAGAGAATAACTGCATGAGCTTGGCTTTGTCAGAAAAACAGATGAACCAGTCATTGTTTTTTAGTTATCTGATGGCCATCTTGTGCTGTTGACAGTACCGTCGGGTGCTGTCATTAAAATATATGTTTCAGATAGCAGTGGGGATATGAATATGTAGATGCTGTCCTTCAAAAAATAAAAAAAACTATGCAACACCCATCAAAATTGACAAAAAAATAAGAAATTATTAATTTCTTCATAAAATATGTAATGACTGTGGTTTGCTTAGAGAGGAGTGTTTGCTGGTTTATTTAAGTTTCCTGAGTGACAGCCTCATGCATAAACATTAACAAGCAGAGCTGTAATAAATCAAGGGCACAACACGCCATTTTTTTATTTTTATTTTCGCTCATTTTCCAAAAAGTCAGATGGCTATTGTACGAGTGTAAACGCGATAGGATCTTGACGTTCATTCATCTTGTGGGGGCAATCCAGTAGTCTCTGTCACCCTGACGAGTGAGACTGAGGGTTCCTTAAAAGTTCCTCCACCCTAAGCTGTGGGAACCTGAAACATACGCTGTGCAAGGATAGAAGTCACCCAAGCCTTTCAGAGCCATTTCCTTGCCCAGAAGTTCACTGATAAAACCTGACACTGTAGTCGAGGGTTCAAAAGGAGAGATAGATCCGCTCTCTGTTGACAGACTCGCAGACGAGTGCATTGGAGGCGTAGGAAGCCCAAGACGGATTAGATATGGTTTTATCAATGAGCGGCAGGCAGCTGTGGCTGTGGCAATCGCTTATCTTGTCGTCTCAATTTGAAAAGAGTGAGAACAAGAGAGGAAGAGAGAGAGAGAGAAGAAAAGAGAGGGATGGACAGAAAAGAGAACAAAATCAGAGAGCAGAGAAAGACAGAAGGAAAAGGTGAAAAGTGAGAATAAGGGGAGGGGGAAAAAAGGAAATCCGACGAAGCTTTTATGTTTTGAAGGGTGGTCTGGGTCTAGGGTGTCAACGCACGGTGAGTAACTACCTGGGTGAAAGCAGACAATGCGGCCTTGCTAGGACGATGAATTTCTTGACTCCTCTTTAAAACAGCATCTTTATTAGACCACCCACTCCTGAAATAAAGTTCATGTGGCATTTATGTTTCTATTATTTATGAGATGGGAGGCAATTCATTTTATGGCCTCTTTGGCTTTCCTTCCTGGGCTTGCTTTATCCAACTGTCAGCAGTCCCCACTCTTGCCACACTGTACCCTGTGTGTGCCTGTCAAACATGCCACTACCCCTCGCCCAGTGGCTAAAAGCTTCAAATTAGCATGGCACTCTCCGGCTCCTCCCTACCAACCTCGGGAACAGATGGCATTATAAATGCACAAATAATTAGCAATTATAATTCCGTCTTACCTATCCCTCTAGGCTGTCACCAAAACCTTTGTGCTGCACATCAAAACACTGGATGCATGGATGTATATGGACAGTTTGGATCGCCATGGAAACAAGGAGTCAGGGCATGTGTGTATTTGTTGTCTTTTCCCTTTCAGGTGAACTCTCTCTCTCTCTCTCTCTCTCTCTCTCTCTCTCTCTCTCTCTCTCTCTCTCTCTCTCTCTCTCTCTCATGTCATCTTGATTGTTCAAACAAACTCTCGAATGCTGAGTGGCTGTGTGAAATGTTGTATGCAAGTAAAAGGGTGTCATCTGTCTGAGATTGGGGCGCACTGACTCCAAACTCTTAATATTTAATTGGGCATGGTTGTTGGGAATCATAAATAATTCTCTAATTACAAATACTTTGGCAAAGTGCATCGCATTAATTGTGTCAAGACTGTTACATGCAAAAGCTAGTGTCTAGTCTGAGAATGTCTGGGAAAAAAGGGAAAATCTCCACAAAAGCTAATTTGGACTAATGGCGTCCCTCATAATTGCATGAGTCAGTTTGTTTCTGTCCAAATAAGTCAGATTAATTACATAATGGATATTTATACATCTAGCCTACTGAGAGACTGCAATGTGTTGATTTATGTCTTTAACAGCCCGTCAAGACATCCTCTGGTCAATGCAGCAGTACGGTGCCTAAGTAATCAGCAGTGTCCACTTTGAGTGAGCCTGCCAAGCATGATTTGTTGAGCTGGCATTAAACAGTCAGCTAATCCAAAAAACTGAATGAGGGGGGAAAAAAGCAAAATAATAAACAAATTAATTTTAAATCTAACATATGGTATGACACTACTTTTCACAAATGACACACAGTGCAACAAAACAGAATACTTTGAAAGCAAAGGATTTTCCATACACAACATAATCACTTAGATAAAGCAGTAATGTGTGTGTGTGGTGAAATCCGCCCATCAAATCCACTGCATCTTCTGGATGACACAGTTTGTGGTCCAATCAATTTGTGAAAGCATATTGCAGTTGTATTGTATTGTACACTGAGTGTTTGGGATTTGCTCTTAGAAGGAAGGCTCCATTATAGGCACTAAAAGCATGGGGCTAAATGCACTGTATTTGAGTGTGCAAATCATGAAGAGATAAAAAAAAAAAAAAGAAATCTTAATCTCTCCCATATGGCCTTCGATAGCCATCATATGCCTCATCTTTCAAATATCTAAATCTGCCATGGAAATAAACCCACCCTTTTTATTCATTCATCGGTAATAAGATTACAGATTTAATCAGACATAGTCTTACAGAAAAGGCTTTATTGTACACTTTCCCTAAGTGCCTTCAGGGCTAATTATCATTGTTTGCCTCACAATCCTGCACTTAACTTAAGAATAATCTGTACAAAAACATATTTATTGGATCTATTCCAATTAATGCTGTATCTATAAGATTACAAGGATTTTAGTATTGCAAATGTCATATCCAAGTTGCGTGACTACTTACAGTAGGCTACACTGCTCACAACTAAACTGTTATTTTCTATTCTATTTCTATCATAGGCTATTTCATAAATAGCTTATTTATGTCAATGCCTATTGGAAAGTTGTCCATTAAGATGCCCTTTGCTAATATTTGTCGAATTACTATGTTTAGCTTCCTGGGAATAGTTAGCCTCTGTGAGAAAGAGTGTTGTCAATGAGAGTGTATGGTTGCACCACTTAAACACTCAAGAATGAAGAACATGATACTTAATGACACTTAGGCTTTGTAAGCCTTCAGTTCCCAAACACACACTGATTGGTTATAGTGACACATTGACTGACATGTCATGACTAAATCCATCCAACACCCTGTAATGCTCTTAATTAATGTTAAATCACCATAAGCATCCACAACCTCTAAGTCATTTTTCATTAACATTGAGGACATGTTTTTCTCTGTATGAGTTATGTAACGCCTCTAGTGCCAATTTTATCCTGCAAAGATGTAAATGACATATGAGGAACGAAGGAAAAAAACAGAAAGTTAGAATGAGAAGCAGAAAGATGGTGATTTTTCTGATCTCTTGTCTTGTTCTAGAACTTTGCAAGTTTCCTTTTGAAAGACATGTGGCTGTTTAAAAAATATATTCTTTTTTCTGCAGTTAGTTTAGAAAGTACAGTTTACTTTGACGGCTTCTTGAACTTGCACAGCATTTGTAATAGGTTCAGCAACAACCCTAAATGAACCTTGTTTTTCTTAAGCTATGTCTTTATCTGGCTCTTTACTATTCTGTATATGTATTTCTTTATTCATTTATTTATTTTTGTAATTCAGAATCAAGTTAGCCATTAAGTCATTGGAATGATTTAATTTGTGTATTTATCGGAGGCGGAGAGGGGAGGCGGGGGGGGGGATGGGGTGGGAGGATGTGGGGAAGTGTTCAGTTCATGGAGGTGATCTAGAGGGGAACCACTGTTTTGTCTGGTTCAAATGCCATTGAGAGTTGTCTCTGAGAGACAAGCTATTGATCTGGGGCATCAACTCAAATCACTGAAATCTCCTTTATTTCCTAAGAAGAGCCAGGAAAGTGTCATGCAAGAAACCTGCGCTTGAGTAAATTAAGCAGACGTATTGGTGTTTGAGCTCTCAAAGGGCAGGAGAGATAAAGCCGAGCGAGACCTCAAACTTGCACTGTATTGTTTATGGAAATGTATCTATGCATATATATAAGTAATCAAGCTAACTTTTAAAACAAAATGTGTTCACTTCAAAAGCAAAGATCTACTATTTGATTTTTTTTTCTTAGCTCTTTGTGGTAGTAAAACATTTACGGATGGAAATCCATGGAATGGACATCCATAAATAAATGATTAATTAAATGCTAAGGTACCCTGAGGTGATCATCTGTCACTACTTTATTTTCACCAATAAGACAAGGAACAAATCCTTCAATTTGTTATGTAGAATGAAAGCCCTTTTGTCAATTGATTGGCGGCAGGAGTGAGCGAATGGAAGCCCAAGAAACACAGGTTTAACTTCTCTCTCCAGTCACAGAGGCCTTCAGAGGGCCTTTCAAAGACTTTTGCAATTAAAACACCCATTCTGAACTTGTTACCGCGTGCAGCACGGCTCATGTCTGGTTTGGAAATGGATCAATAGCTGTCACCATTGATTGTATCTCCGGACACTGCGGGCTCAACTCTGCAGGGGTAACATCAAAAGGCTTCCACAAAGACTCTGGCTAACAACTAGCTATCATTTTTTGACACATAGTGTGATTTTCTAAATGGAAAGCACCTTGCCCAGAATACAGATGATCTCAAGCAAGGCAATCGGAAGACTGTGTGTGTCTAAAGTATTTTAATGCAACACAAAGGAGAATTCTAATGAATACTGTAGCCTTCATCCCACATAGCCCTCTAGCTTTTTTTTTCACCATCATTTCTACCAAGCAAAGCCAAGGTTCCATCATGTCACTGACGGCTCGAGTTGGGAAAAGCTGCTCATTTTGGTGTCAAACAAGCAAACAACCACATCACACATCTTTAAAGTGCTCTCTCTCTCACACTGCACCCAAACATGGCCACCTTCCACGGTTTGCAACTTGCCAAAGTTGACCGCGCTGCCAAGCCCCCGTCTATTTCTGTGACACGCACACGTCAACAAAAGAAGCCATGCGACAGCAGTCAGTCCAACTGGCATGATCCCACTGATACCCTTGATGTGCTGGTGCCAGTGAAACATGTACAGCAGCTCATTATCAAAGGAGCGAGGAGCAGCGCGGGATGTCCAGGTCTGGGAAGTGTGTTAATGTTTCATGTTCCCACTCGCCATGATGATGAAATACTGGCTCCAGCTGTCTGGAAACTCCTTTGCAATCCTTTGAGAACAGAGTGCAGTTGGGTAGGCCGGCAACATCCCCCGTTTCATTGATTCAACATAGAGCACGGGGTAACATGCTCCAAGACCTTCGGCTTCGTTTACATACAAGGCAGGGAGTCTTCGAAAGCCAATGAAATATAGATATAGTAATGTTTTATTAAATGGCATTTGTTGCAGATAGCTTTCACAAGAATTCCTCTCTTTTACACGTACATCTTGTACAGGCTGTGGCCCTTGCACAGGGCAAAGAGTAAGAGGTGGCATTCCATGGAAATGTCTTGAGGCACACAACATGACAAAATAACATTGTCTGAGGTTGTATATTTCAGTCACATTCCTGTAGAATTTTACCTTGTTTTGTTTTCACTTTGTATGTGTATTATGTGGAGTTTTCTCTGCCCATTTGTTGTGGGAAATGCAGTTCAGATGTGAATGTGTTTTTAAAAGCGGAATGTTTGTATTGATCATCGGCCGCTGTAGCCTCACCCTGCTTTGAGGGCTTCCTCCTCTCCTTTTACCTTTGATTTCAGCAGAAATCTCTTGTTAGCTCCGGAGTGCTGAGATGAGAGAGAGAGCGCCCAATCATTGCCTAACAATTTGAGTGAAAATCCCTTTGCCTTCCCAATTGCTCCGACACAGCCAGCAATTTCAATGCTGCTGTCAGGCCAGACTGCCGTAATGGTTTCAAGAAATCCAAAAAAGTAAATAGCCCTTCCTTTTGCACTTAACACAAGCAACATTGCTGACCAATTACATCCTGAGTGTTTGTCAAAAAAAAAGTAAAACAAAATTTAACCATTGAGAGATTCTCCATGGCTGCACCGTCCGGGAGCATGCAAAGGTCAAAACCTTCTCAAAGACTTATAGCCCCTTTTGATCAGCATCTGATCTTCAGGCTGAGGAGGTTATGTGGGAGAGGCTGTGACGTTTCCCCCAAGATATGGTGTGCTGCATTGATTAAAATACACAGCCTCATCCCCTTCTCATTTTTCACATGCAGACGGTCTCAAGGATAAAGATGGCTCCGCTCAGAAGGAGTTATTGACCAAAATAACCCAGCATCAATATGTCCCCTGAAGGCTGCTGCCTGCGACTCAGCAACAGAGGGCTTGTATTTTCGGTGCGTCTGCGCCATAACGCTATTGACCCGCATTGTCCTTATATTCTCGCTACAGCATGGCTATCATGTCTAACATATGCTGTTGCCATTTAAGAAACCTCTGCTGTCACATGGAATCACTCTGAGTTACGGTGATACAGAGTGAAGGGCCAGTACGAGTATGGAAAGCTAAGATATCCAAAGTATAATAGCATACATTTTATATATGTTTTCCTAATAGTTTATAGTGATGGTAGGTACTAACAGACTGCTGCCGTCTTCTATGATTTTTTTTTTTTTTTTTAAACTAAGTCTATACATATCCTTGAGTAATTTTTCTTCATTTGAAACTATAATTAAAATGGATTTAAAGTTCAATTAATCACTGCAATGGAATCAATTTGAATATTTAAATAGCATAATTAAATTTTTTTAGCTTTTGCTTCTCATTAATTTCACTGCGTTATGCATTGAAATATGATTTTTTAATATAGCAGAAATTAGGGCTGTGCAAATGTTGTGTACATCAGAGGTAGATCTCGCCCATTCGTCCCCTTCATCGCCAGTGTCTGGGAAATGCAAAAAACACACTTTGCACTGACAATGAGTGATGAAAGAAACTGCGGCATAGCAAGGCCGGTCTTGGAACGAACAATCCGATATGGGTAAATACTGCTTCTTAGCGCTCAGTCACTCATCCGCTCTGGGGTCGGGGTGATTGGCTCTAGGTGTGTCTGTGCATGCGTGAGCCAGATTAGCGCGTGACACCCCGCGGCGTGCTGATCAATGCCCGCACTGATTCTTTGATAAATTGGTATTCCTGGACAAATGGAGGACTTCAGAAGCTGCTAACACAGACAGATGGAGTGTGGGAACACCGCTGCTTTGCCAGACCAGGGAGAAGGATTGCGGTGGGGATGGGGGGAGTTGAGAATGGGAGAGGGGTGGGGGGATGAGGAGGGTGAGGGGTGTCATGGAGTAGGATGGATTAGAAGTTCCTTGGCAGGAAATGTTTGGGCTAACGGCGTATGACAGAAGCTTTTGAGGGCCCGACACTGAACACACAAATGTGGCAGTGGGCCTTTTTCCCTGTCATAGGCGAGCGGATGCATTAGTCACATTTGCTATGGTCAACTTTGCAGGGCCCGCTGCCTTTTCTCTGTTTTTTTTTTTTTTTTTTTCTGCGGAGCATCTGTGGGTCCTCAAGGCAATGGAGCACCAGGGAGGTCAGTCAGCTGCCTGCCACTCCGGGCATGGAACAGCAGACCCCAGCCACCGCTCACTGCTCCGAGCCAGAAGCCCTGCACCCAAGCCACGAGTGTCCCTCTGCCCTGCTTACTTCCCTGTGAACACCTGCTTGGCTGCATTGATTTGTCCTCATTCAAGTCATCCGTGACTCCCACTGGACCTAACTGTCTAACATCTGTCAAGCCACGCAGTCTGCATGGTGACATGAAAAAGGCAGAGATTTTAGTCAAACTGCAAACTCGCATTGTATGAAGAAGGAGCCAATTTTGTGGGTGGTCTGTATATTCTTAGTAATTAGCTGTTTTTGTTGTGTTGAAACATACACTAAATGTTATTGTAGAGCATTCACAGAACTAATTTGCATTTTCAAAAAGAAAAAAATATTTAGATTGAAATGAAAAGGTATTAAGATAAATAACCCATTTATATTCATTCTAATTAATGAATCCTTTCATAATTAAATTGGCCATTACTATTGTCTGGAGGTTCTTGTGATTAGTACATTAAAAGTGCTGCTTTTGTTGCCACCCAAAGCGCCATGCACCAGCCCGAGCACCATGCAGGACCACCAGTGTCCTTGGCTGTGCAGCTGGCTGTGAGGGGCTGTGAGGCAGCTAGGCGCTGCTGGGGAGGGCATATGTTGTCTTGCGGCATGGCCCCGTGCTCCTGATGCTGGGCCGGTCAGTGTCACTGCACTTACAGGTGCACTGGGCCACTGAGTTGCCTCTACCTTGCCCATGGCCATAGCTGCGAGTGGCGCTGTGGAGAGAGGGGGTAGGGGAGTTGGGGGGATGGAAGGGGAAAAAAAGCCTATTAGACCCAGTGAGGTATAATAATTGATGATCAGCCCTGCTGTCCATGTAAAAAACCACTGGTCCATACTGCAAATGGCATGGCAGGGTGTGCGGCTAGCCGCTGAAAATGGCCCGTGACGTGAGAAACTTTCACAGGGGTATAAGCAGCAGCAGCAGCAGCACCTGCCCAACTGGCTCAAGGAAGGGCCGACTGTGCGTTTGCCAGATGAGGGTTTTGTCCTTCAAATGGTAGATTTGCATTCTAATGATGTGAGAAGCACTGGGGGTGATAGGGAGCCTTGATGTGTTTCAGCCCATATATCTCTTTCCCACCTCTGCACACAGCCGCCCCCCTCACCTCCCCACCCCCCAGTTAATTATGCATGTCTGCATTGAGACGCAGTGTCTCCAATGGCAACACACAGGTACTGAACGAACAGCTCTGTCTGCCCGGGCCCACTGCTGAATGCCTTATGGATGAGGCGCCTGCCTCTCTGTCTCTTCCTCTCCCTCTCTCTCTCTCTCTCTCTCTCTCTCTCTCTCTCTCTCGCTCTTCCTCTCTTCAGCAAAACTGTGTGGTTTTTCCATCAAGCCCAAGCTGCCTCCCCTCAAACAGCCTCCTCTGAGATGGTCTTATAAGTTAATAATGAGCAGGCTTGAAGAGCAGTAAACAAAGCTCCATGGAGATGGGCCCCATTGTTGGAGTTTGACTTTTGTGGCAGAGAGAGAGAGAGAGAGAGACACCTTATTTATTTATATATTTATTTGTTCATTTATTTATCTGTCTACTTATCCGTCTGTTCAATTAAATTTATATAGTTTTTCTATATTTGGATGGAGGCTGAGGAAATCACATGGTCTGGCTTCTTGGTGCTTTTCATTGTGCTCATCCTAGAGACAGATGTGGTGTGGCATACTTTCATTGTGCCACTTTTTTTTTTGCTTTGTTTTGTTTTGGATTTCATATACAAGTATTGCCCTTTTTAATATTGCATGACCTCTGTTTACAGGGAGCTTCTTTGTTTTCCCTCTCGGAAAGACAGAAAAGGAAACATATGAGAGTTGTGATTTGTGACAGCCCAATCAGGATTTAGGCTGGTGTGTGTGTGTGTGTGTGTGTGTGTGTGTGTGTGTGTGTGTGTGCTTGTGTGTGTGTGTGTGTGTGTGTGTGTGTGTGTGTGTGTGTGTGTGCGTGTGTGTGTGTGTGTGTGTGTGTATGTGTGTGCGTGTGTGTGTGTGTGTGTGTGTGTGTGTGTGTGTGTGTGTGTGTGTGTGTGTGTGTGTGTGTGTGTGTGTGTGTGTGTTTTCATGACCACAGGTGTTTGTTTGGTTAATTCCTCTCGCAAATATGTTGTGTACAAGGTGTCCTCGATTGGGTATTTTATAGTCCATTTCTTTTGCTGTAACGGCGCGAGTGCAACTGTAGGGCTTTCGTGTCCGCCTCATCTGGACGTACGGGAGAAACACCTGTTCCTCCCAATCTGGGAAGCAGTGTCCAGCGAAGCAGAGAGCCACTTGGCCTGGATGAAGGGAGGTGTCTTTAATCACGTCCAACAGAAGCATCCCTTGCTGGCTCCTCATGTCCCTAAACTCATACAGTGAGAGTGATTGGGGAGGAAGGAAGGAAGGAAGGAAGGGGAAAGGGGGAGGGGGGATTGTCATGGGGGTGTGGGGGCGAGGACACGCAATCACACATGCAGTCTGTGCTTGCCTTAGCAAAGAGCTTTTTTTTCTTCCCCCCCCCCCCTTTCCCCTCCTCCCGTTCCCATATTCCCCCGCGTTTTTGTTGTAAGAATGATTATTCGCATTATTCCCCGGATAAAAATGCCCATAGCTTGGGCACACTGAAGTACCTCCCATCTGTTTTACCTTTCGGAGCATCTGCCATGGCTTGCAGGGACATCCACCTCATGAGTCAGAGAGACAGAGGGACATCTGTCTCCGCAGATCGAGAATCAGGAGGCAGCGTCCACTGCGGCCACGCTCCACTGAGTCTCATGCGAGGCTCGCAAGAATTAGCCATGCTATGTCTAGGCAAATGGCTTTCTTCAGCGAAGTTGGTGTTTCTAATTCCTCCCTCGCAGCCATTCTGCTAACCGATAATTTGATAAGCTCCGTCGTAATCGTCCTGCTGGATCTTGATAAATGTGTCTAATGCAGCCCTGGGTAATGGTAACTAAAATAATAAGGCAGGACTCTGTGCACTAGCGCTAAACCCGCATGCTGCATTTGGGCTCCTTCCATATGCATTAAGGGTATTCCTTTTTTTTATTTCGGAGTAGTGCAGTTGGAGTATGATAATTCACAGATGAAATTTGCTGCAAATATGTGCTCGGTGGCCTGTTTATTAAAAAACATTCCTCACCCAGATAGCCCCTCAAACAATTCATTTTCAATATTGTTTTCATATATTTTCATTTCATTTATTATTCCCCTCTCACAAACATTTCATAAGAACAGGCCCAGGCGCAGAAAGAGAACAAAGACAAGAATTCATCATAGCCAAGCGTCATGGCGAGCCAGCCTTAAGTTGCCATGTAAATGCGCTGTCTTCCTTTCTCTCTCTCTTCCGTCCTGATTTAGCTCCTCTCTGTGTCCCAGTGTGCCAATGCACTTAATGCACTTCTGTCATTATTTCTCTTTCTTTGAGACCCAAAGTGCATGAGAATGAGGCAGATTCGGAAAACTGACCTCTGAACAAACAAACGTGCCAGCCGAGCCGAGCCGAGCAGTAGTGAACTAACCCCACCTCCCCTCTACCGAGGGCTTAATCTGTGCCAGATTTTCCCCTTTCCTGTTAAAATATTCTGTCTGTGCCTGCCAGTCTCTGTGAGAGTTGCTGGTTAATCCTCATGAATACATGACTTTGTGCGCATGAATAAATAAAAAGCTGCTCGCCGAGTAATTGAGGTGCTGTGCCACTAACAACGAGGACACAATTTGTAAATGAGATATTTCCCATCTAGGCTTATGATGAGCTATATCAAATTAAAAGCATTTACCAAATCATGAGAAGGAGGTGCTTCAGCCCTCTCTTAAACACAATCCCATTGCTCTTTCTAAATACTAAAAGGATGCCCCAATTGTTAGACATATTTTGAGACTTCTGTTTTTTTTTCTTTCCTTATGTTTCATAATCCAAGTTCCTTAAATGTTTTTCGTACTGCAGTCACTTTCTAGTTGGCAGTTAACACCCAAAGCTACTGAATTAATAAAGAATGGATCATTGAAAGTGTGGCAGAGGAATGGTATCGAATATACAGTGTGGAAAATGTACAACATGCATTTTTGCACACATCAGTAGAGTACTCAGGAAGAGAGACAGGATTATCCATTCTCCGTTTGGTACAGTACTTTACCATGTAGCATTTAAAATGCCCTTTCCACGGTAAGCACAACACCATTACAAAAGCAACCATGCTTTCGCTCCTTAATATCAAATCAAGACACTAACTGATCACCTTTGTCTGCTACAAGAACAATACATCTGTTCGCACAAATGCTCCGGCATATTGTTGTTGAGTTTATTACAGTCAGGCCTGCACTTTGTTCAGGCAGCAGAGAAAATTCAATGAATAAACAGGGGCCAAGCATTGGTGTTGTTGCTGCCGGGAAAGCTTGCGGCTACAAAGGAAGTGCTAACTCAAGATAAACCTACCTCTGCCATGTAAAATAGATAACAGAGTTAACCTAAAGCAAAATAGCTTATCTGTGTAAAAACACACCTGTGGTTCGCGCAGGAATGTTTTAAGCGACATTATGAGTGCGTTTAGTGCTGAGTATACCCGTGGCAAGACGCCGCAGGCCCGAGTGCGATAAATAAATTATTTCTAGTCAGGGGGAAAAACGCGCACACAATGTCTCTGATGTGTGTCTTCGGTTTTGAAACGGTGACACCTTGCCAGCAAGGTGAAACATCTGAGGGCTCTGCTACATAAACTAGTAGAATATACAACTCCGTGACGAAGTCTACCATGTGCGTTGCACTTTTTTCCTTTTCTGAGGATCTGTTAAAGTACATGTCGGATGCCGGCAAAGTGAGAATCCAAGTGTAAATAATAGTGCATTTGTCAGACTGATCTGATATTTTAACTGTGCACTGCGTGTGATGTTTACAGCCAACAGCAAAAAAAAAAATAAAATAAATAAAAACAAATATCCCAGAAAAATAAGTGACTGGCAATATCGCTGGGCTGTGCTTGATGTTATCTTTAAAAACAAGCGCTACATTCAGAAACGAAGGCCCAGTAAGTCAACACAGCATATGCTGAGGTAAGAAGAGGACATCTGCAGCAGGCAGGCAGGCAGGCAGGCAGGCAAACAGGCAGGCAGGCAGGCAGATACTAAGAGGAAGCTATAGGGGTTAGCCTCACCCTTAGCAATGCTGCAGTGCACTGGCCAGCACCAGAGCAGCACAGGTCATAGCAACATGATGCTCGTCGCCTGTGTTTTATGTGTTTAAATGACTGTGGCGCAGAAAATATGGAATAATCAAAGGTGAGGATAAAAAGCTATTGCCCTCCGTCCTGTCATACACCACTTTGCAACACGTTTTATGGTGTTCGATATCCCACAAAAAGCAGCCCCCTTGAAGAAAGCTGCATTGATTTCTGAGGTCCTCTCCTCTCCTTCTTTGCCCTTGTGCCTGGTGCTTGACCCACTTATTTTCTCATCTTTCCTGCTTTCCTCATGAGGGTTTTGCTTGCCTACTGCTTTTCCCATTACAAAGTGGATGCCCGCCAAGTATCCTGTACAACCTCCCCAAGAATGAGTTAGGTGATACCAGCTCAGTTAGTCAACATCATAAATCACCAGACAAATTGACATACGTGCCACGGGAGAGAGAGCAAGCCTCAAAAGAGTCTGAAGACCACATACAGCTCAAGCTCAGCCCAGTGCCACCGGAATGGCGGATGATGAATATTGACAAAGCACTGAGGTTAGACACAGTCTGGACTCTGGCATTTGCCCCAGTTTCACCCATATAGATTTCACTGTTCTAATGGCCATATCATAAGAGGTCTAGTTCCTCCCATGCAGAATTGAGCCTCTGAAAGAAATAATGACGGCTGCAGTGTAATGTGAAGTTGGATGACTGTGAAGAGTGAACAAGTGAACATTCGCTTCAGCTCCTCCCTGCGTTCCCTTAGCTTCTTTTCTCTTGCTTTGGCCTAATTTGTGTAAAGGAGTAATTTAACATGGAAGACACAAGGACATGATTCAGATGAAGCAAGAATTCACTTGGGGTAGGGGTTGCTGATGGAGGGGGCAGCACTGGGCCCACTCCCAGAGAGAATGTTTTTTTTTTTTTTTTCTCTTTTTTTTCTTGCACCTAATTAATGTCTCTTTTCAGCTGAAATCATGCAAAAGGTGAATCTTAATGGTTTAAAAAGTGCTCTTTTGGAGATAAAATGCAACCTATTGTGGCAGTGAATCCCTGGGTGTGTTTCTGTGCTTTCAATTAGCTCAGCTCACTGCTGCATAGATTGTTTTAGGCTGTGTTCAGTGCATTTTAGCATAGTACAACTCAGTTTTACACTGACCTTAGGACCTGACTTGTTTCAGGAGACATTGCAAAAAAAAAAAACAGCAAGGGTTCTAGCTGTCTTCCTACGAGGCACGATATCCTGAGATTTCATGGGCATGAATAAGAAACAGAGACAGCATAAGAAAGCGAAAATGTTAGGCGTTAGATATTTCTACACTTAGCCACTTTTCACTGAGTCATTTTCTGCTTGAAAAGGGAAAGGTTTTAGTTACCTGGCAACATTGTCTGCACAACCCAGATTATCTGTAGTTAAACATCCAAACTATTGTAAAATCTGTTAAAAGGTATGTTCTTAAGATAAGAAGATACAGGTTATATAGGCTATCTGCAAAATATGGGCCTGCATAGCTGCTATTTCCCTTGCAATGCTTTTTATATTTAACTGCATGCACTTGATATTAAATTTTAAATACAAAGTATATATTTAAATGCACTGGATAAATCATTGAGGAAAACTGGAATAACTATACGTCGTCCAAATGTCTTAGTCATTTCTTTGCAGAAAAAAAATCTACATAAGGGTGGCATTAGCCTGTAATGAACATGACATGACACATACTAAGCATATTAATGTCACTCTATTCATGTGTATGGCTGGTGCCATTAAGTGTCATTCGTTTTTTTTTTTGTTTGTTTGTTTTTTTTTTTTTTGACTGTCTGCATTTCAAAAATCAAATGATACTGATTGACAACAGTCATAAACATGAATGAGGAGTCACTAATGATAATGTGTGTGTCATGATAATGTGTGTTACCAAAAAGCTCTTCCACACCATGATTGACTAATGCAGGAGCCACAGAAACTGGAGAGTTAAAATAACTCCTTATGCTACCACACTCTCACTTCTCCACAGTGCTGCTATGGTTAACACTAGCATGGCAAGCCCACTATTCCCCTGCTGCTGCAACATTGTATTGTGACATGTTGTTCTCTTGTCATGTGGCAAGGCAGTTTGGCATTTCAAATGCAAACGTAGTCCAATGCAGCAGCTTGACACTTTACACCTAAATGTGCAAGCAAATGTTGCGTAAGGGGACTCAAACTGGCACTATTTTTATCTGATTCCCGCTAATTTTATTCCGTGTTCCATCATGTCATTAAAAGAGGTAGCCTCTTTATGGAATCGAAGATGAAACCTTGGGCAAAAGTCTGTATCAGCACTACAGCAACTTTGTACAAGAGACATGATTAGAATTATGAACATGAGGATTTAACAGGATTGCAAATAGGATAAATATAGGAAATGACCCATTTTAGATTAATATTTATAAATAGCCTTGAAGAATAACACAAGCTTTCTCTCTCTCTCTCTCTCTCTCTCTCTCTCTCTCTCTCTCTCTCTCTCTCGTTCTACAAGCCTCCTACTGCATAACATTGGGAGATGTTTTAAGTTTTTCTGACAGGAACCGTACTCTTATTTACATGCTGATTTTTACTAAGCCGGAAACTACTCTGAGCAGCTTAGTTTTAAAGTCTGACTCATTGTGATTCACTTCATTTATTGATCATTTTCACTGGTGTGTGTGTGTGTGTGTGTGTGTGTGTGTGTGTGTGTGTGTGTGTGTGTGTGTGTGTGTGTGTGTGTGTGTGTGTGTGTGTGTGTGTGTGTGTGTGTGTGTGTGTTGTGAACCACTATTCAGTAAAAGAAAAAAAAACCTAGATGCACTGTGTTCCACTGTGTTCTAACATTAATTCCATTGTTATAGGCCTTCACAATGTAACGTTAACAAGTGTTTTCAGTTCAGGAAGCAACCACGGAAAGTTTTTGTTTAATTATTTAATTAAGCTACAGTTAACGTGACTAGCAATTCATCTGACAAGCTGACATGCTGACCTAGCCCTTGCCTACACAAATCAAGGTTTTAATGCGTGAATGGATTTATAGGACGAGAACGGTAAGATAGTTTCTATCTCTTTTAAATCAGCTGTGTTTGACCTGACGAAGGGTACAGTGCATAACATAATTATATGAATGTTATGAAGGATAATGTCTGTCATGAAGGAGCAGTCCGCCGCTAGCCACGTTTAGGCTATAGCTAACATCAGTCAGCTAAGTTGTCAAAAGTAGCCTAGAATTAGAGATGGGTAAAAAACGCTAATGTGGTGATGAAACGAAATTAGCCAGTGTCATAAAGTACCGATCTATGCAGGAATGTTTTTTTGGGTGATAGGAGGGATTATTATAGCGCATGTATCGATAACAAGGAGCTCATGAAGAGAATACTCACAAAACCAGCACCAAAACATTAGCAAAGGTACTTGTGGAATCATTTTGTAACAATCCTAGTTTTATTCCAGCAGGATTTGTGTTTGGCTAAGAGCAGGATTCGGCTGTGCAGGGTGATTGCTCTCTTTGCTGGTTAAATGTTTAAAGAAGACATGCAATTTGAGTTGCTGCAGAGCTCATCAATATGAAATTGGTGCGGAGCACATGAAAAAAATTGGATGAGACAGGCTGATACTCATCTTCCCCAAATCCAGGACTCAATCCATTTTCTGGAGCCTCTACCTGTCAAGCTCAGAAATTGTGTAAAAACAAAACTTCTGACATTGTGAATTTGAGTGAGGCGCATAGTGAGCGTAATGTCCTGGGTAGAAATGAACAAGCTGAACTCAGGTGACACCGCGAGATGTTTTTCTTCTCCGTAAATGTGGTAAGGGTTTTTACAAGGTTAGCAGGAGAGGGACACAGCAATATAGGGCCAGAATAGAGCTAGTTTTCAGACTAATAGAAACACGGTGGCCCATACAAAAGAAAAAAAAATGTTGTTATATGTGATATGTCATGGTTGATGTACTACTATAACCAAGCTGTTCAGCACAATCACAGACTGAGTCAGCTCTGAGATGAATTGATTCTGCTTAACCGAGTTGGCCTTGCACAGCCTCCCTACCAATGTGAATAGAAGGCAGTAAAAACCTCGGCATGGTGGTGCTCTCCTGCGTCCACTGAAATTAGTATTCTGCGATGGGTTCAAGATAGTGTTATATTAATAAAGGTGCGTGGCATGTTCCGTTGTAAATGGCAATTTATTCTGAATTGAAACTTGAGGCCATTCCTGCAATCTCCAAGGCTGATGAAAATGCAGTCAACATTAATTTTTGACATATATTGAAACATATTTTCACACTCCCCGTGGAATTTTTTGGCGTATAAAGCAGATATGGCCTGGGTAAAATATTCAGCGTTATATGGTCTCTGAATACATATTACCCCAGTCCCCACTCCCCTCTGTTTTAGAGGGGGGAAGGGTGAAATTAATCATTTAATTATGAAATTGTGGCGCCATGCACGGCACAATGAAAACGAAGTAGACCAAGCATCCAGTCCCCCAGCCAAGCAGCCTCCCCCTCCCCTCCCCTCCCATCCCCTCCCTTCCCCCCACCTCCAGAAACGTCTGGGTTCAAGGGGAGGTCTCCCTAGTGGTAATATGTCTGCTGTGTTGATGATGGACAAATACATCCTTATCAGTTGTCAGTCCAGTCGTCGTGTGATGTCTGTAGTCGACGTCGGTGAGATGTGGAGATGCCCTCACGTTGCTCCCCATTTGGGATATTTTGCTGTGTTTGAAGAATTTCTGCTGCAGGGAAATGATAGAAAAGACTGTCCCTTAATCCCCAGAGTGTTAGCCTCAGCATAACAAATGTAATTCCTGCAAAATGCTAATGACCTAAGGAGGGGGAAACCAGAGGCGCAGTTAAGGGGTGGAGAGAGAAAAAGACCCAAACTAGAAGGGGAATCAGCGCTCTCCATCACCTTTTTCCTGACAACTATCCGTCATATTGATTAGGTAGCTTTACACTTGACTCTAGCAGTGTGAACACAAATCAATGACGATGATTGAATAATAATATCAGAGGACTGTCAGAATCCGGTGTGGTCGCCGTCACTGGGAGCGGCGTGAGATGAAGCGGCGGTGACGCGGGGGAGGAGAGGCGGGCATTTGTTGAGTTGACAGATTTCAGTGCGGATGACTTTGGAATACCTGAGTGCAGCTCCTCGGCGCTGCCGCTAACCCCTGTGCCCTCCACCAACAATGGGAGCGATGAATCAGCCTTTATGGCCACCTCATGATACCGCTGAGGCCAATCTACGCGATCGGGCCGTTAAAATAACACAGCGCATGACCGGGCCTTTTTAACAAGCTCTGAGACAGGCTCCAGTGCAGGGTTATGCTCAGAGACAGAGAGAGAGAGACCCCAGATGCACACTCGGAGCCCCAGCACCATACGTTGCCCCGCTCCCCGCTGGCATTTCCCATAACAGTTAATCCATAGCAACATGCCATTTCTTCACCAAATGATCATGAGACTAGCCCAGCATGCGCTGTTTTTGGTGCTATTGCTCTTTTTCTCTGCTGCTCTTGCACTGGAAGCAAACTGTAATGACATAATAATTGCGGTAGTATTCCTGAAAAAAAAGAAAGACGGAGCGAGAAAGACAGAGAGAGAGAGTGAGAGAGAGAGAGAAAGAGAGAGAGAGAGTGAACACTAGTTTTTCCTCACCCTTGGAATTGTTAACACCTTCACCCCACAATGTCTGCCTCTTTTCAGTGGCAAACAAATGAATGGAGGAGCATAATCAAATTACCAAATGCTTTGCCTTGAGATATATTGTAGCCGAACAAAAACGTGCTGGCTTATTGTCTCTGGGTTGGCAGCGGCTGATGAACTAATCTCTTTGAAGTCGTGTCCCTTTCATCATTAAAGCCCAAAGGCGCAGCAGGCAGCCAAAATAAAAACATCCAAATAATCACACAAAACTTGCAATATTGAGAATAAAAAGGCTTGCTCAGACAGTAATTAATTTAGCATTTAAGCCGACATTATAGAGGGAATCAGTGTGAGATGCTGTGTATTGACATTTTGACATTCTTTTTGATATAAAGGCAGTTAAATTAGCACAAGGAAAGGTGGGTTTGAAGCTATGTTTTCAAGTCCTTACCACAACCCACAGGTTATTACATGTGTATACGTATATAGTTTTAAAAGGTTTTTTTTTTTTTTGCTGTAGAGTACAGGAGGCTGTATCTTTCACACACACACTCCCTACCTACTGGGTACGCTTGGCTTAAGGGTGCATTGACAGCAGCCTGCTGTAATGCCCCCTTTTTACACTTAAATCCAACAGACATAAGCAAGCGCTTCCCACAGCCACTTTGACATGATTGATTGGAGTATAAACTGCCAAATGCTTGGGTTTGATAGCCGTGATGTCAGTGATGTATTACTGCGCTATCTGATTGCATCACCTCTGCTGAGAGGAAAATGATGAATTCCATCTACCTGCATAGGACCTGGATATATGCAGCCGTCCATACAGCATGCAGACGTATATAGCCTACTTTCATGTGTATATCTATATCTGTTGTCTATATATTTAACTAATATATATGCAATTTAGCTTTAATATTGTATTCTATCAGATTGGATATCTCTCTCATATTTTTAAAATCATATTCTATCGGATTGGACATCCTTTTCACTTGTTGTTGGGCTACTGTTATAAGCTGATATCTTTAATCCCACATCTATATTTCTGGCCGTACAGCTGAAGGTTTTTCCCCCTTAATCAGTGAGCCTTCAAGTAGAGAATTGTATTCAGCCCAGTGTCTCTCCCTTCCATTTGTGTGGTCCATGTGACTTTGGTTCCACTGCCCTAGGCCTTCTCTGCCTTCTCTGCTCTGACCAATAATCTCCATGCTAGGGCTTAATGCCCTTGCTGTTGTTTTGTACCTTTGTGAAAAACAAGCATGACCGGAGGATGACAGTAGGAAGTGGGCCTCATCCACTTGCCTGATTTCACACTTGGAGGCTGAGTGAGTGAGGACTTTGCTACATGACGTGCCCCCAAGCCCCGCATCAGGACCAGTTGATCACTTTCCAGCTGCTACAGGCATGGCTGGCCCAGCCATATGGTGCCTGTCCAACTCATAAAACAAGTAGCACACAAGCAAGTAAGCATGTCCATGTCCTCCCCACCACAGCATGCCGCTCTGTGAGCATACATGTGGACATTGCCATTGGGTGAGCAACTAAACCAAATAATGTTGAAAGCCGCTGGATGTTTTCAAAATCAATGGGATAAAATCTCAAGCCAACATAGAGCCATTAACACCATGTTCACAGTATAATAATGTTTTACCACCAATATTTCTGTTCCGAACTATGTCTACAGCTTTCTTCCCTCGAATATCAACAATAGTTCCACATGAAATGATAGATGGCATGGCATCATGTTCCTGTGCAAAAATGTTATTTTAAGTTTTTATTAGAAAAGATAATAGATGCTGTGAGGCAAATATTGGCACATTGGGTTGACTCACTCTTTTTTTTATCTTAAAAGCCTCTATGGATAAAAAAGCCTTCTTCCTTTTCAAAAGCTGCTCCAACAATTTAGCTGTGTTGTCATGACAACAGAACAGCCTAATGGAGACTATTTACCCATTAAAAACAGTAGACGTTCTGATGGGCAATCACGCTCAGAGGAAGTTGCTTTTTCTACAAAGTCCGCGACAGCGGAGACATTTGCTGGACCCCCACTGCACTTTATTATGTCAAATGCAGCCACTGCCTGCAAGATGCAGCCATTCTTGCCAAATGTCATTAAACCATGTTCATCTGTCACTCAAGTTACTCTGTTTTTTCTCTTAAAGCAAGCTACAAAGTCCATTTCATGACGGCAAAAAGCATAGCTCTGGCAGTAATTTTAGCTTACTCTTTGTCTCCGATCTCATTGCACTGTGTTTGCAGAGCTGTCACTTTTGTTTATCTGCACAGTCGTGACACAAAACGTGTCTGTTACTTGATATAAGGTGATAAGGCACCATATCCTTTCATTGTCAGTGACGTCTCTCAAGTTTGATGCTTTATGCCATCTGGACTGTTTTATTTTCCCCCAGCTCAGATGGAAGAGTGTACTTATGTACTTATTATGCAGTTTTGCTTATAGACACAGAACCTACTGTATGTGAGCCCACATCAGGATGCTTGGACAAGCTCTGAATGTGCATTGAACACTGAAGGTGCTTATTATTGGATGTCAGAGAGGTTCACATCTTTATCCAGATCCCAGCTGATCTCAGCAGTTCTGGCCTTTTCCCCAGGCCTTTTCCTTTACAAAAATATATAAATAAATAAAAGAATCTTTCTTTCTGTTAAATGTCACTGTCAGAGTCTGACAGAAAAACACAACTTAACAGTATCCACACTGTCAGTCTCCCTTTATAAACAACATTTATTTGACTTCTAAGAGCAATGGCAAAGTGTATTTTGGCTTAAGGATTTTTAAAATATTATTCATATTTATTCATATGTCCAAAATCATACAAAAACTAAAACTGAGAATGAAACAGGTGAATATCTCATGAATATATACACATAATAAGTTTTTTTCAGTAAATGTCATGTTTTGTTATTGTACTGTAAATGTAATTAGTTTCATAAAAGTCAAAGCAAGACAAAGGACTGACATTTAGTCACATGATGTTTGTAATTATAGTGCATTCATAAAGCAAAATGCACCTGTGGCTAAACGTCAATGAAGTTTAATGAGTAATATCGTAACCTAACATGGAAAACAAGTCTATTACATTATTCAATCAATTGCAAATTGTATTTGTATGGATCAGTCAAGAATTAATGGCTCGGTGTACGCAACAGTACTGATGAAATGAGAAAATGTGATTTTGTCCGACAATTAGCCCATAATAATCATTAAAATGTATTATTCTTCTGTTCAGACAGAGACACCTGATTCTTTGCCATGTTTAATACAATTAGGTCGTATTATTTACACAGTAACTCACTGAAAGTGCAGCAGCAACAAACTTTTCATGCAGTCACTGGAGACCTATTGAAAAAGTGGGGGGACACAGACAGAGGAGAGGCCGAGGGGTTAAGGTTAGGTTGGTGGGGAGAGAGAGAGAGGGGGGATGGGGGGGTCACAAATCTACTCCCAGGGGAGATGATGCTATTGATGAGTGCAGCTGGAAGGCAGACAGTGGCACACAGCACAGAGAGAGCCCCCGAGTCCTACAGCGGTGCGCTGGGATATCTCCTTCCCCAGTCTCCCCCCTGTGTGCGCCTGCCTGCCTGCCTGGGGCCCTCCCTTCCCGCTAGTCTTTGACTGTCACCACTCCCCCTGCGGGCCCCGAGTCATTGTGATTTCTGTTTACCCTTAAATGTTACTTCCCCAGTCTAATGGGCACTTAGTGGGCTCCATTGTGCTTATTAATTTGGTGCAATCCGAATACAATCCATTTGTCTAATTATAATGGCCAACACAGGACCTGCTGTGCTTAATACACAGTTTTATACATTAACTTAATTGAGAAGAAATTAGGTATAGTGCTGGTTTATTGCCATCGTTGCTGTTCGCACGTAATGCGTGCTCTGTTTGACAAGAGAGGTAACGGCCGTTATCTCCAGGTGCATGTGTGTGTGTGTGTGTGAGTGTGTGTGTGTGTGTTTACCATGAGGGTGCCCAGCACATGTGTGCTCTACTCATGCATGAGAAGTTTCCGGAAGGGCTCTGGATTTCTCACCTCCGGATAAGGAAAACTTTAACAGATGGCAAGCCTTTAGGGTCCATAGCACATTGTGGACAGTGCATTGGAGTCCAGAGGGAGATGGGATGCTTGATAACCTCCATCCCCTGGTTCCATCTGCTGAATCCCAAGCAAGGACACCAGGCTAGGAAATACACACAGCATCACACCAACACCAACCTGACAGGCCCACAATAGCATACCAGTACAGTTCCTGAATGAACTGCTTCCACTGACACACACACACACACACACACACACACACACACACACACACACACACACACACACACACACCACGGCCCTATCTACCCAGCCTTTCCTCTAAGGATGCCCAACAATTCAATTTGGGATCACATCACCGCCTTTGAAAGCACATACATGAATGCCTTCAATCCAATCCAGTAATCTGGCCGATTGAAAATGTGTCTAGCCGATAATTGGCTTCGGAGGCAGTTATTAAAAACCACACAGCGTCCCCTTCGAAGTTTTCCCCTACAGCTTTTCCCACATTGTCTCCCTGTTCCTCCACCCCCTGGCCTCTCTCTCACACACTCAGACACACACACACACACACACACACACACACACACACTTCTCACACCTCTGGGGCTGTCCGAATGATCCTGATGGCACGTGAAGCCCTGATGCGCTGACAGGAACCTGAAATGAAACCGTGCACTGACCTTACATTTTGTTTGGGAAGCTGATCCAGCGCCAGGCTGATAGCTTGTCAAGACCTTGCCACATGGCGGATGGGACGATGTCAGCAGATCATAACATAACCTTCATGTCCCGCCGTCCATTTGGCAGGTCGTAACATACAGATTAAGGTGCCTGTGCTTCCGCTAAGATGTAGAGACATTTCAAAATGTGTGTGTGTGTTTGTGTGTTTTATATTTATATACAGTATATAACTATATATTTATATATATTTATATATAAAAAAACTCAAACATCTGCTTTGAGTCTCCTTGATGAAATGGTTGTTGATCCTTATGCTGCGTCTCTCTTCCAAAACGGAGGATTTTCTTCAGCGTAACATTACAGTGTGGTTTGGTGCCAAACTCCCACCATGTGTAACTGGTGGTGGTCCAGACCCATTAGTTTTATTAATCTCCCGATCGTGACAGGCCTACTAAGCACTGCGTTCAGTCCTTCCCAGGCTTGATGATGAAGGACGTTCCTCTACCTCCAAGAAGTGTGTTTGTGTTTGAGCCGTCTTTTTTATGTATCTGCACGTGGGCTTCAGTGTCAGACCAGAGGCAGATAGATCAGTGGGTGGACATCGCTCACAGATTGCCCAGTTCTGTGAAACACCCATCGCTATAAGATATACAGCACAATGCCAGATCTTAGGGCTCACAACCGCTTGCTTTGGGATGTCAGACATCCTGTAGTCTGCACGCAGCAGATTGATGAGAAAACACTTACGTTCTGCTGCAGAGCGTTGGAAAAGAAAAAAAAAATTGTGGAATATGGTTGAAGGTAGGAATGATCACAGCATTGTTCAGTGTTTCATCCTCACTAAAAATAGCGATTTTTGACTCCTTACAAAAGCTTTATTTTTTTTTTCGTCACATGACTGACCCAGATACAAAACAGGCTTAAAATGGTTGTAATGCTCGTTGCTCTAAGACTGGTGCAAAACAGGGTATTGTCTCTCTTTACACAAAGAATTTTGGTCATTGTTGGTACATTTAGCAAGGAGTTGGAACAAGAATGCATGACAATAGAGCATCTAATTCGTATTGTTTTGCATCAAAGCTGTTGTTTTGCCTGAATGGCTGAGAAAAGACGCTGTATCTAATTTGAAGACAGTGTTCACCATCCGTTTAGGGTATAATCTTGTGCAAAACGCGTTGGTTCCTATCACAACATGCTTGTACCGCCACACGCTCTTGCGGCTTGCGAGTCATTTAGCAGACTGTTATTACGCTTGTTTCTGGCAGTGGCTCTCCAGTATGCTCAACCTATGAGGCCTCGGTCCTCCGTAACGGTTGTGGTGTGACTGTATGCCCTCACTATTATTGGCGCCAGTGTCTGGTCACATGTTTAAGCATAGTGGCATTTGCCTATTTTTTCTCGATTGAGTTGTTTTTTTGTCGGGGGGGGAGGGACATGTTTTTGAAGTGAGCCCCTGTCTCTCAGCTGAAGAGAATCAGCCAATGTTTCTGCAGCAGCTGTTTCCCCTTGCATAATGGCTGCAAGATGTCAGTTCATATTCTGGCTGGTGAAACTGTCACAAAGCATTAATCTAGGTCTTTCTGTGGACCATGCTGTCACACACGGCCCACCGGCCCCTGTGGAGAGACAAGGGGAGCCCTGCGCGAGGAGAGGAGAGGACGTGCACACTAGATCGGCAGCTTTCGTTCATACACACACACTCACTCACACACACACACACACACACACACACACACACACACACACACACACACACCCACCTACCCCCCTCTCTGTCTCTCTCTGTCAAATGTTGAGGACATGCTAGCCACAATCCCGCAGCTTCACACCACCTCACCAACACCTGTTACCGGCCGGCGTCTTCATTTAGCAAGCCATCCTCGGCTGCTCTGATTATTGTCTCTGTCTGTTTGTTTGCGGTGCCTGTCACAAGTGTTAACAGCCTTAATACTTCACTAACGACCAGAGCGCCCCCCCCCCCCTTCCTTCTCTCTCTTCACTCCCCCTCTCTCTTTCTCTCTTTCATTTTTCTCATCTGCTCTCTCATTCTCTCTTCCTTTCTTTCTTTCTTTTCTTTCGTGTTCTACCTCAGATTCTCTTTCAGCAGTCACTCTTGCATTCATTATTTAGCAGAGTCTGGATGTGATAACGCATGCTCCGTTCTAAGAACTCAGTAGGTTGATTTTCTCCAAGCTGGCCACTCGTGGGCTGGAGGCTGGCTGACAACAGCGAAGGTAGTGCAGCATGGAACCCAATGCCCGAGCAGAAAAGGCAAGAACTGCTTGTGCCTTTAGTAAAGTGTCTTTCTTTGAGCCCTTGAAACTGTGAGGATGTTCGAGGAAAAAAAAAAAGAGAAAACATGTTTTTTTTTTCAGGAGATGTCACATGCCCTCTACTGGCCATGAGAAAATAAAAGGAGATGGGGAAATAAAATAAGTAAAAGCGTCGCTAAAGGCTTTTCAGCCTATTGAAGCCCGTGATCAATTCCCTCACATTCCTATGTTCCATTCCACAAAGACACAACCCTGCTTGACCACTGAGCGG
Source organism: Sardinella longiceps (assembly GCA_027497455.2). NCBI lineage: Eukaryota > Metazoa > Chordata > Actinopteri > Clupeiformes > Clupeidae > Sardinella > Sardinella longiceps. Next base: position 2,112,612 of record JAODXP020000030.1, read on the forward strand.
AGGAGGCAGGAGAAGGCCACACGGCACAGAACACTGTGTTACTGTAAGAGTGCAGATTAATCAAGCCACTAGGACTTCATCCTCCAACAGGAAGCTGAAGCTTGTGTATTTACAGTCTTCCTCCTTCAGGCAGGCAGGCAGAGTATGGTCTTGTAGTGGAGGACACAGTGTTGACGCCACATACATTAACACCTCGCCAGGAGCGCTGCTCTTCTTGTCTCTCTGCTCATTTGGCTTTAGCACATCCACTGTCGTTGTTACCACGTAAAAGAGGGGGGAAAAAAGACAGATGAACCAATGAAGTTCTGTGGTGAGAAACGTGTTGAAGGGTCACAGTGAGGATGTGCTTGTGATTTTTTTTTTTTTTTCAAAGTGTCTTCTTAGACATCTAAAACCACCACAAGTTCACAGCCTGTGTTTTTTCTTAGAAGTGCAAAATGATTTTCTTTGCAGCCTATTGAAGATGCCATCTTTCAAAAGATTAAAGCAAACTTGCATAGTACATCTGGCTATTGTTTTGTGTATGGCGAGAAAATATATTCTGGTTTGCTCTTGTTGTAGCCTTTTGTACGGTTTCACTGGAAGTAAATCCAAAAGTTTCTTCTTGCACACTTCTTAGGCTTTTTCTGGGTATGAATTTGATTCAGCACAATTTTCATGGACACTCTGAAGTGACCAAACCAATCATTTTCCTCTACAAAAAAAAAAATATAAATAAAAAAAAACAGCCAGGAAAATATCCAGGACCTTTAGCCCAGCACAACATTTAATTACTTTTTGAGCACTTGCCCCCACAGCAAGTGGTAACGAGGTGAATGAAAATAGGAAATGTTGAGACAAACATGAGTCGGTAGTTAAACACCCACACACCTCCATTTGCTGACCCCACTTTGCTTCGGAGGAGAAATGCGTGTGCCGTGCCCGGCTCCGAGCATATACTCCATCTCAGGTGTTAATGAGTTGATCAGTTCATGGGTCAACATGAATTAGCCCAGTGCTTTCCAAACCTGGGGTATATTAAGTTATTGACCCTAATTAGAATGGACATGTAACTTTCGCTGTGTCTAGTCTTCCTGTAAAGTAATGTAAATTCATTACTTCTGCTTCTGGTAGTGAGAGGGGAAAAAGGCGCTGTTTATGTCCTGACCTTTGGAGGTGGTCATTGACAAACCCATGATCCAGTGCAGATTTCATTACGGGGAGGAACTCATCTTCATTGATCAAACTGGCGGACGGGGTGGTGGGAGCGCGCTACTAGGGGCGCAAAGCAGTAGCCGGGGTGATCAAAGAGCTCCAACCACAATGTCAACAGACCTCTGGGTTTGTCCTCTGCAGGAGAAGCATGCAGTCAACCCCCCACATGCAGAACAAGTCAAGCACACAGACAGTAAGCTGATACAGACATATGAAAATGGACCTCCACAATCCCCTCTTAAGGCTGTGGGTTTGGAGCAAAGGCAAGCAAGTCCTTTTTTTAACACAAGGACATCAGCTGTTCTTACTGTTGTCATTTATTTAGAAATAAGTGTCTGCAGAATTGATTTTTTTTCCCTTCACTTTTATTTTTCTTCACAAAGAACATCCTTTCTTAAGTGTGTAAAGTTCGTATATTCATATTGTATTAATTGATGCACTGTCCAGTGTCATGTCTTGGTATTCTAGAAAGAGGTAGACAGCTAGCATTCCTCTTTTGCTTCATATATTCTTCAGTCGCATTCAAAACAGAGAAAACATCAAAGGCAAACTGAGGAGGACAGGAATTAATTAGCAATATGGAGTGAATGCGTGTACAACAGGCTGCTGTTGTGAATTACTATTCATTTGGAATAAGACACTTATCACAGCTGTGCAGACAGCACAACACACCTCCAAAGAAGTTGTATTGACACACGGAGGCAGAAAATAAATTTCTCCCTCGGAAAGGCGAATTATCCACTTCAGAGGCTTTCTTTTGGTTCACAAAGACAGGCGGACATGTTGCTAAAATATTCAGAAAAACTAATAATACCGTGCATGCCTTTTACTTTGTGTTTACTTCTCTTCAAACCTCTGGCCATTTTGCATTCCTCTGTTTGTTGTCCTGTCGAGAAATGCAGACAGGAGAAGCTCTTGCACTGATATTTATAGTATTCTCCACTTTTATTTAGACATATTTGGGCCTGTCATTATACAGACGTTTAACAGCACTGCATCATGACACACTGAGCGGAAGTTCTTAAGGACGCTAATACAGTGCGCAAGGCTTTTACAGTTTGTTTTCTTTTCATTACGCCACTGGCCTCGCTGATTGATGCTTTTACCGATGTCTCATGAATCAGACAGCGTGCAAACATGCCATCGACACAGTGCCGCCTGGCCACCGCATCCAATACAAATGAAGACGGAACCCTCACCCAAGCCCTTTTTAATGACTTTGCTTTACTTTGCTTTCATTTTCCAGGCAGTTGACAGTTGAAGCATTGGAGCAATCTGTGCTCATTTAGGAAGTTCGATACCTCAACAATGCTCCCTCTCCATATGCCCTTGCTCAATAGGTTAGGTAATGACAGAATATATACTATTTTTCATATAAAAAGCCAGAGAGAAGAAACCTGGAAAGGGCGTGCAACCACTATAAATGGTAATTGTCCCGTACGCTACTGCGGCGTGTATGGAAAGTAGTCCAGTTTATAAATGAGACCTTTTGCCAGATACACCCCCCATATGCTCGTACCAGCCAGCTCCTTGTTGAAATTATTCAGCTCCTGCTTTTAACTGTAAGGAGGACCTGTCACGATGTCCTCCTCCTTCAAAGGTTTCCGATGTTGTGGAAGCTTTCCTCTGTCGGTTTGCAACATAATTCTCCATCATTCTCTTAACACAGTGCTTGATGTCTGAATATATTTTCCTAATGGATCATAAATAAAGATGACCCGGTCGCCCACTAGCAAATTAGTAAATTAGTCTGCAGCTTGCCAAGGAGATGGATAGGCCCCTCCTACCTACCCAAAGTCTTAATGCTTATCTTGATTCTGTCCCGTGCAGATGTAAATAACTCACACGCCGCGCTGTGATCAGAGTCAGAAACATAAAGGCAATTTTCTGTCTAGTGCTAGTGAGTAGAACACCTTCCTCCTCTCAGTCTGGCTCAGTAAGCCTCTCTTCCATTTCCGGTCAGAGGAAACCCATTTTATTCCGAGCTCTTGTGTTCTTAAAATGCAATTAGTGTCCTTGACATTTCGCTGCCAGTTGTGGAAAGTTTATTTCCTGAGAATGGAGAATGGCGAAGGTATTTTCGTTATTAAAACAAGATAACTCACAGAGGGCTGTTGGGTATTATGTCTCGGCAGGAAATCTGTGTTTCGTCGTAACAATCTCCCCTTTGCTTGACATTTCTGGGGTAGTGACTGCCTATTACAGCTCAACATAGCCATGCCTCACATGAATTCACATTAACACGTTTCCGCTGAAGTGATCATTTGTGCTTTCAGCAAGTGATCACACCCCATTATTCTGGTCATGAACTGGCACGTTGCAGGTTTTAAGATTGCAACAGTGCAGGGGAGAAGAGGGGAAACGGGAGGAAACAAGTGAAAATGTCAAACTCAATGAATTCCACCAGGCTAGCTATACTATGCACGACACTAGCGCTAGCACAACAGCATTGCTGCTTATGGTCTGTGTAGCAGCACTGGGCGAGTAGCGCCTCTCTCCCTCTCTCAGAGTTCAGTCAAGGAAATGGTGGAGTAGTTTGTCATTCAGGGCCAGGTGTGACACATGTTGATGAATACAGTGGCAGGAGGCATTAATGTCACTCTCGGTTTGAGGGGGCATCATTTCTTGTTGCCGCTTATCTGAGGGACAGAAAATGAAAACTCTTTCAGGGGGGACAAACCGTATTGATTGCCCAGGCTGAGATGAAGATACTCACAGGACAAATAAGTTGTTTTATAGACCCTCCCAGACAAATCAGGGAAGAAACTTTTATTTATGTGCTACCCATTTACTCTCCAAACCCTATGTCTATGACATATTTCTGGTGCTTCTGGTGGAAACCTCCACAGCTCATTTGAGTGATATTACTCTATTTCTATGAGTAATTAACAGATTAGGATCAGGAGCTGCAACTGTAGTGTGCAGTTGGATGGTTTCATGCCCTAATTTACACACACACACACACACACACACACACACACACACACACACACACACACACACACACACACACACACACACATACAGTATAGCCCCAGTTTCTCCATTTGGAGTGAATACCATGTATTAGATTGTGCCTTTGCACCGAACCGAGAGAGCATGCCTGCACATTGTCTTTCTTTTCTTCTTCTTCTTCATCCTAATCACCATCATCATCCTCATCGTCATCACCAGCATCCTCATCATCTCCTCCCCCTCTGCGCGGCTCTCTGATAGAAGATGAGGGGAACTGTGGGGAATCTACACTTTCCATCACCTCTGAAGGATGGACTGATGATTTCTTTTGGCATTGTCACTGATTTCCAAATGAAAAGCAGCAGCTTGCTGAATAAACATGCAGATGATTGGCACCAGATTGGGTCTCGGGGTGCTTTGATTGCACAGCACTTTTGCTTTCTCCAGCGTAAGACATTATCCCTGTTTTATTCCTGTCTGTCGGAGGAAACAGTCCATCTGAATCATCACCATCCCAGCCCCTCATCTAATCACCTGCATATATACATGTAAAAATACACTTGCACTCGCAACTCAGACCTGCCTAGCATGAGTCATACCGGATATTATATTATATTATATTATATTATATTATATTATATTATATTATATTATATTATTTGTATCATTTTACATTATTGACAAAGATATCATCCATATTGATTTGTATTAAATGATTGCCATGAAGTCACAGCTCCTAATGAAGATTTACAGCCAACATGTGTCAAGCGAGTAAATAGCCCTCACCATAAATTTCGATGGTACACCATCAAGACCGTGAGGTTAATTGGGTCAGCCGCAACGATCACTTCAAGGGTATGGCTCTACCCTGGGCCTCGTGGTCTTCAAAGGGTGTGTGCATATAGATTGGATATAGCCGGGTTCAAGTTAAATTAAAAATTATTTTTAAACAGCACTCCTCTCCAAAGTGTCTGTGCTTGGTGCTGGTCTATATAGAGCATTCCCCTGTTATGATGAAGGTCACTGGGGTACACAAGCTTTAATTGAAAATGAAATTGTCTACCTGATGGCTTCGCCTAATTATCAAATATTTGAGTGGAGAGAGCAGGCGTCCAGAAAGTGAGAAATTACGGAGGGATCACCTTGAATGTTATGGCATGGTGCTTTCTCAACCCTTTCCACTGACCAATGCCTAGTAATCTTTCCACCAAATGTAATGTGCCCCCTAAGCTGAGTTACAAATTCAATAAGTCACCGGTTGTAATTTTAAATCAGTCATCTGTCCAAGATTGTCAGTCTCAAGCCTTTTCCTGTGCACAGTCAAGTGATTTGTATCATGCATAATGTCTTGGTGCTGCCATGCAGAAAATGAGCATTATCGTCTGCATCGAATCAGCGTGCACGCAGCATGGTCCGGCCGTGGTGGCTTTGAACAGACTGCGGTGCGGGGCGGAGGGAATAGCTTGTGACAACAAGCATAGAGGATTAGCCAAGACTCCAAGTGGGCGGTACAATGAGCATACACCCAGCGAGTGTCTGACATTTGGTGTAGCAAGTTTTAGCCTTTCCATGCCATCACCAAGCTGTGCTAATGGGTCCTGACATTACAGCTGTACGATATGCCAACCATAAAATGTGACAGACAAGGAGGTTATGGAGGGAGAGAGATAGAGAGATCGAGAGATAGCAAGAGAGAGAGAGAAAGACTGAAAGATGTTAATGCACACCATCCACCCCGTCCTGGAACTACAGGACAAGGAGAGTCGGGTGAAGCAGTGGTTATAGAGAGACGCAGAGATCCTATGCGCACGGTGTTAATGTTTGATGGCTATCGCCTCGGGCCAAACACAAAAACTTAAGGCAAGGGGGTCAAAAGGTTTTGGGCTGTCTATTGAGCTGAGCCCTGTGGCTATTTGCCATTCGTCTGGGCCGCCGAGTGTCCTACTACACCCCCTTCCCTTTCCATTCCCCTCCCTCCTTCCTTCCCTCCCTCCTCTCCCATCCTCTCTTCCTCACCCAACTCCCCACCCGCCATCCCTTCATCCTTACTTCAACATCCTCCGTTTGTCTCATGGTGGGCCTGTCTCATATGCACTCGCATATTCATGTGCTACTGGGCTTTTTTTCCGCTCCTGTTTATCATATCTGCATTTCCCTCCATTCATAACCATTATAAGCACAGCTTGCACTGCACAGGCAGAATTCAGCAGATGAAGCTTCTATTAGCATACAAAACTTGGATGTCAGTGGAGAGATGCAGGTATGGACTAAGCAGATAAAGGAGAATATGCAGAAAAACTGAGAAAGAATTTAACCCTCAGGGTATTTTTGTTTGTGACTGTGTGTGTGTGTGTGTGTGTGTGTGTGTGTGTGTGTGTGTGTTTGGATAAAACTGAAAACTGTTGTTGTTAGTGGCATGTTGGACAATCATTTGTCACAACATGCCACTAAACTCCTTAAAATGTGTCTGTGAACCAGGCAGTTTGACTGTTGTGTTTGCAGATCACTGACAGGATTATTGTATGTAGTGTCAGCCACCACAACATTCTCTAGCTTGTTATCAGATGACATTCCCTCGAGTTCCTTGTTTGATACATTTTTAGGTTTACTGAGGAGACTTCTCAGTTCAACTGCGTCTTCTACTTCAGTAACTTTTACCTCTGCATATTGCACCTGCCACATTCCTCAAATGATCTCAAGCACTCGCAGTCCTCAGATTGTAACTCTAAAGTATATATGACTCCCAGTAAGGAAAAAGCCTTGTGGACTATACTGTTTATCAAATATTCTCCGCAGTTAATTAGCTGTGCCATTCTTGCCCTCACAATGTAAAAGATTGTATCATTTCCGTGCGCATTAATTCCCTGAGACAATGATGAATCAGTGACAGCTCGCTCTCTGTCCTGTCAGTGCCGAGGTGAAAGATGGCCTCCCTCCATGCCATGTACTTACTATCTGCCTGACCATAGAAGCAGTAACAAAAATATATGGCTGTGGGAAGCAGAACAAATCACATGTGACTAACAGATATATTGCAGATCCAGGACCAGTTTATTGCAGTCTAGCACTCCCTGAAAGGAGACTTGGAACAAAAGACCCCCCCACCCCCCCAAAAAAAGAACTATTATTTGGTACTTTGCTTCTACTTCATATACAGTATTTTGTTTCATTTATTTTTAAGAGTGAATTGAAACCTTTATTCAGTGTGAAATGTCTAGAATAGAGGTAGGTTAGATGGGTGTATTGCAAGGGCTTCTTTGTCTCCAACTGAAGTGTTTGGTCATTTGAGTCTTTGAAGAGCATTTTGCTTAGTGGTTGGTTCTTTTATCATTCTATGCATGGCCTAATTTGCATGCTGATGGCATTCCTTTTTTGTTGACACTTTGCTACACAGCTACACTTGAGGTGGAACAGCCATTTATGACAGAAGAAAAGATGTTCTGTTCTGTTATAATGAAAGTACTTGAAACATCTTTTAAGATGCTTCAACTACAATATAAATTCTTGTTTCATAGTGTCCATTTTGTTTGAAGCATCCCTTTGTTAATGCACTCAGACCAAAATTTCTGTGTGGTTGTAGGACATAAAGAACTTGTTAAAAATTAACCGGAATGGCTTAGCATTCCTATCATAATATTCTAGCATGTATTCCTTACCCCACTGACACCATTCAGAAAAAATGAATAAAAAATACCTGAATGTTTTTTAAGGTGTCAGTTAAAACCTTGGTGCTAGACTCTTAGGCAGCAGGGTGGTCCTATCTCCATTTGACTGACCTTTCCATTGAATGAACTGACACACCATTCTGGATTTATTCATTTCAAAAAGGCTGCGGTCTGTTTTATATTCCGCAATCTCTGAACATTTCACACCCTATCTGCCCAGTCTCCCTATCGTGTGATCACAACATGTCAGCTTGTACATAGCCTACCAGGGGCTGCTTGTTTAAAATAAAAAGAATTTCATGTAAATGAGAAAGATGCCAAATAGCTCGTTTTTAGATAACTACACAGAAACACATGATATGGGGACAATATATTCATCTTTACATATTCTCAGAAATTACATTCATCATGCAAATCATTCCTTCAATCATATTAGATTTTTTCACTCATCGACATCCTTAAAACATTGAACGTAAATTGTTGACATTTTGGTGATTCTTTGGCATGGCACGGGTGTTTTCCATCCACAGGGGTGTTTGTGAGAGCTTATCCAGTGCAGGCAACCTCCCACACGGAGTCAAAACTCGGCCGCATGTAGATCATCCACCTTTACAAATAACTGATATGAATGGCAGCCTGGTTTGAAGAGTGGCTGGAGCATGGAGCTCTGCTGGTGCCCTTACCTTCAAAGCTCCCCCTAATCTCTCCCAGATATTGCTCCATCCATCTTTGTTATCTCCCCGTCTCAGTATACAAGGTGGATGTTTTACCCCCATGAAATTGTTTCCTTCCTTTTAAATTTCATCACACATTTTCCCCAGAATATTTCACTCCCGTGACAAAAATCTAGACCACCTTCCCGCCTCGACAACAGACAAGCAAAAGAAATCCCCATGGAAATACACTGAAACTTCGCTCTTGATGACACTGTGAAATATTTTGTGAGGAAAAGGGGGGATAATTTTCTTTCTTGTTCTTTTTCTTCTTCGCGTTACTGTTCAAGTAATGCATGAATGTTCCACCTTTTTTTTTCCTCCTTCGAACCTATCCACACAATTACTGGCCTTGGCAGGACAGAGGAGAGCGCAGCATGGATCTTGTAGGACTCTCTGTTATTATCATTATCAGTGCTGATTGCTGATTGTTATGGTGTGGGTTGCCCCCGTCTCCCCAACACATGCTGTGTGTTTGGCCAGTGTTGATTGTGTTGATGCTGACACTCTCAACCCACCACCACAACCACTAGCGCTGCCACACCCCCACCACCACCCTCCATACCCCCCCACCCTTCCCCCCCTCCATTCCACTCCCCTCCCCTCCCCTCAGCCTGTAATGGAGGGCTGGCCCTGCCTGAGGAGAGATGGGGGCCATCAGCCATAATGAACGTCAGACAATCAGAGCCATCAAGTAAGAGAAGCGGACAGAAAAAGTCAAGTAGCGAGGAGACGGACAACACAACAGAACACAAGACAGTGCCCACAACCGTAGCCAGCTTGGTGGCTGGTGGCTCTGGCTTTTGTCACAAAAGAGAAAGGACAGCGAGAATGACAAAGCAATGGAGAGAGACTGAATGTACAAACAGAATGGATGAACAATTTATTATTCAAAAGCCTGTGTGTGTGTGTGTGTGTGTGTGTGTGTGTGTGTGTGTGTGTGTGTGTGTGTGTGTGTGTGTGTGTGTGTGTGTGAAGGGATTTATTTATTTATTTTGGGGTCAAAATCAAATGTAATCTGTTATCTACACCGTGTTTTTAATCAACGCCAACAAAAAGAAAAGAAGCGAGCAGTTGACCCACAATGTTCACAGGGATACTTTTTCCTCTGTGCACTTTGTCCTTGATTCTACTCTGTTATTTGTTTTGGTGTTTTAATCTTAGCCAAGTCAATAATATTCTTTGTTGTCTGAAATTGTGTGTCAGAGTGAAAAGTCCTGCTCTTTTGTTGAAAGTACCTGTCTTGGACTTCTCTTTCTAGGACTCTCAGATAAAGTAATCATTAAATGTTGTTTTCTGGCTGCAATTACTTTCGGTTGCATTGGGTCAAACAACAGAGTAGAGAGTGGAGGTTTCTAAGGCGAGGGGAGGGGTGGGGTGTGTGTGTGTGTGTGTGAGGGGGGGGGGGGGTTCTGGGGAGAAAGCCCCTTAAGGTGGCATGCAGTGTGCAACAGCCATGGAGCTACAAACAAACAGCTGTGAATATTGTGAGAAATAAAATTTCCACGTCACAACTTGGTGTACAGTCCATCAAGAGAGCAAAATACATTAAGCGAGCTCATATTTGCTTCCATTAAAGAAGACATTAAATGGTAATGGCTTTTACCTTGGCCTTGCTAAATTAGGAGACTTTGATGCATAACTGTGAACCACCAGTTGTTTCATTCAAGTCTTAAACTTGATGATAGATGAAAATGTCTGAATGTGAATAGACTGAAAATGATGTTCACACTGGTTAAACATAGTGGTTGGCATAAGTTTATGTACTGTTATTGATATCCCCATTCATTTAGATAAGGCCTAGATAAGGCATTGTCAAGCATTTAAAGGACTTTGGTTTAACAACACGTAGTAATGCAGATGCTGTCATTGGTTGGGAATAATGTACAGTAAATCTCGCCTTTTGTTGGATAAGCGACTGTGATCCTGGATTTCAAATTAGCTAGCGGTGTCTGTGGGTTAAGCTACTAACATGCTAACAAAAATGGGTTGCTATGGTGATGGCACCATACGATGGCAGCCTATTACCGCAGCTCTCACTCTTTTTCACCCTATTTTCTGCTATTTCCCACTTTATTTTCCACTTTTATGTTAGTCAATTCTAGTCATGGCGCTGTGCGGTGGTCTTCAATGCAGAATCCACTCACACGGGTGGGCAGTGAATGCCACCTACACAATTATCATCATCACCATTGTTTCAGGGAGAACTGAAGGGAAAGGAGCATGAAGCTCTTTTGCTGCAATGCCCTGAGTTTACATTTATACAATTACAATAAATAACAAAGAACAAGCATAAAGAGAACAATACACACAAAAACACTAGACAAAACATTTAAAAAGTCATTCGGACAGCCCATGGGTAAAGAGACAGGCTAAATGTAAACATGGTGTGTTGCATGCTCGGTCCGACAGGTCACTTGCTTAGACAGCTACAACAAATCAGAGCTACGAAAAAGCTGATTCAAGCAACGCTAAGCCCGCCCAGCAACTCCCTGGCCATATAGAGAGTTGTGATTGGCTAAACACCACAAAGTCTGAATACAACCTAGAGCGTTGTGACTGACTAAACACCACATATGTCTTAGTACAACCTATGGTTCATGGCTAGACATACTCGCTGAGCAAAACAATTTTCTACTGCTAGGGTACGTCTAGAGTTCTTGGCTTTATTTTTGGACCATTTCAGAACAAAAATTCAGTATATCCAGTGTTTATGTGTAGTCTTGTGTTGTTATGAATCTACCATAAGAGGGACATGGACAAACTTCTCCTCAAAAATGTATTTAGATGAACAAAATTGAACAAGCTAAGATGACCAATGGGCACCACCATTATCTTACGAGTGTGTGTTAGAAGAAATGGTCCACTTGACTGCAAGCCTTCTTGTACAGATTACTCTGTTTGCTCCAGTTCTTCCTAGGTCTAGTCTATACAAGCAGAGGCTCAGAACCTGCAAGAGTGAGTGTTGTTATGCATTTAACCCACTATTATAGTTAACTGCCTTGTTAAATAACCTTAGAAGTAAATTACAGCATTTGTATTCAGTGTTAATTAATGAGATTTTCTTTTTTAAAGAAAAGAATGCGATGAAGGCATTTCCACCAAGATGTTTTAATTGGTTTGACAAAGCCTGAATTGAGGTTGAATGGCTATTAGATTTATGTACATGGTAAACACAAAGGCAGGATGTTATCTGATTTAAGTGTGACTGCATGCCACATAAAGTCTAAACACTGGCAAGAAGTCGAGGTCTGTTAACCCTGGAATAGCCATGCAATTATTGCTACTTAGAATAGTCACTCCATGCCTGATGACACCATTGCTACAAGCAGATTTCCCCCATGCTCTTCCTTTATCTGTTAATTACATTTGCAATGCTTTTGAGCTTCAGGAAAGCCGTAAAAACAAAACAAAACAAACAACAAAAAATACAACACTGATCAATTAGGGGATACTTTATCATCCATCTCCATTTGTGTTTTTGCACAGAAGTAAAATGATGTAATTACCACAGGTATAGCAGCAAATTGAAATGACAATACTACCTTAAACAGAAAGAGTAGGTTAGTGGATTTGCTGTTCTTTCCATCTGTTCAAAACACAGGCAGTATAACATTGTTATTTGTTTTGTCAGCTAAAATTAAATGTACACAGTGTTTTATTTTTTATTTCAACAAATGCTTGCCCTTTTCCAGTCAAAAAAGTGAGGGGGCAGGCCTAATGCTCTGTACAATTTTTGTACTGAAAACTGTTGCCATGGCATTGGTCCATAATCCCATACATATTAAAGGGACACAAAGCAACTTTTCACCACTCTGTGTGGTATCCTTTTTATTATTAGAGAATTTGGAAGACATATAATCATATGAAGGTTGGAAAAATGCAAGGATATACACTGAGTAGTTCTGTATACTGAAGGTATCTGCTGTGCCCAAGCCTCCATAATTAAGCCATTTAACTTTTTTGCGTTTGCACAATTATGTGCGTTAAAATAACTCTATAATGTCAGAATGTTAGGTCATTACA
>JAODXP020000030.1:2127664-2175390 GCA_027497455.2 Sardinella longiceps
ATTTGATGCAAGAAGGCCAAATGCACCCAAAAAACCTACTGTACCCCCCCACCCCCCAAAAAAGAAGAAGTGGGGAATTACACCAAGCAAGTCCACAGAATGTGTATGTGTGTGTGTGTGTGTGTGTGTGTGTGTGTGTGTGTGTGTGTGTGTGTGTGTGTGTGTGTGTGTGTGTGTGAAGTGTGATTTCTTTTGAAAGCTCCATGGGAGCGTTACTGTTTCCCCCTGAATACAAAAGGCACTTAAACAGCTCAGAAGAGGAGGCTCGCCCGCGGCTGACGACTGCAGCCAGAGCTGTCACCGACATCAGTCAAGCAGTACTAGTCCCTGTCGAGTGGAAACCGATAGCAACCACGATCTTTTCAGCTGTTTAATATGAAATTTTCCATGCACAAAAAAAAAGAAAAAAAAAAAAAAAACAGTAGAAGGTTGCACTCCTGGATGTTGACATAGCCCCACTGACAGCTCACGCTGCGCATTCATACGGCTTGCATCCTGGAAAGCCCTTCACCACCAAATGCCTTTCAAACATTATGTAATTACACATTCACCAACACCCCCCACCAACCTTCTTGTTTTATTTTCCCTCTTTGTCTCAGGCACCTTTGCACACTTGTGCAAATGTATGAGTCAGGTGCAAACCCCCCCAGAGGAGAGGAGAGCATAACAGAGCATAGCAGGGTGTTGGGTGTTTAGTGTGGGTGATATGTGGATTTGACTGAGTGTGTTTGAGGCTCACACACACACACACACACACACACACACACGTGCGGCTCATTACGAGAGCAAGCCCAAAGGAGGACGGCCCACAAATACAGAAATCAGCCGTCTAGGTGGCAGACCTGGCCAGGACTCTCTCTGTGCAACTGCTAAGAAAATGAGTGAACGGCATAATTTCTCTCTCTCTCTCTTTCTTTCTTTCTCTCTCTATCTCTCTCTCTCCTCTCTCTCCCTCTCTCTTTCCCTCCCTTAATGAAGTTAGTGACCCAGTGAAAGGTGACACGTTTACTGCTCCACTGATTTACTCACTGCGCTCAGAGGCAGAGCAGAGCTGCTGCTGCTGTTGGGGGTGTTGGGGGGACGGGTAGGAGGGGGGGACGGGGGGACGGGTGGGGGGAGGGGTGAGAGCGGGGGAACTGCCAGCGCCTCCTCCCCATACATACCTCCACCTCTCACAGTCCACGCAGCTCACATCATATGAATATTACTGAGGGAACATGAGCTCATCGCGCTGAAATGATGTGAAACTGTGTGAAATCCTTCCTGGTGTGTCTTTCACGCTGCCAGACGCGCTAGTTGTCTCATTTAAAGAGGAAACTTCAGGGTTTTTTTCTTCTTCTTCATTTTAACGAATGCTGCCTTGCTATTAATTGGCATATGCATAAACATGTATATGATGCCACTATGTGTACACTCCGAGGATGAAGTGGGAGCTTGCCAGATTTAAGGAAATGAAGAGATCCTTAGCACACAGAGCAACCAAACATGGAGGGAGAAAAACATAGACCCTCGTCCCTTTCAATTATTGATAGCATTCTTACTTATGCAAATATGCTAAATTATTTCTACGTGACAGCTTGAAGCTGAAGCCTGCAGGACTGATGTGCTGTTCAAACAAGGCCCTCCTTTTCTTAGTGGGTTAAGAATCATAGCACTGCAGGCTCCTGGTTGCCTTTCTGCATACTGTTTTACATTCTAATTATCTACGTTGACAGGCTTTATTGCCAGGGCTCAACAGTGAGGCCTTTTTCCTAGACACATCTCACACGCGATGTCAGTGCAAGCCTAATGAGATTGGATAGTCGGGAGTGCCTCGACTTTTTTTTTTTTTTTTTTTTGCCCGTTTTTTCACCGCCCATGCAAATCAAGTGCAGCTGCTCATAGCCACGCTCACGGAGCAATGCGTGTTGTCAAATATGCAAACCAGCACATGGCGGAGGCGTGGATTCCAGAGATTCTGCGAATGACACATGGTTGATTCATCTTAATAGTCCAGACTTATCAGAAGTTGAACAGATCAGGGGAAACAAGGTGTTTAGTGACAACAATTCAAATAAACAATGGTTTGTTAGGCTGTTCATTATTTTTTAATATGGTAAGAGAAATATGAGACACAAACAACAGAGACCTTTTTTTAAAGATTTAATTAAGCTACAGGGAATTCATTGCATATTGTAGGTAAACACTTGGAAACATGGGAATTCCGCTGGAAATTAAATGTTCTGATGGTGTTTTTCTCATTATGATTTGAATTAAACATTTATCTCAGCCTTTCATTCTTCTAAAAGGCTGACATTTGCAGGTCAACTTCTGAAGGAGATACAGCTTATTTTGTTTGGTTTGATTTTTTTTCATGCAGTCTCATCCCTTTTGCAATTTTCTGGCTTTAAATGCAGTGTTGAGTGCTAGGCAGCTTGGCTTTGCTGTACTTATGCCTTTCTTCCTGTGCTTGTCTCGTCTCATCTGCAGCCATTGAAGTGAACCTGCAGAAGGCCCTGGCAGAGGCGTCGGAGACGTGCACCCAGGAGTGCCTGATCCTTGGCCACTCGGACAGCTGCTGGATGCCCCCGGCCCTGACCCACTTCCAGACGTCCACCAGCGCCACGCTGCCCTCCTTTGGTTTCCAACAGGCCTGGGCTCAGGGCGCCAAGCCCGACGGACGCCACACCCTCTGCAGGTCAGTGCCCAAAGACGATGTGGAGAAAGGCAGCAACCGGCCCCAGTTCTACAACACGCTGGAGAGACACTCGAGCAAGAAGGAGGACCCGGTCAAGGTCATTCCTTTAGCCAGCTTCTCCTCGTCGCCGTCGGGCCAGCAGACGCCAGCCAACACGGGATCCACAGGCTTCTTACACGAGCATCAGCTGTAGGAGCACAAGCAAGCAAGGGCCACTGAGCATGCCGCTTCGGCTGAGAGTCCCCCTACAAGTCCCATCTCAATTAAAGCATTCTAAACGTGGATAAAAGAGAGACAAGATCGGTTTTCAAAAACGGTTATCAGACGTGAAAGAATATTGTGAATACATCTGTGAATATACCAACAATGATAAAAGAAATATGATGTCATAAAACAAGAAATGATAGAAATGTTAGGAAAAAAAATATTTTAAATTAAGTCAGTGTACAGAAAATAAATATTAGTTCTAAACCAAAGTAGCAGCTTAAAAAAAAGAAATAAAAAAAAGAAAAAAAAACTGCAATGGAATGAGTATGTGTTTGGTAGATAGTGGCACGTACCGTACATTAAACAAAGCTTCAGAGATTTGCTGGTAATTAACAAGGATGTATAATAATGTTTGTTTGAGTTTTTGATATGCAGCCTAGGTATCCAGCGAGTAGAGTGGAGATGTATGCGGTCATTTTGGCTAATGTCAGTGTGAGTTTTGAGTGGCTGCTGTATGTGTAATGGTGTGCTAGAGTAACATTTGCAAAACGTTTCTGAAACTATCCACTTACCTTGGGAATCCCAGACAATGTAACTTCAACCCTCTCCTGAATGTGCTGCTGATATTATGTCCCTATCAAAGACTCTGTGGACATGTGATTAAGCCTCAATGCAAAAATTGGTTTTGTTCTCTATTAAGACTCAAAAAAAAAGAAAAAAAGAAAAAAAAAAACATCTTTTGTTGTAGTTTACCTTCTTCAGCTTCTTCAGCGTAGGTAACTGTCCTCTGGTGTTCACACATCCGATGAGCCTTTTCTACGGTTATTAAGAACCTACTCATTTTCAAAACGATCTCATTACCACAGCCTCGCAAGCCACAGACAGATGTGCTAAAGAGACACCCTTTGTTTTTCTTCTCTTCTCCGCACCAGGTTTTCCTTCAGAAATATACAATGCATGCACCACAGTGCAATGGAACCAATTATGAGTGTTTCCCAATAGTATAATTACTTTGATCTGTAATCACCATAGCAGTCAGAGTTATGGAAGACTGCACGGTTATACTTTAATTGGCTTATTTTTTTTAACCTATGTAACATTCCTCTGTTAAACCACCAAGGCTTCTGCCTCTATATCCAGAAAGCCAACGAAAAACTGACTTTTATTTTCCAAAAGCATTTCTTCAAACATTATGGACCTTGACGATTAGAGCAGCGATTCCATGCTTATTCCATGTTTTGTGTTAATGTACTCCTTAGAGTAAGACCTTCTTCTATTTGACGGCATAGAATCAAATAGCGTATTGGGAAAGCAGGGCACCCTGCACCTCAGCAGTCAGTACTGATGGAATGATTTTGCTTGAGGTGTAATATCTGTGGATGGGAACCCAAGGTCTAATCACCACTTATGTTGGGGGGGGAGGGATCTGAGCTATTTTGCTCATTTCTTCCTCATACTTCTGGAAACCTGCTGAAAAAACGTAGAGAGGCGTGATTAAAAGCAGATGGCATTTGCAGAAATGATGATTCATAATAATAAATATGCCTACACAAATAGATCAAAAATTATTCATAAATTCACAAACAAAAAATGAGTAATGAAAAAAAGCAACATTTGCAATTTTCTAGGAATGTTTTGGCTCCTATCTCCATCCCTGGCATAGTGGTTGATCCTGCACTCAGGGCGCAGTGGCAGAATAACAGAGCTGACATTTTCAGAGGGCACTTACCTCTTAATTTAGTGGCTACTCTGCCTTGTGTACATTAATGACACCCAAGCCCATGGGTCACTGATCCAAAAAATTACTTTGCACTGAATCAGCAGAGGCCGGCGCAGCACTAATATGCGCCACGAGAATGCTGTGACCACAGCCTGTCTGTCAGTTGTTGACCCAAATGAGGGCTTGGTTACATTGGTGGGCAGTCCCTGAACAAACTTAATAACTGTCTAATACGTTTAATTGGGGAGAATAATTGCAGGACAGGGAGAGCATCTTGTAAATTGATGTTGGTATTTGGTGCCGCTTTTTTTTGCTTCCGGCTTGTGGCAGGAGAGCTGGTCTGTGGTAATATGAAAAAGTCAAAGTCGACAGATTTTAGTCATTACACGTCATTGTGATACATTAAGACTCAGGTTTTTTTTTCATTTGATAACTAATTGCATAATTGTAAGGTCTAGGAGCATTTAAAAGAAAATGTAGGATTTGAGAACAGTCTGATGAACCCTTTAAAATCCTGCATGTACGTTTGAGGAGTTCCATGTCCTTTCACATCCTTATTCTCCATTAATTATTGCACCAAGCAATGCTAAACCCTGTAAACTGTACATTTTATATTCCATTAAGAAGAGAAACACACTTAATGATCCTAGATGAATACATGCTACATTTGAATAGGTGTGACTATTACGATGGCAGATGTAGGCTACTTTGTGCCAAAGGTTTCCCAAGAGAATCAAAAAAGGGTAGAAGCAGAGAAAGTTGACACATCTGTGGTAATATGATGCCTTTACGTTTTGCATGCCTGTTTCTCCTACTTTTTTATACTTTTCTAAGAAATAATAATAATAAAAAACTATTTGCAAAATAATTTAAAAAAAAAAACATAAATTAAAAAATGAATTGAAGTGGAGGCATATCAAATATGGTCCTCAATTAAAACCGTGTAAATGTTAATCAGCTGCATTTATTTTACTAACTTGCTGAATAGAGAAAATATTTTTTCAGGTTTATTTGCTGTTCCATTTCACTTGAACATCTGGCATATAGACTGAGCTGCTGTCAGCCCAGCAGTGGTGTCCCATCTCCATCTGCATGGAGTAATAACTCACCTCCTCCCTCCCCATGTAATAGATGGCTGTGATTAACACTGCTCAGTAAGTGGACTAAAGCCTGCAGGTGGTGGCTGGCTGTTGTCAGATGCCCATCATCCTCATCACCAGCAGACAGAGACAGACAGACAGGCAGACAGAGGGAGCGCTGCTTGTGGCCCTCAGCTCAGCACCTAACCCGCCCCAGCAATGCCTTAGTTTCCATGAATGAGGCAGAAACAGGGATATAATTTTACATCTTTTTTGTTTTTAATTAAAAGAAAAATTTGGAACAATAAGAGGAAACACATCAAGACCATTAATGGACATGTACATATATACTTACAGTAGCAGTAACCACAAACAATTGCTGAAAAAAAAAATGTATGTACGTATAGCGGTGGCAAGACTGGTTTCTATTTGAGGTCTGACAATAATGGGGTAAAGAATTGATGAGAAGACAATCTCTGTTGTACTGTATATGAACACATATGCATATTATGTAGATGTGTGTGTGGGTGTGTTTGTGTGTGTGCATGTATCTATGCTGGTTTAGACTTTGCCAGAATATTGTAAGTACACACCAATTATCTTGTATAAAAACTCAACAATATTGCATAGTTGCTATAATACAACTGCTTGTAAGTAAATAATTTGTTGTAATTCACTATTGCTTTCAAATAGCTTTCATATGTGCCGATATACAATTGATTAATTAAAAGTATATATTGCCATGCCCCTGTAAAATATCTCATCAAGATCCAAGAAAAGAAACATTTACATTTGTTGTAATGATTTTTCCTGTCTTGAAAATTTTACTTGAACTATTAAATATTGTGTATCTTTAACACTGCTTTCTGTGCTCTTGTAGAGTTATTACAATGTAGTCGCAGTATCTTACTGATACAAGATAGACATATTAGAATACTGATATTCAGATTAGTCTCTAAATCTTGCAGTAGGTTATTGTGGTGTCAGCCAACAGGGACTTTAATGCATTAATTACAATCCTGACCAACGTTGTGAGCACACATTGTCAGAACACACACACACACACACACACACACACACACACACACACACACACACACACACACACACACACACACACACACACAAACAAACAAAAAAAATACATGATCTATTTCATTATGAAAATGTATTGTTTATAATCCCAGCTAAGTTTGTATGATCAGTCACAATATAACAGTGCTTTCCTCAAAACCAAGATACGCCACAAGAAAAAGAAGATTAAAAAAAAAAAAGGTAGCTTAAGCCAAGGCTTGAAGACTGTCCATAACCAATCCAACAAATCAATGTGCACAAAGCAGCATTTGGTCTTCAGTTCACTTGGCTTTGTACTTCGCATCAACTTGGCAGGGCAAATGATGTGCACTGGTAGAGGAGTGAAGGCAAGGCCATGGCACTTGAGGGTGCTTATCAGAGGTAGATGAGAGTGCTTGGCTCCAGTCAGGATGAATAAGCCAGACCAACCCCAATGTCTGTCGAAACTGTGAAGGGTTTGTTTAAGTGTGAGTGATGCATGCACAGCACTATTCAGACACTTCATTTCTTGTGCTGTAATCTCTACAGATATATAGGAAGGATGCAAACACAAACCAACAAATCAAACTATATTTTTTGAACATTCATATAAAATTTCTTAGACAGAGAACCTTTTACACTAACCCCAAATTTGCAAAATGACAAAGTGAAGTGAAATAAGTTCTGGCCTGCTGAGAAAGAGAAAAGAAAAAAAAAATCAACTAAAAAACAAGGGCAACTTGTCCAAATGCAGATGTTGACTAACTCTGACAAAAGGGCAATATGCAGAGAGGCAAGAGCCAAAGTCAACAGAGGGAAAGCCTCCGATCTTCTAGCACACAAGGCCTTGCATGGCAGCCAGCTGGCAGAGTGGCCACTCTGCTCTACTGTCACTGGGAGCAGCCCAGCTCGTGGGTATAATGTCAGCTCTATTAGACATGACTGCTTCCCTTAACAGTGTGCAGAGCTAATCAACCCTGTTTTAGCTTGATCAATTCAGAAGGGTGACTGGGACTCTGAACTAGAGGCCCTTTTCATGTCAATTCTCTTCAGCAACACTGGAACCAGCGGGCCTGTCACATATTTCCTTAACTGCATGCCCGTGTTAGTTCATGTTCCAGAAATCTTGGGGAAAAAAATAGGAACCTGTAATCCAAACCTCTCTTGGTGTACAGGTCCCATATTTTGTTATTTCACGGCTCTGTATAATGCTGTATGCACTCCATTCACCTCAGTGGGACTTTCCAACATTCTATGATCTGATATTTCTTGATAACAGATCATTGATAAGTATAAAAGACCACTGTCCAAGAAAAAGAAACAAAACGCTGTCTTAACCAATCAGTTGATCTGTAATATAACAGACTATTTATTTCTCGCAGAAGCTATTGTTTATCTTAATCATTATAATTACAGTTAAAGCAATGATAAACAATACCTCATTGCCATGTTATTGATATCTTCAGTGGGTAGCCTTATAATAAGCGGGATAACGTGCAGTAAGTAGTTCTGTAATAATGGTCATTATCATGGAATATATCTCTTGCACTTCATCACACTGTTGGGAGATATTCCATAATGATGACCACCTTGCAGAACGTTATCCCTTATATTACCTATACCACTGCTTGATCACATTTTCTATTGTGATACGCTAATTTGTATTGTTAAGCAAACTAGTCTGCAAACTAGCCTGTTTTTAGCTATCAAAATGTGTAAATTGTTTGACATGTGGAACTAGTGCTATAAGCAGGATAATGATCTCCAAGGCAGATATTGCATTTATCAAGGTGTAAATTACCAGGGCAAAGGGTGTAGTGGGTGTTGTTCTTTGAACAGATGTATTTCTCACTTTTTTAGTAATAAGCATTCATTTAGCATCACAGCATGTGCATATGTCAAGCTAACCTCTCCAATAAGCTCTCTCCTGTCATAAACAAATGCAAGTTAACATTATAGGATGACTATTATGCATTGACTTTCTTACTTACGCTGTATCATAAAAAGTGTGTACCCCAAAAATTCCGAACTTCACCTCTGTTTATTCCTACATTGAATGTACAAAATCCACCCATACACACATGCCGTGTCATTCATTATCCCTTCTGTATAACAGTGTATAACACTGGTCAGGAGCATTTCTAGCAGGCTGTGTGGTCGACATAGCAACATGCTAGTAAACTCTGACCTCCATTTGCAAGGGATCGAATGATCAGTGTTGAGTAGCAAATGAAAAAAAGGAAATGTAACAACCCCATTATGAATTCTCAGCGACCAAGTTAACTTTGCTTATCGGTCTCCTGAGCCACGGCGCTTAGTTTTCAAAGTCCAATCTTTGAGAAGCTGTGGTCAAACATATAGAGTGTGTCAAATAGCATGCTCATTTTAAATTGTAATTAAACTGGCCATCAGGTACCTTGAGGCTGTTTGGTCAACAGCAGGGTACTAATTACTATGAAATGACCTTTGAAATAATATCTGGTGAATAATTCATAATTGAAGAGATTGCTTCAGAGACATTCATCTGAGGAAACTTTACTGATACAAAACCAACTCAGTGGAATTTCAAAACACTTTTTGTTATAAAGTCACAGAAATTTAACAATTCCATTATGGTCTTAGTACAATGTGTGTGTGTGTGTGTGTGTGTGTGTGTGTGTGTGTGTGTGTGTGTGTGTGTGTGTGTGTGTTGCAGAGACGAAGGGTATACTGTAGCATATCATTTCAAATAAGTGACATCAGCCCAAATAAATGACCTGAAAACAATTATAAACAGATCCCTCGCTTTCAAACCGACTCAAATCCCTTGCAAATAAGCAGCTACTGAAAGCCATTTAACACTGTTAAATTAAATGAATCAAATTGAGCAGGCACAGGAGGGAGAGTGGAATATGTGTAATAATCAGAGCACATCCGAATGTCACCTCTTAGCGATGGACTGACTGGCCGGCCGGCCAGCTCT
Source organism: Sardinella longiceps (assembly GCA_027497455.2). Taxonomy (NCBI): domain Eukaryota; kingdom Metazoa; phylum Chordata; class Actinopteri; order Clupeiformes; family Clupeidae; genus Sardinella; species Sardinella longiceps. Next base: position 2,137,363 of record JAODXP020000030.1, read on the forward strand.
CAGCCCAAGCAACCATTATTCCACCTCTAATCCTTTGGCCCTGATTTCAGTAATGAAATGCAGCTCTCAACCTTGGTTAGCACAATCATTTCTAATGGATGAATCTGCAAAACCAAAAGAAGCTGGAAACTGGTCAGTTCATGGGTAACCGGTGGCTACTCACATTGCCAGGATAACGGTTATAGACCCCATGCAGCCCTGCACATCGCTTGAAATCTATAATATTTTTTTAGAAACAAAATTCCAGTTCAAAATGATCATGCTTCATTAATTTTAAATGGCTATAACTGGACTACTGGTCTTCTTACACACTTATTTTAAGATGGGGAAACATATTCTAACAGCACACTGTCAACATTGTGGTATTTCCAGTGTTTCTACTAAACCAATTTGGGTAGAAATAGGGTGACGTGTCCCCATCAATATAAAAAGATATCTGAGTTGTCCCCACTAATAACAGATAAAAAAAAAAAAAACATCTGGGTGAACATAGGGTTAAATCGCATTTTCTACCACATAAGACTAATGTGATTGGTTTAGCCTTTTCCTGCTAACATACAAGGCTTGTTTAATGCCTCAGAACTTCATCAACTATATGTGTGCAAAGACGTTGGAGCAGCTGCTCTGTGCAAGAAAATAGCTGCACCTTGTTGGCAGGCAAAATGTTTCCCCAAGTGAATTACCAGTGGATCCTAACCTTACTTTACAGCATAGCATAATTTTATGCATGCTTGTCAACACATTTTGGCCTCTTTGGAGATGAAATACCAACAAAAGAACGTAGGACAGTGTTTTACCACCCAATTATGTGGGTAATATCGTCTGAAATCACTACTGATGTTGTAGCAGCAAGCCAATTTTGATCTGGCATCAGTCTGGTAAAGCAATAAGGTAGATGTATCAAATTAGCTTTTGAGTTTTAGGTATAGGCTTAATGACTAAGGAAGAGGGTGTCCTGGTAATTAATTATTCTAAAAAATATATTGTGATTTTACATAGTGGCTTCATTTTGGGGGGGGGAAATCTTTCATCAAGCAAGTTGTTTTCATAGGATACTGTTAACGCAGCTGACATGAAGGAGGTTTGAAATTAGCTTTTCTCCTGGCTCACATAAGACATGGACTATATTTGTTTAATATTCTATCTATGTAATCTATCTGCAGTTGGACCAGAAAAAAACACAAGGAAAGACAAGTGAAATGTATTTATAACTATATATTTAAAACTTAGTTTTTGTAAAGTTGTGGGTGCTACAGTAGCAGCAGTGTTATTGTCATTCCCAGAGGATCAAAAGACCAGGGTTCAATACTCAATATACTGTATTTGTGATTCTTTACACAGGATAGTCAATGGCTTTACTGCACAGAAGAGACACTCACAGCCCACAAACATGTAGTCAGTGCTGAATGAATGCTAAGGACAGGTCAGGTGTAAATAAAGGTTTATTTGAGCCACAGCCCTCCCATTTGGTGATAAACTTAAATGGGGTATACTGTAAATGTACATGGTAGTGGATGATAAGGAAGAGGGTGTCCTGATTATGAATTATTGTAGAAAATATTTTGTGATTATATTTTGTGAATTTATTTGGTGAAATAAATCCATCTGTATCATTCTTTCAACCTCCCAATGTTTGTAATAACTGCACAAGTGGATGGTTTCTTAGGTCTCACTATGGTGTCTGTGCAAATGGTATGAAGGCAGGGGTAAGCTAGTTGAGTTGTTTATCACCACCCAGCCACACTGTTGTACGCCCTGATACAGTAATGCCATTATGTTGTCCAGTCTCCCTCACTTCGCAGAAAGGATTCAATTTGCCACGTTTTGCCACAGGCCGATTCATTTCTACAAGGAATGGGAGTACAGTCACAGAAGTCAGCAGCCACCTCCCGTCCATGGGCCATATTGCCAGACTGCCTCAAATTATTTCTCAATCATTTCCTTTGCTCACTAAGTAGGAACAGCAGCAGTACTCATCTTGAGTCATTCCATTCTCTATTGTTGGCAGACGGGTAGTAGAGTTTTTTTTTATGATGCAGGCCTAATTGCAAAGATTGTCATACTCACCTCCAGCACCTACGTCAATAGTATACCAGCATGATTATGTTAAGTAATTTTCATTTTATTTATTTATTTGTTTGTTTATTTATTAGTTTGTTTGTATGTTTTAAATTATTATTATTATTATTATTATTATTATTATTATTATTATTATTGTTGTTGTTTATGTTGTTTTGTTTTTTTTGACAATAGAGGGCTTGGAGATGCTTGCTTGACGTGTGCACTTATAATGTTATGAACGAATACTTAAAATGGAAAAAGTGAGAAATAAATAATCAATCTGTTCCAAGAGGTGGGAGGACTTGAACCACACATCCAACCCCCTACTACACACTGATTGGTAGTCCTTCAACTCAAAACAGCTCCTCTTAAATTCCTATCCTGTCCAAAAGATTCCTTTTCAAGTCTTTGCAATTATATTGTCAAGTGTTTGCACAGCCATACTTAAACACATACATACACAAATAGTCTCGCATCACTAAAACACACACACACACACACACACACACACACACACACACACACACACACACACACACACACACACACAGTGAAACACCCAATCCTTAAGGCAACTAGAGACAACAAAGAAAAAAGAAAAAAAAATCAATTGCAATTATGTTTGCTGATAATGGACATCAAGGTGTTTGGACTGCCAAAAATAGGCTTGACATAAAGCCAATGCAAAGCGGGCAAACATTTCAATGTCTGTAATGTTACTTTTCTACTGATTTCATGTCTGCAGAACAAAAGACAGGAGTTTTTTATGGCCTCTGCGTGAACTTTGGAGACCGTATATATTCGGCTAGAGAGGCCCCTTGCACATGCACAAGCAAATGAAATGGGTTCAGCGGGGCTATCAATTATTTCACTAACACTAAACAAAAGCTCCCTCTCAGACAAAAGCTATTTTCAAAGTCAGGGTAATAGCTGAATTGATTAAAACAATGAAAAATGAGTTCACTATCTGGAACAGTCTGAAAGGTTCACCTTTAGACCTTCAGACCAACGCCGATAAGTTAGGGATCTTAGTGATAAGAGAAAATGAGGCTAGGAGTAATGAGTTGACAAGCATGACAACACTCTGACAGGTCCTCATTGAGACCTGATTAATGACTGACAACGCCAGCGCCTCATTTAAATAATGCAAATCTAACAACTGGATAATGATCCTTACATATCCTCTAATTGGACACTGACGAGAGTACAGGGGAGCGGAGCATGCATTGTGCTTCTGATACAGGTATGAGCACCTGGGCAGGAGGATTTGGGCTTCTCACCAGGCCTATTTACAATAATGGATCTACATCTTTGTTAGAATGGTGCAAGAGGTACAGAAGGTTGTTGTGCAGAAAAAACTGAAACATCCAGTGATATCTCGAAGACAATAAGCATATGACATCACATTGGGTATATAAGCTTTAAAACTAACATTTCAGCTAGCAGTAGCTTACAGCTGCTAGACTAATTCACTGCAGGCCATTGCAGGTCACCACAGTTTATGCGGATCTGAATAGAAAATCTCAGCTTCAAGGCTACGTATTTGTGTAGCTTACATCAAAGTTACATCATGTACCTTGAACACGTTGGCTGGATATCCTTATCAGAAGGTGACATATCGAGCAAAATCACAACAGGACAGGAGTCTATGATTTCATCTCGCTGACTTTCAAAAGGTCAGGACCCTAAGATTTCTTATAAAACTGGCTTTTTGAAATGCCGTCACACTCAGGTAGAGACCCATGTAAGAAATGTACTAATATGGTATCGACAGTGCTACTTGGCAACCAAATGCAAATCTTCATCTCTGGCTCAGAATGTACAGTTTCTCAACAGAAAAACCCTGGCACTGGGGCCAGTAATGAACTGTGTTCTTGTTATTCACACCATCTTGTTTTATACTTCATCATAGATAGACTTATGCTAGAGAACAGACAAACATGCCAGCAGAGTTGTGTTGAAAAGACACCTACACCATCTGCAGTTAATGAGATCGAGATGAGTGAGAGATATGAGATGCGCTTTGAGATCTGCTGCCATGAAGTTAAAGTGAGAAACTTAACCTTCCTATAAGTAAACTCTAAAAATATATATCATTACAGCAAACATTTAGATTGAGAAATACAGTGCATGGATTCATTGCAGCCACAGTTGTGTAGTTGTTGTTGCAGGTGTTTTTATTTACCATCTTTTGGCCTCATTGCTGGTTTACACAAACAGCACCTTCACACCCGACCAAACAAATAAAACAAATCCCAAAACAAACATCACATCACATAGTCAAATAGCCTCAACTGCGCCAGTGAATGCAAAACCTGCCAACGGCATTCTTTTTCCCACTGTAGTCCTATTGTGTGTTTTATCTTCATATCTAACCTTTAGTCATAAACAAATATAGTTAGCCATAGAATCACAGTGCCCACGTAGTATTGCACCACAGGGGCATTCTCTCCCCTCCACAGGCAGACGTTATGTTATTATATGACACCGCCAGTCTCATCAAAAGATAGAGGAGGCACAACACAGTCTGTGACCTCCAATAGTATTACAGTTCTAATGCCACCTTGTATATCGCTTACTTGTTGTGGGAGTTCAGGAAAAGGTAGACAGCTTTGATATTGCAGTCTTGTCTCCTGGGCCACCACAGCTGGATAAGCCTCTTGAATAACCTTTGAGGAACAACACATAACTTGCTGTGTAGGCCCTTGGCCTGTTGCCATGACGCTATGCAGACCATGCTTCTTCTGATAGACAACCTCATTGAATTCTTTGGAGAAAATGGTGTTAGCCCAGCGGAATATCAGCTCTCTTTCAGTGAACAAAGCTCTCAAGACAAATGTGGATGAGACTGAACTGCTAAACACTGGAAGGGAAGTTGCAAGGTTAGTGTTGTTGAGATTAATGGGGAGAAGCAGACAGAAAGTAAAGGTTAGGATATTATTATTATTATTATTATTATTATTATTATTATTATTTATGTTTACCTTCATTTTTTGGTCAAGGGAACTTTGGTCTCTGCATTAACCCCATTAATTAGTACATATACAGCCCACATTGAGGCAAGGCACACACTAGCAAAGAGAAGTAGGCTGTCTGCTTCAGCGGGGCATGGGCAGCAGACATCCAAACCTATGTTGATTTCCTGTTCTATTTTTGTAAGGGGGGTTGGGGTTGGGGGGGTTCCCCCTCTATGCCGACTAAATCGAGCTCTCATTGGCTGTTAGAACTTTACAAAAATCTTTTGTTATGGTGATGTTTATTTATGCAGACAGGAAGTGTTCAGGTTTGCTCCTATTGGAATGTATTATGTTGCTCTATCTCGGTCGGTATTCAATGATCTTTGGTCACGTGCCTTGCTCAAGGGCAATTCAGCCACGGTCCACTGGTCGGGAATCGAACCAGCAACCCTTCGTTTTGGTTCCAAGCCTAAAGCCCTAAGGAGTAGGCCAGAGTTTTCTCAATAATATTCAAGTCATATAATAGTTATTTAAATGTCATTTAAGTTTTCCAAAAAGGCACTCAAATAAGGGGTGTGTGTGTGGGGGGGCTAAATTATACTCCATACTTGCTAAAATTCATGCATTTAACATCGCAGAGACTTCCGTTCCACTCCATACAGCCGAGCCAGAGAGAGCAGAGGAACTGTCTTCCCTAATTGATTTGCTCCTTTATTAAAGAAATAAACAGATTCAATAAGGGCTATGGTTGATGAAGAGGGATAATTATTTTTCCACCGATTTTACCTGTGAAATGATAATTTCAGATGTTCCCTACTGAGAAAGTCAATGAGGAGTGAAGAGGTCCAAAAAGTTAAGGGAGGATGTATCTTAATTATGCCAAGGAAAAAAATTGCCTTCCTCGCAACCGTGAATCTGTATTGATTGCACAATTTATACCACACTTGAAAGTAATACACAGTTTAAAATTTCATTAACCGAGACATTAGTAAAGGAAAGTCGAATATAAAAATTTTACTTGTGCACTTGTAGCCTATGTTGATGCATGGTATTCAAATACCATTGGTGGTGGTTTGTTTACTTCCTCAATGGAAACAAACTCTGCTGTGCATGAATTTCTGTACAATATCCACTCATCTCAAGCTAGCTGCATTCTGTTCAGACAAAAAGACAAGGCAAATTCACAAACACACATTTACACAGCCTTAATTCCCACTTATTTGAGATGCCAAGTGAGCTTCCGTCATTTAATTAACTGAAATGCTGACAAAGTCTGTGCTCTCCTCCCCATCCAGCCAAATGTGGGCCAGGGAGAGAGTGATAAGGAAACAAAGCCCGGGGTAAGGATTAATCTGTTACCCATCACTTCCCTGGAGCTTAGCTGATGGTCAATCAAAAAGGTTCACGACGCCTAAAGTCAATTCCATTTCTACAGTCCAACAAAGATCAAACTGTTGTTTACAATAACCTTGACGAGGCCTGGGCTGGCCCTGACGATTTCATCCACAACACACACAGCAGACCTGCTCCTCTGCAATCAAACAGTCTAACATGGAGCCAATCTTAACAAATACAGATTTGCTAGTTTCATCGCAGTAGCAGGGAAAAATTACAATAATGTTTCTATTGACGTCGTCTATTGTCAGTCCGTTGTAGCGTATGGATTAGATGCCATAGAAAGTCTGTAAACAAGCATTGTGTGGTCTTGGTAATTCACTACAGATTTACCAACCACAGATATTTGTTTTTGAAAATGAAGGGATAATAACCGTCTCTAGCCACAGAAATGACCTCTTCAGTCTATCGAATTATACATTGAAATGTGAATAAAAACATTGCAATGAAGATACTGCAGAGTAACAAAGTGCTTGAGACTGTGCCGAAGCAGCCATTTGTAATTATAAGCCTGAGCCCTCAAGCTTCGGAGAGCCTCTTCTCACTCCATGATATATGTCTGTAAATTAAGATATGTGGCCTTTTTGAAAAGTGCTTTAGTATATCAAGCTTGGTGTCCTTTGGTGTTGTAGTACAATGGGCTTTTTGGCAACACATGCACCTTTGTTTCGCTCTCTCCCCAAACTGACTACTTGGATCGCAGAACAGAAACATCAATTCCGACGAGGCCACAACAGGAGAGGCAAGCAGGCTTTGTGAGCTGATGCTTTGAGATTTGCTGTTTAAGATGACTGAGGAAAAAAAAGACAGTGTGCAGTACTCTGAGGAAAGCCTTTGAAATGTCAGACAAATCCTCGTAAGAGGCCGCGAGGAGGTAGTAATGTTTTTGAAATGATGAAGTCATTCCCCTGTGTGTCTCAGACGTTCGTTACTACATCCCTCAATTGGCGCGTTTGATATTTAGTTTCTGCTGCTAAAATGACATGATGGTGGTGAAAGAAATTACATTACTGTACATAAAGAGTTTTTTTAAAACTTAAAACAGAATAGTTTACGACGCATTGTGGTTTACATTTGATCATTTTGTTTGATTTGATTTTCTAACCAAAAGCGTACATAAAACACAGTGTTCAGAATTCACAATTTTATACTAGTCTACAGTATCACAGCAACTATTTTGAATGATAATGGATGAGGGGAAAGATACAGTATGTTACTGCAGCAGGAATGCAGAACACCTCATTGTGTGCATCTACTTGTAAATGATGCCTCCCACCAGAGACCCCTGATTAAGAGTAAATTAGGACCAGGTTCCATTAAATATTTATATCACTGGAAATGGAAAATTCATGTTGGTCAGATATTCAGAAGCACGAGACGTCAGATCACATACTCATCAGCAACAATGAACTTTGCATTATGTATTGTATATTAATCAGTATAATGAAAAAAGCAAATTATGTAAATAATGTGAAGAGATGCTCCAAACCATACATATTTTAGCCTTTAAAATGGCTTCAGAATGAAATCAAATCAAATACCATTTATGAAAATCTACTTACATTCAATCTTACCATTATTTTCCAATATTTCCCCTATTATCAGATATGTTACAGGCCTAATTATTACTAAACAAAAAGGATGAATTATTTATATTTTGGACAAGAAGATTGAGAATAATTCAAGTGAGTTTTTCAAAAGCTCCAGGGTCCAGTCATTCCGCCATAGACTATACTGCATCTGGATGTTTTCTAAGATGTCACTTTAGCTGACTTTTTTCTGCTTTTTGCTTGTGAAAACAGGTTTTGCAGCTCATTAAATTAAGGATAGGCTTGTCTTTCCAAGGACTTGAATAGCCTTTGATAATCATATTCAAAATTAAAATCAATATAAAATCACATCTAGACAGTAATTTTGAGGGAGCTTTCCACACACATTTGCAATCATCTATGTTTAGGGGTGCCTGAGCCTTGACGAAAGACCAGATTGGTTCCACCTCACTGGAGGCTTCCCATTATTTAATGTATTCTGGACTATTACAGCTTCTTTCACCGACACCTCATTTTTTCCCACCAGTATGGGGGAGGTCATTCAATAAGTGACACTCCTCCTTCATGCCGTAGTCACATTTCTGTAACTGTTTTGGCATGTGTCACGCCTGTGAACCACAAATTCAAAAATATATCGCTGACAGACCCTTCTCTCTGGGGAGTGGTGTAAAATGACTTTCTGTAGGATGCCATGGACACATCTGTCGAATACTATTGATCACACAGAAATACAGACAAGACAAGTCAATCATAGAACAAGAGCTACATAGCATCCATATACACTGGGTTCTGCACAACTGACTCAGCATGCTTTTTCTCCCTCTAAACCACAAGTCACTTTTCATTCAACAGCCACAACAAATGCCTTCAGACAGGCTAAAACATGGTTTAATCCAAATTAATATATTTATTTATTTATTGATGAATTAAATATGCTTAGCCCAGCATGGAGTTGGAGTCTACAACTGAGTCAACAAACAGCTAATGGACTTCACCATGCAAAGACCATAAACATTAGTCTACAACTGACTCTAATGAATGCTGGTACATTTAGAAATGGATTTTGGTCATATCTGATGACCTGCTGTTGGTGTACTTTGTTTTGTTTTTGTTGTTTGTTTGTTTGTTTTTACCCTTTTTGTGGCTCTAAAGCACTGAACTACAAAATAAACCACAGATGTAGTAACTGAATAATTAACAGTAGGCAGAGTGGTTGCTAGGAAATTGCTAGGGATGCTAATTGAGATGGTTGCTAGGTTGTTGTTTGGGTGGCCATGTTGAGGACAATGGTAAAGTCAGTTGTTGCTGCTCAGGTTTCTTAGATAAGAGGGGAAAATGCAGACTATGGCGTCTTCAAGGGCTGCTTGACTCCAGACTTTGAATTAAGTATATGTTAAGCAATTGAAGGTGCATTCATCCTGAAAGAATAGTCAGCTAGAATAGAAGATATCTCCATATTACAATTGAGTGTACTACTATACAAGCACTGTGCTACTTACTAAGGAGAGAAAGCCATTTGAGTTCCTGCCCCTTATGGTTGGCCCTAAGACTGGTCATAGAGAAATTTTGAATGGGAGTGAATGGACATAAAATTTGCCTCATATCTGTTGAATCAATGAGAGCAATGTTTAAGTTTGTAACTCACAGGGCCTACTACTGTTGGTCACATTAGTGTCATCACTGAAGATAACGATAGTTCACAAGCATAATGAGCAATAGCATCTTTGGACTACTCTTTGTTGTGAAAAGGCCAAATGTCAGAGAATAAAACACATGGTTAGTTTCATGGTGCATCTCAAAGGGGACCAAAACATATTTTGTATCTTTCCACTGAATCCTGTTCATATTTTTTCGTTAAAAAAGGCCCCATGGACCAGAAATAGATGGGTGTGACATATCAATATAATCCATTACATACACTACAACTCCATTGGAAGCAGTGGGAGTAACAGGTGCTTTAATGTTCCCTGAATGTGACCGCTTAAAATCACAACAAGAGGATATTACAAAAACAGCTAGTCGCCAACAAAAACATCCCTTAATAACAGTAAATACCTGTAATTTCGCTTTAAGATACCAGGTGACTGAGCCTTGCATAATCCCACCCCCACAATAGATATCAGTTTCAATCATGCTCTGCTACACTATATAATCTGCATCAATATAATTGCACTGTAGCTCCAGCAGCTTTTATTTTAAGACTTTGTGCAGGCTGCAATCTGCTACCCTGGCAACACACAAGACAGCAATCTCCAGTTGGAAAGGAGGCACATAACTGTCATGGACCAGGTGTTTAGGGAGTTCAACTCTATTCCTCTGACTGCAAACAACTGTACCCTGGGACTTTACAGATGCCACTTAGTATTCACAAGGTTCATGATTCATTAGGGCCCCACCAGACTGGGTAGACCTGGAAGCATCTGTTGCAAGGTTCTAATCTTTATGTCATCAATGTCCCTAATCAGATACCACAGGTGTTTTCTGTTGTTTAGAAGCAGCGTGTGCCTCTTGCACCCTTAAATCAAAGGAGGTCGCTTGTGACACGTGGAAATCCCGCTCCGAGGCATCTTGCCGTCAACAGGCACACATTAAAAATCGATGGCAATGACGCGACAGCTTAAGACGTACGGGATCCTGGAAATGCTACAGCACACACATACGCATTCACAGACACATGGTTATTGCCATTTTTGATGCTCTTCGTGACGCTTGATGCATATGGGGCTTGCCTGCTGACGAGTGCAAGGCTCTCCCCTGGCTCTTGTGGGGAAGAGTGGTAGCAGGCAGCAAGCTCGGAGCTGCTGTCATACGACCCTGCGAGATAGACACGTCTGGGAGATGGGGAAAAGCTTGGCTGAAAGACCACGCTCGTCTTTACATACTGTATATGCTCGGCTGCCACTGCTCTCATTCAAGGATCCCTCTCTGAATACAAATTGTCTCTCCTTGTATTACCAGAAACCTTTCACAGCAAGGGCTTTCATAATAACTGAATGGAACATCATGTCTCTTCCTTTTTTTGTATTTTTAAATGCCTGTTTAACTCTGATTTCTTGTGAAATAGAATATTATCTACAGTTAAAGGTAGGGTATGAGATGCTTTCTTGGAGCACTTTTTACTTTATTGCTTAAAATGACATTATCACCTCTATTGCGACGAATTAATTTAATGCTCTAACACAAAAAATGGAATGTGTTAGTCACTTGTGGAACGAACAGAACAGAAAAAGACACCATTCATTTTTACCATTTAGCAACCAGTCAAAATGATTGTATGGTGATATGTCTATCAAATCCAACTGCCATTTGTCCCTCCCCCCTCCCCATTTGTTCCTGTTCTCTGGAGGCGTGGCTTGAGAAGTCTGAAGACAGGGATTGGACTTGATATTTTCAAATGCCAAGCTTGCTTGAATATTTTTTCCAGGATTTCCAACCCAATCTTTAAGTAGATAATATTAATTGTGAACGTTTGCGTTTGTAGTACAATGTTTTTATTGAAATCTATTTCTAATTTGTCAGTTTGAGCTACAGTAGGTACAAAAAAGAGTGAGGATAGTATGAACAAATGTCATCATGCTGTATGCAAATCAAATGCATTGAGACAAGGAACTCAGCAACTGGAGCATGTCCTCCTCTTTACATTTCTGACATGCATTCTCATCCTGCTCAAGCAAGACTGCTGCTATCTCCTAACGCACCATAGCCACCAGTGTGTCTGACAGATTTGACTCTCTAAACATGGTACATGCATGATATGGCGCTGATCTGGTTCATCTGCCTCTCCCCTGATACATGGATTATTCTTTTTCATACGCTAAGGCACCAGGCCTGAAAGCCAGCTGAATAAATAGGCTGCACAAGGATGGAGGCGCATGCAGGCATCGGAGACAGAGACAGGTTCAATGTTTTCCAAGTTGAGGTTAGTCCATTGCTTAGTCTTGTCAGCCTTTATCTCTGCAAACATCAAAATCCTTATACAAAAAAGAAGAAAATGAGGTATTGATTTTCTGTGCTTTCCTTTTCTCCCGACTCTCTCTTCCCCCCACAGCATTGTCATTCCACAGTCTAATTGAAGGTCAGTGTAGGTTTCCTTGTCAGAGTGCTTCCTGACAGTTGGTTTGGCGGAGGACAAAATAAGGAACTTTGTTTTCAAGCAATCTACCCTCACAAAATGGGTATAGGCCACAATAGGAGGGGAAATAGTTATATTATCATGTATCCGAATTCTGTAGTGTAGCAAAGTTCAGTCAGTTTCTACACTGACAATTTTTATTTAATGGTAAAATGAGAAATATAGAAAGGATTTCTGATCATTAAAGTTATGATGAGAAAATTGTATGCTTTTTGACTAACACAAATGTAACTTAGGCTGACCTGGCCCAAATATATAAACAATATAACATAATAGAATATATAAACAATACAACAATTAAATTAACTAATTACACATTTCTCTGAATATCTCCAGAAAACATATATTTTATTTAAATTTATTTTTATAAAAATATACAATACAAAAAGGATTCTCATACCAGAGCATCCAAATAATGTTTGATGTTAAAGTGCCCACCATATAAGCCTACGTATCACACACCAAAATGAAATGATCACACAGGCCATATCGCCCAGTTGGTCTCATCACAATAGTCCTTTATGTGCCCGCAAAACTATAGCCTCTCTCTCTCTGATCTAAAAAGCATGACATGAGGGACTGGCAGATAAGCGCAAAAGCGGCTACAAGGCATCGCCAGAGGAAATACCACCAACCATGAAGTGGCATGTGGGAAGAGACTGGATGAGACTGAGCCAAAACACTGGTAGTCTAACCACAGCAACACACTCCATTCCCAAGAGGGGTATTGAGAGCGTGCAGAAGTGTCTCACGCCCTCAGAGGCTGATGCTAATATCACAAATAGCGGGGATCAATGAGGAGGAGTAGCCATAGTAAGCCCAAGCCAAGAGACACATGAGAGCGTAAGCATGGGGTGCAAATGGGCTTTCCACAGGGGAAAATCTGGAGCAGCAGACAAGGACAGAAACAGCAGTTGGTAGTCGGCATGGTGAACGCAGGGAGGCAACGAGGGAGGGGAAAAAAGGAGCAAAAAAAAGAAAATATGTCCAGAAGTCCTGGCACAGACGCCTTGAGCATAATTGTTGGAACTGTTCACTAGGAATCCTCATCCAAACCTTCAAAAGTATAATTAAAGAACAGTGTACATAAATATAGAATAAAGGCTATGCATCTAACAGATCCATTTGAAATTGAGACTATTTTTCCAATCCTTCCCTTAAAGGCAGCTGTCCTCACAAAGCCTATACGGGCCTATACCTCACATGGCAGTGATCACATCAGTGCGGCGGGTAGAAGAGAATCACTGGCGCCTTCTGTCCATCACACATTCATCATTTCCCAAGGTGACTAAACGCAGCGGCCATTTCCACAAAGTCTTTGCATATCTGCCCGAGTTATTTATGGTTTACTGAGCAGGTCACTTCACTGCTTGCTTGAACAGCTGCTTCAAAACCGACCCCTTTCAAAAAAACAAGGTTTTGAGGACAACTCTTGTGCTGCTTGCTGTCAATTCTTTCATTGCCTATGAAGCTGTATGATGACCTTCCACACTGCCTCTGCCTGGGTCACATGAATAATGTATTGTGGCGTTAGCCTGGCTGTGACATGTAAATGCTTGACGCCCCCCCGGGGCCCCTCTTCTAAACACCATCCACTGTCCCAGTGTTTTATCAGAGAATGACAAAAGCATGCAGAAAGTCCTTCCCTGAAATTACAGATTGCACTCTATAACGCTTTTTTTTTTTTTTTCGTCGTCTTTCATGGGGATATATTGAGATTTCTTGCTCAGCAGCAATGTCACACGCAGAGCTATTTTATACCCTGAAAGTGTATGTGATGTGCTCTCTTGAGGACGCAAAAGCTTTCAGAGCCCTCTTATACTAAAACGTTCCTATTCATCTGAAAACATAAAGGCTCGTCAAATAATGCTAAGACATGAGGCGATGTTATACATGTCAGACATGTGATGCATGTCTTCTGACGCTCCCAAATGAAACCTCATTAGCGTGCCTTCATTTCATATTTCATACATATGTGCTAATTTATACTTTTACATATACTGTATGTAAAAATTAGTTAATTGAACTTTGAATGGCATCTATTATACTGTCTGAAACATTAATTGTTTTCTATACCTAAGAACCTTTTCTAACCTAAGAAGTGTTCATTTCATTTAAAGATCGCCCAAGTTGGCAGGTAACTGGAACTGAGGTCAAAAGCCCAATTTGAAAGAAACTCCCCTTCAACTTAACTTGTCTTGTGGATGTGTGGCAGGAGCTGCATGTACCATCTGTTTGCTTGCCTTGATTGTGTCTCACTTTTTATCTTCTTTCTATACAACCGAAAAAAAAAGAACTTTGTAGTGAAGTGCTCGACTCCAGCAGTTTTCACAACTGACTTTTTTTGTTCTTCAAGGACATTCCACCTGCTGCCAAGAACTGTCAAACAGGAGCATCTCGGTATAAAAAGGTGAGAGGACACCAATTAGAAAGCCATCCCTGGCCAGAAGAGCTAGCGGCACAGCTTGCCACAGGAAGTGGGCTGTCTGACTTCCTACTTGGGGTCACAGCTGTTTATAGAGAGACTGATAGCCAACCGAAGGCGTAAGCCGAATAGCGCCGAATAGGACGGGGCTCATCTGAATAGCAAAATACTGCCTCAATGTCACCAATAAATTTGCATTGTCTCGTACAGCTGCCTTCAAGATTGGTGCCTTTGGTGAAAATCAGAGGAGCGAGCCGAGGGGATATCAAGAAAGTTGAGACAGCAGAGGTTTCTGATGGCATAAAAATACTGCCGTCTTACAGGAATGATTAGAGGTATTTTACATTGTTGAAAAAAATACAGTAGTGTTGAACAATTAAAAATATTTTTGGTATAACAATTCTGAGAAGATATTTCAATGATAGAAAATAATAACTGTATAATTTATTTGATTTTATATTATTATATTTTATAAAATATTTTATTTAGTGAAAGGTTTGAAGCCAAAACCAAGGAACACACTAAGCTGCACAACAGAAGATCACATCTCCATAAATCCTGTCAGTTAAATGATGAAAATCTGACAGCATCGGTAAATAATCCCGCCAACAAACGGCTGACCACACAACGATTAAACCATCTCCTTATTGCCCCAAGGGCAAATCTTGGCACCATCTCTTCAGCTGGGGGGAACTGAACTTGAATTGAACAACTGGAAGCATGGCAGGGATGAAGAAGTGTGATTGGCTCCTGCTAGGAGCAGCTGTCTATGCTCATACTTGCCCTGAACCAATTATACTCACTGATCCCTGGCCACTCCGCAGCCGTGCAGTCAAACCCATTAATCTCCATGCCTGAGGACTGGGCCGTGTGTTAACAGGGAGGTCCCAGATCACACTGCACCTGGCCAACAGAGGAGAGGTCTCACCAGCCCTGCTAACTGTTGCACATCTCTTGCTTAGAGACTGGATGTGCTGTACATCAATGCTTTAGTCCAGATGATACACAACAGAAATAAATCCATGAAGGTTCAATCGCCTATTTATAAGAAATAGATAAATGTTAAAAATATGGGTAACCCTTTCTTTTACAGTCCCCCAATTACCAGGTATTTACCTGGTAACAATATAAAGGGTTACCAAAATATGTGATGGGAAAATAGGAAAATACAAACAAAAGCATGTCCACCATAAAGAGTGTGTGTGTGTGTGTGTGTGTGTGTGTGTGTGTGTGTGTGTGTGTGTAGGTGTGTATGCATTTGTCCCCTTTGACAATGTCATCTGATGAGTGTCAGTTATCTTTACCTTCTCTCCACAGCAAGAGATCACAGTCAAGATTAGTGCTACCTCTGTGATTACCTGAATGACCTGGAATGACTTTCAATTCAAGCAACAGCTGATGTACAAAATACACTTAATAAGTGTAAAATAAGTGAAAAATAAAAATACAGCTTTTCAAAAACAGGCTATAGATTAAATTCTTAGTAATAATTTTTTCTCCTAAATTCTCTTTTAAAAGTTGCTTTCGACTAAATACTAAACTAAAAAGTTTCCACTGTCAGAGGTCAGTGACTGTAGGAGGTGGTGGGTGGTGGTGAAGACCAAGCTCTTACAGTACTTAATCTCCCAGTGAAGTGAATGAGTGTGAATGTGTTAATGGCAGTGAGGTGTCAGACAGTGTGGTCACGCCAGCACAGGGGAAACGACTGAACCAACTCTCTGATTCCCACACTCCCTGATGATGGAAATGGACAAGCAGGCTATTGGACAGGTTTAAGAAGAAGAAGACAGTGATTTTTACACATTTCAAAGCAAAAGTCCCCAATTAAAAAAAAAAAAAACTTTCTCATACTGTAAATCTACAATCTAAATTTTGTATGTGAATTTATTTGGAAACCAAAGAATGGAAATGCAGCGGTCAATGACTGACAGGCGAAAAATAAATGCAATTTCGATTATAATCAGTTTTCGTGTCCTCCAAACCTGGGCTTTTAGACCCTGAAAGTATAATAACTACGGAATCCTGGTGGCTGAAAGAGCCTTCATTCATTGCGTTATGAGCCATTTTAACACCAGAGTGATTACAAAGCTAGTAAACTAACCTACTGTATACACCTGCCTGGTTGGCCTAACATGCACTTCTAGTCTGTTTTGTATGCAGTAGCAAACTTTTAAAAGTATGTATTCCTTAGACAAAATAGTACTACATGGTCTCTTCACCACTGACTGACAGAGTTCCAATTCCTTTCACGGTTCATTACCTCAGCTTTTATAGTAATGGCGGCTTGTGAGCTTGTGCAACGAAATGAGGTAAGGAGATACAACATGTTTTATTGAGGCTGATCTGGACTTACATTTGAAAGTTGATGAAGATGGAAGCTGGAATGGTCATAATAGGCCCAAAGGCATAAAATCATGACTGGCAAGAGAAATAGCGAGGCTGCTATCATCCAGGCATGAGTCAGATAGGCTTTTCTACAAAGTGTGAGGGAAACAGTCCCTACATTCAGTTCTAAAGTCAACCAGGATTTTTAACTTAGGCCATGGGTTCCCTCAAAAACTCAAGTGATCCCAAATACATGCTTCCAAAAGGAACCAAGACTCTTGAGTAATTCTTGTAGTCATATACTCCAAACCAGAAATCCACTTGCTTGGGAGCACCCATGCTGCCTTGCTCGCTTGATTTTATTTCGCCCTGTGAAAAAGCATGGTGGTATGGCCGATCTCTAGCCCTGTTTTTGGAATCCAATCACAGAACAGTGTGGCTGGCTTGTGCACTCAATTACATTTAAGTCATCTGGTATAATCTAGACAATTTGCTATGAGCTGCAGACCCTTATGATAGGCATTCATAGTGCCCCAAAAATGGCTCTGGGCAATTGTAAACCGTGCTTCCTCTATGAGAAAATGAATAGGTGGTTCCTAGACTAAACATCACTTGTGTCTGATGTTTTCTATCAAATTATAGTTCGATCAGATCTTCAACAGTGGTGGCAGGTACACAGGGTCTGCATCACTGTGGAATTGGCCGATGTGGTAATTACAAGCCGATGTGGTAATTAAGTTTATTTAGAAGTCATTTTTTGAGGGAAGATACAGTTTAGTTTAATTTTTTGTAACGTGTGTTTTTTTTATTTGAAGGAGAAGTCCAGTGTGAAAAGACCCAAAGTATATTGTATCATAAAAAGTTTGAACATTTGGCGGGGAGCTAGCCTAGCACACCCCTTTTCTTTGGAAGGTGCTCTGGCCTCCTCGGTTAAACTCAGAGCACACCTGAGCAATGTATTCCGACGAAGAATCAAACATGGCTGCGCCCAGTGTCACTTGCTGTTTTTATTGTGTTTGGACTGTTTTCGTGATTTAAATGACTATTTCAATCACTCATATTAACACTGCGTCCATATCACTGCTTATAGATGTGGGAGTCAGTGTTGTGGTGAGGCCAATATTTAACATGGACTTGTTTCAAACAGGTGTGCTAAACGTTGCTAACACAAGACAAACTAAATAAGGAAATGGCGTGAACATTGTTTTCATTGCTTCTCCACGTCCGACGAGTTTGCATAATAAAATGCTTCAAGTGTAAGAGTGACGTGACATCTGAGATCTGAGGCAGCTCGCGCAGCATAATAAAATGCACCAATAGAGCGTTACCAAGATCAGATAACGCCAACAGGCGCCATCCAATCAAATTCCCTATGGCTTGCTACTAGACGCACTGGCTGAGCAAATCTATTTGCCGCCTACAGAGTACGTCAAGATTTCTAGGCTACCGGGAAGCAGAATTTTGATAGATAATTTAGGAAAGAGAAGACCATTTGCTAATTGAAGCTACTGGGTGCATGAGGCTAGATGGTAAGTAGCTATCTCAAGTATAACTAAGTGTTCAATGCCTTGTTTTAAATATTTGACGAAGCGTGGGGCTAAATTGAGCCAAATAACTATGGTTTAAAAAAGTTATTTGGCCACTAACACCTAGCTCAATGCACCCAGTAGCTACAACTAGCAAGCGTATCAAAATGCTGCTCCCCGGCAAATGTCAGAATTTGTATGATGTTGCAATATACTTTCAGTCCTTGTCACACTGAACAAATCTCCTTTAATGCACATGTATTTTTTTGTACATTGTACTGATCAGTTGTATATTTCAGGCGACCCCATTTGGAAGCACTGCTTTAGCCAGCCTTGATGTCATTTTGATGGTAAACGTTGTTATCAGGAGAACTAGACAGTCCTCCAAGAAACAGAAAAATAGCTTTGCAAGTGCTCAACCTTGACTTATTTTCTTTACTGATTCAATGCAGTTAGCAGCTACCAACAAAGGGAATATTAACTTTGAATGTTCACCTAACACAAAAGAAAGAAATGCATTCTGAACATGACTACCACAGTACAATACATTACATGGTAGATATGATTACAACTGTAGTAACTACTGATACTTTAAGGCTGAGTTTTTACCATTTTCACAATTACTCCCCATCAAAGCTGGTTCTTACAAACCACTGGTCACTGATTGGCCCTTACCTTCTGATTAAATCTGATAACACAAAGAATTAATAAAGACCCAACCTAATGTTAATTTGAGAGCAATGGTTTAATCATGGGCTTTGTTCATAGAGATTAAGATAGTGCTCTTTTGTTCATCTGGGAACAGAAACTCATTTGCGAAAATGAACAATGTCTTGTGAGCATAAATCATGGTCCCTAATCCTTCCACTAATGTCACATAATGCAAATTGTCTCCTGTTAAAAGATCATGCAAAAGAGACAATATCCGAGGAGAGTTCTATATGCCTCTGTGTGATGCCCACAGACAAAACACACTGACCGACGGCTTCAAAATACACAAGTCTAAGTACAGCTCAGGTTTTTGGTGAAGCAAATTTCAGTTAATCTGTTTTGAGGATACCCTAATTGGGATTTGCACAAATCTGGGCACATATGAGATACATCCAAATTTGCTGCCATTGAAAGAGGAAAAGGGGATGTTTTTGATTCAAAAACAATTTTAAAAACAGCTGTCTCCAATCTGAGATCTTGAGAATTTATAGGTGATGTAAGTCTGGGTGTATTTAAGAGCCTGCTGTCATATTATGACTGTAGAAGTACGGTTTTGAGTGATTATGATGTTAAAAGATCAGCAAAGTCCAGCTTCAAAGCCTATAAAACAGTCAAAACAAATGAAGAATACATCACAGCAAGGAGATCATCAGAAATCACTTTTCCTCCCAGGTATGCTCTGACTGGCAGCTGTTCCTCCTGTTAAGGTGGATATCCACAGGTGTTTGTGAGTACCTGCAATCTAATTATCCAGGTGGCTGAGTGAAAGTAGAGCTCTCTGCCTTAATCCTCCATTCGTCTGGATTTGTGGCATGACAGTGTCATGTGTTATTTCTCTTAGGGACCTCCAGTAAGCCACAGAGACACTGTGCAGCAGACACACTGCACAGCCAAACAAGGCCCAATGATGCCCCCGATGAGACTCTGCCATGTGTGTGTGTGTTTGTTTTGGTTGGTCCTGGAGGATGGTATGGCTTCTGAGGGCCCTATCGCTGACAGCAACAACATCTGCCTCGTGAGCACGGGGCATGTCTCTTCAGAGGCCACGGTGCCATTTAACAAGGCAGCAGGGATTTGAGTCAATGAGTTTTCAACATGTTGAACTTCATCAGAGCAATGCATGTCTCTAAAGGGCACGTGCTTGAGCACCTCCAGAGAGGGCTGAAAACAGGAACAGAGGGCTAACCCATGGAAATAGGTTTGGGCTTGATTATGACAATTAGGCCATCTGAATTGATGGACTGAATGAGACTACGTAATAATTTGGTAACAGCATAGAAAAATAGGAGGAAAAAGGGAGCTTTCATGAAAAAGAAAGAAAGAAAGAAATACTTCATGACATTTCTTATTGCTCTTTTAGTAGTTGATGGTCTTATTTCCACCACACATTTTAATTACAAACGTATTAAAGGTCTACCAGGTTAAGTCTGTGATTTACCTCTGGAGCTCCCCCTACAGTCGCCGACCCAATCCACATGCTCTCCCACACTCACATGCCCAAAGGCCTACATTTTGTTCTCTCTCCGCCTATAGGCTAGCCTATCTATCTGTGGATATACAGCCCTCCACATTTTTTGGCACCCTTGTTCCAATTTGTTTTAATAATAATAATAATAATAATAATAATAATAATAATAATCTGAGAACCAACAAATAAAAATGGTGTGGCCTTAAATGACTCTTCCATGAAATGTTTAATATTCACTATCCATACTGTTAATGAAGAGTTGAATACCACTAGACTTTCCGATTTTGACCCGGCTCAAAAGTAAGAAAATGGAATTCTATCAAATCATGTCTTATTTTCTCCATCATATCTGGTGTCCAGAGACCCAAATGTGTATGTTTAATAGGCACCAACTGGACTTTGATGTAATTGATAAAAGAAGCTGTTACCCTCAGCCTAATGGCACAATTCCTTATGATCCTTTATGCAAAGGCCTGCTAAGGATCAAAGCAACTAGTTTGCCCAAGGCAATAGAAGATGTATTAAAAATGAGTTTGCCTTGAACGATGTATTAACTGAGCGAAAATCACCCAATTTATTCTACTGATAAGTCAGGCACTGCCTTTAATTCACTGAACATATTCATCATTCACGAGCTTAACTGATCAAGTAATTAATAAAGTTACTTTTTTTCTCTCAGGAAAGAAAACATCAATTTGGCCCGTCCAAAAGAGCAGGTTCAAAGAGGAGACATAACCACAGAAGAGAAGACACAGCACCAACCCCTTCTCCTCACCCCCCATCATGTTTGTGTTCACTTCCCCTGCATGCATCAACAACTTGTACTGTTGTGGTTACTCTTCCAATTAAAATGCTGATGCCTACTCTAAGGGAGTCATGTTGACAAATGGATAATGGCACAGTAACATTAGATGTGAGGTAATTATCCTATATTTCTGACACCAAATTTGTTCCTGGCTACTGTTGGCTGCAAGTCCATGACAAGCTCATCTTTAACCTGTCGGTGACCAGGACAGACCTACGGCCATAGTTATGGCCATGTGTCTTTTCCCCCCACATGCTCATATTTCTGAGACAGAATAAAATCCCAAAAAGAGCAGAAGAGTAGAAGAGCATAGAGACAGAGGAGCTCTCTGTTGTGCTCTCTGGTCAGGACTGAACACCTTGCAACGATTGTGCAGGAGCCGATCCGATCCATGTCAACTCCCCCATTAATAGCAAAGGCAGAGAGCGAGGTGAGGCAAGAGGAGGAGGAAGGATGAAAGTGAAGAGCAAAGTGAAGCTCCAGCTGATGAGGAAGAGGGAGTTGAAATCAAATATGTCTGATTAATATGAGAGGGGCATGGCAGGGTCTTGTGCGGAACTCTCTCACAGAACACTGTTACAAGAGATGACATCATTTTTGAAAGGGAAACATTCATTAAACAAAACATGCAATCACTCATCAGACCAGAAACCCGTTGAGATAGTTGGTATGCTTTTACTTTTGAAGCTGTCATTTGAATGACAAACATCTTTTTTTCCCTTGTTCAACAATTTTTTATGCCTGGTTGTTCAATCCTAGATGGCTAACATATTATAATTACAGTTGTTTTTATTGATAGTGTTATTATGTAAGGAATGATATTCTGAGCATACAGCAAATTAACATCTGGGTAGCAGGAACATGATGTTTTACAATAATTATATTAGCACCAATATATGCAGCCTATATCTCGCTTGTCCTTGCTATAAAGCAGAGCTCCATGGTTGTTGACATTATTATTGCCTACCCATTATATTTGTACTCTTTATTTACAGACACAGCAATTTTATCTGTAGATTATTGCATAGAAACAAAAGCAAATGTGAATTTTACCATGAATCTAAAGGATCTCGGATATCACTACAGCTCCAGAATGCATGTAGAATGGAATGAAATATGATCATAAAGGGTAAACAGTGATACATCTTGGAGGCGTGCAGAATAAGGAGGCAATAAGCCATGTAATATACTTTGACACTTAATATGGAGAATGCCAGTGGCATCTTCTATCACTTTTTCACAGTTTTTCTGAGAAAGTCAAGCAGAAAGAAATAGAATGGTTCTCTAGACATTCTGATCACACCGCATTAGATGGCTGCAGACATTCTGAAGTACTCGAAAAAGAAATTGCAGAATTGTGACTACTTTCATTTCCTTATCTTTCCCACAGAACTAATTAGGAGGAATAAGGCAAGAGTTTCACAAACACTCTGTTTGATTTTCACAACTAGTTACTGAAATGAGGGCTGAATATTGTTCTGATTACTGATCGCATAAAATGTTTTATAATGTGATTATATTATTAAATAGGCACAGTTTTATTTGTTCCTTTCCTTGTTTTTAATGTGCTATGCATAGAATATTCTGAAGCACATCTGAGCAGAGCACAAAAAAACAAAACAAACCGATTCATTTCACTCTGCTGCGGTACCTTGCTCTTGTTGAGCCCAATGTAGCATCTTCAGATGGAGGCCTCTTGCTTCCATAACTCCGTTATAGCACGTCGTCATGCCCACTTCAGTAGATACCTCCAGTCTGTGAGAAGACTCCTGTAGAGCACAATGCAAACTGCACATTAAATCATAGTGTACAGATATCATCTGTAGCAGCGTTTATTTATTTAAAAATTATCATCGTAATCATATTATGTAGCCCTGAGTGTGCATTGATGGGGAAGGTCAGTAGGTTGCAACTGTAAATACTATTCAACTCTGTAATTTTCAGCTTGAAAGATGAATGAATAAATATCTATTCTCAAGACTCAAATGGGATAAGTAGGGAGGCAGTTTGTATATGTCTATGGTGAAGTGTTATTTGTTTTTCTAGCATAAGGCTAAACTAATGTTACGTGTTCCCCTCTACCAAATATAATGAGGTGGAAGGGAAGAAAAACAAGCAACATAAAGAGAGACAGAAACCTATCACGGAGCACAATGAATGCAACATTCCCTTTGCAAGGCTGCAGTTCGTTTCAGCTTTGAAAAAAAAAATGTGTTTCCTTTTTGTTCTATTGTGTCAAAACATTAGCTGTCGTCATGGAAACTTTTACCCTGGCTGTTATGTGTTGACCATCTCTCAGAGAAGAGCCTTTCTAGACACGCGCCAGTCAACTCCTTTTTCAAGGTCACTTGTATAAGTCGGCACTATTCACACAAAGTCTATACAGCTTTGTCATATTTCTGAAGTGTAAATGGCAGGGATTACTTGTCTCGCTCTGAAATCATCACTTAATTGAATGTAAAAAGTATGGTTTATATTAATCAGAAAGTAGAAAGATGTCAATCTTACTTTTCCAACCTAGAACAAAACAAGTTCACTTTTAGCTGAAAAGAATGAAGGCTTGTGAAGTAAACATGTGCTAGTGAAAAACAAAGTGTTTTTTTTTCACAGAAGATTTTATCTGAGCCCAGCTGATTTGTAATTACTCTAACGACACTGGGGCTTGACCCTGCTTAAATATAACTGAACATTGCCATTCTGTTCAGTTGTGTGCTTTGGTCATCATTAATTAAGACCGCTCTGCTCTAGCTTATTGACCTCAATGGCACTGGGGATTTTGACGGGTTGTGAGGAGCTCTTGGCAACTGGCCCTCAGCCCAGGTTTCCTCCCCTTTCAGTCACTCATTGTGTTTGATGCATGGCAATTTAAATCCCCTCTTCTAATTAAATGAGATCTGCACTTGAGCTAATGACATTTTTACAAAAGGATATCAGGTGTCTTGAAGACAAGGTGACATTCCACTTTCCATTATGCGGGATTATAGGTGGACTCTTGGACAGTGGTGTTCGCTGGTCTTTTTTTAACTCTTCAGAATCAGTTATGGTGATGTGCGGTCAGCTTAAAGGAATCAAAAGGATTTAGGGCTTACTTCACAGCTTAGCAATCGCATCCCTGATGTCAGCACAATGCAAAGTTCAGCGCTAAATCGTTAATAAAATAATTTCATCAATGTTGCTAGCTGACATTCGGAGGGAATGGTGAATTCTAATTGATACCTTCACTGTTGTCTCTGTGTTGCAACTGCAGATAGGGAGACACAGGGTGGAATCAATCCTACCTGCAGGGAGGACACTTTAGCTTAAAGCAACACAGGTAGTTTTGGTGTCAAAGTACTGGACTTGCTACTTGCTACTAGCTAGTTGCTCTCTTTGAAGAAGCCCACTATGAAGTCTAAATCCAAAATGTTATGTGGCCCATTGTTACATTAATGTACCATGATATTATCACACATCATAAGGCCATAAAGAGTGCCTACTCTTCCCTACTGTACTCAGTTCCGCTTGCGTTTCCACTGCAGTCAGGCAGAGTCAGGTCCGACACTTGTGTGCAAGTGGTAGGTGGGAAGAGGGGTAGCCCAAACTGCTAGCCTAGCCTAATTTCCTCATAATGAACTAAAGTATAGGCTTTTATATGTTCATTGGTCATCTTATACAGTATTCACACAAGGCAAAGTAAGAGTTCCCAACTTACAAAAAGCAATTAC
This sequence comes from Sardinella longiceps, assembly GCA_027497455.2. NCBI lineage: Eukaryota > Metazoa > Chordata > Actinopteri > Clupeiformes > Clupeidae > Sardinella > Sardinella longiceps. Next base: position 2,162,422 of record JAODXP020000030.1, read on the forward strand.
AGATGCCATCATATACAGTAGAGGCCGTCCCCTGACATTATTCACTGCCATGTTTTTTATTAGCCTTTTTTCCCACATCACACTGGCTATTCGCTAATATGCATCATACATGCATTTTTCCGGTATGCAGATGAAAACTTTCCAGTATAAGAAAAAGCCGGTGCATAACTGGATGTGTTGGTTCAAAAGGGATTGGACGAAAGCCCTCCATTTCTTCTTCATTACTTCTGGAAAAATCATCTTTTTGTCAGACAAACATCAACATTTCAAAGATATCTTAGGTCCAATTCCTTTCTTACTCCCTTGTTTATAGTCACAGTGGTCACAGTAGACAAATAAACCTTTCTTCGATGGAGGCTGGGCTACTGTTTTTTGCTTATTGTTGCAGGCAAACATTTTCTACTTTCAGAACCTTGAATTCCTAAGGTACCATAAAATGACATTCTCTGAAAGTTTGGCCACAAGATACTTAAAACCAACATGGCTTAAACTCACTGAACTCACCTTTTGACCTTTGAACATAAAAATGTAGTTATTCCATAAATCTCCATCTTATACACAAAATCAGATGTCATGTATAAATCATAAGGTTATATCAAAGCATTGAGAAAAATTACAGCCTTACCCAGTGAAATTCCTTTCATTGGTGAGATTTAATATGGAGAAGCAAATATTAACAGTATATTTTAAAATTGGATGAATAAAAAAAGTTTGATTACAGCCCTGAGGTTTGGCAGGCGATAGGCTATATCACAATTACCAATAACCAAAACTCTGGTTGCAGACGTTATACTCAACCAATACTGTATCTCTGATTAGCCTCTGATTAGTTTCATGGGATCATTGGAAATTCTCCTCAGATGAAGTAGCACTTCCCTGTCACTCAGGGAGAAATATTGTCACACCAACCTCTGCCCAGGAAAACACTAGCACTGTATTGAGTAGGCAAGAACAAACACTTAACAAGTTAATTGAAATTAGCTTGTGTGAATGGCAGTTAGAGATGTCAGGAAAGAAAATGAAATGCTATCTTGGGTATTAGCTGGTTATGAGATTTTCCAGGAAGTTGCTTATCTGTGTAAGCATAGACTCACTGAGCTTGATCATTCAATAGTCTTATTGCAGCCACACAAGGATCACCGTGAGAATATCATTTATAAAAAGGGTATAATTATCCCTGCCAAGTTAAATTAATTTTGCATGTTCAGTGACATATAAACAGTGCCGATGGCAGACAAGTATTAGATCATAAAATACATAAGTGCCTTTGGTTGATGATGTAGTCTTTTTATCACTCCTACAAAGGAAGACAAATTAATGTGTGCCGTGTCGGCTTCCACCATAGAGACAAATCTATGGATAGTGAGTTGTCCTGTTCAAACTGTTGCGTAATCATTATAGGCCATAAAAAGGGCCTCTCAAACTGAAGTTTGACTATGAAGAGCCCCTTAGATCCACTGAATGCTCTCTGACCTCTTATAGTACACTTGACAGGAGTCAGATGCAAACATGTTAACTACTGAGAGAAGTACAAGTGTTGGAAGCCACTCCAGAAGAGTATAGTTTCACCAGCAAAGGCTGTCCAGCTGTACAGTAGGAGAGAACGAAAAGGTTTACTTTTTTATTTTATTTATTTTTTTGGTCTCATCAATTACAGTAAAGCGTATCACAGCACAAGTCTGGTCCCTGAAAGAGTAGGCTGCTATAGCATGGTAATATACAATTGGCAAAGTTACCCTGGGAACAGACCATCATTAATCAGGGTTGAGGAAGAATCAGGCTTATTTTATGACAAAAGCTTATTTTATGTTTTTGGATCACAGATCACAGGATTATGCATGGAACCATAGTGAAAGACTTTTGAATATGTAGATAATTAATTATTTCATTACAGTAAGAAACCTTTTATCAATAAAATAAATAAATAAATAAATAAACAAAAAGATAAAAATAAAAACGCACCCCTCTGAGAAAACTATGTCCCTCACTATTTGTTTCATAGTGTTGCTTTTACAGAAAAGGTGCTGATTTATCAAATACCATCTCTAGGTCTGCCCATTAGCTGTCACAGCCATTGCCAGTTAAGAAGAGACATATCAGCCAGCACAGTTCCAGACTTAAAAGCATCAATAGGTACAACCTGTGGCCAGTTCTCAGTTAATAACAGATACAGATGGCAGTCAGTTTTGTCTGCACAGTGAAAAGAAAGATGACAATTTGACACTTTCACAGTTGCCTTGCGACTCCAATGTCAAAACAAATACATGATTGATGAGTCAGTCAATCTTTGTCAACAGCAATCTCAGGGGAAATGCCACTTTACAGAGCTCACAGAGAGGAGTGCGTCCAAACAGTATTCTAGCATGTTCTCTCTGATAGCCCAGTGTATTAATTGTTATGGCTTTGGAGTTGGATTTGATGTGTGGTGTGGAACCTAGTCTCTGTTCAGTCGTAAATGCATCTTGGTGTCTTAGTGACATATCTTCAGTCTGGTGTTTGATGTGTCAAAGGACACTTATGAGTGTGTGTGTGTGTGTGTGTGTGTGTGTGTGTGTGTGTGTGTGTGTGTGTGTGTGTGTGTGTGTGAGAGAGAGAGAGAGAGAGAGAGAGAGAGAGAGAGAGAGAGAGATCGTCTCACATGCTCATACTGCCATAGCAGAGTGCCATACACCATCATACACCATCAAGTCAAAAGTAAGTTTTTGGATTAAAATAAAGTACAGTATGCCATCAAAAACACAAAATTTCATAAAATTTCATTTAAGTCCCTGTGTCAGCAAATATATTCCAATGAATATTTCACATGGTCACTTGAGCTGCCTGAGCTGTTGGTCATATTCTTAGGCATTAATTAATTGCTTATGAATTATTGAAATCTTTACATTAATATAGACTGGCCAAACTGTTCCAAAATAGCTATTCGGTTCTATTCAGATATCAGTCCTTTCCTTCACAAAACACTGCAATAATGTCGTGTGAGTGAATGAAGTCCTGCCACTCAACTGGCTGATATATTATGTTGCCCCATGGAGCACACCGTATGCCTTGTACCTTTTCTTATTCGTCTCTGGCTTAAAGTGATGTAACCTGTGAAATGTCAGTCCATATCAAGGTTTGACCAATCCTTGGCATTTGGAAGTTTTATTTGTGGTGTTTTTTGGTGGTGATGTGCAGCCACTTTGCTACCTGCTACTGACGACACTTATCTTAGTAGCAGTGATTTTTAAGTATTTTGGAAATAGAAAATTCATATCATGTTAACACATTTAACCATGGGACTTGGTACAAGGCATGTAAGAAAGCAGTTTTACTTGGGACTGGACCAGATAGGGGCATGTATTGCTTGAACAACATGATACAACAACAACTCATGGTGAAAGCTGCGCACAGTGTAAGGCTAACTCTGGTGTGTGTTAGGTGAGCCATTTTATTCATTATTTTATGGGCAATGGCAGGAGCAAAAACCCAAGTTGGTTGCTGTAGGGTTGTTAATGTTTTCCTCCATTGAAATTTAAAAAGGTTTACAATTTCAACAGGCTATTTTAAAGATCATGATGACACATGTATCTTTTTGCCTGTCAGTGTTGTGACATCATTTCACAGATTTATAGTCCATATCTAAAAAAACTCACCAGAGAAGACATGTTTTTCACCCGATGTTGACACAAGATCAGGGCTTGAGACAAGGCTTCCTGGTGATGCTTTTTCATGTAATTTACAATGAATAATATAGTAGTTTGATGCATGCTGCTTTATTTTTAACTGACATGGCATGTGTTAAAATATATTTTGAAATTCGGTTCCTCTCTTGAATATAAGGCAAGGCATTCATTTCTTTGGGTATGTGCCTGTACCATCCTTTTACAGGTGTGAACCTCTGTCAAAGTGACTGTCTTATACCTTCATGTAGTGCTTGTGTGAAATGTGGTGTGAATGAATCCATAGCCCTGTTGTTCTAGTTCAGTTGAGACAACATAGCCAATAGTGAACATGCCGCTAACTCTAACTGAATGGGGCACAATGCCTTGGTTTTCTTAAATTTATGTTGTATCAAATTTTCTTGTTCTCTTTTCTACATACAGAACTCTTAAACTGGAACTGTGTGTGTGTGTGTGTGTGTGTGTGTGTGTGTGTGTGTGTGTGTGTGTGTGTGTGTGTGTGTGTGTGTGTGTGTGTGTGTGTGTTTATTTTGTTTGTCTCCTCTTACCAGATGAGAAGAGCAACAGATCTGGAGTGTAGGCTATCTGGTCTCGTCTTTTCTGCCACAAAAGCTTGATTTGAAATAAGCAGCTTCTTGTCAACATGTTTGTTCTTGCTGCTGAGAGCACACCAGAAATGACACTAAAGTTATCCCAAGACTGGTTTGCATCATTGTGTCAGAATTAAAACTATTTTTATCCACTCTACAGCCATCAAAACCTTATGCCTCTACACAGCAATGGGCACCTGCCTGAGACGCTCACATGACCATTCATTTAAGATGTCACATGACCATTCATGAACACATGCCATTACATGTATGAGCTCAGCGAATCAGGAAAGTAAGCATCACACTAACACAGTCCAATCATGACAGCAACTTGAGTTTTTAATATCAACATTTTCTGCAACTTCTCAGACACACATGAAAGACAATCGATTACAAATGAATTTGAGGTAGCTGGCATTTCCAGGGGGAATTGGGCAATTGACGAACAGTGTTTCTACAACAGAACTGTCTATGTCAGTGGGAACGCCTGTCCTGCATCTTCCAGATACTGGTGTTAGGCCAAGAGGACTCTTCCCTTTTGACCCCCACAGACTGGTAAGGACATCAAGTACATTAGTCAATACAATAACTGTATGTTCACACCGCAAGCGATAAATGTCGAAGAGCTGCCGAAGAGTCCCAAGAAACATCGCTTGACACAGCAAAAAAAAAAAAAAAAAACGTCAAAGTGGGCTATGATGTAAGGCATTCAAACAATCAATCCTGCTTCTCTATGAGCCACACCAGGAAATTGATATGGTAGTTTCTGAACCATGTCATAGCTCATTACATAAAGGTAACCGAAGTTTAATTTTTTTTCATTGGTGAAAACGCCCAAACTTCGCCCACTACACCTGCTGTTTTTATTACCTTTGTTGCCCGTCTCCATACAAAGACAATTACTTCAGTCGCTCGCGTTACCTGCATAATATAATTCATAGTAGCCTAATATAAATCCAGACTACATCACATTTCTTAAAGTGTGGGGCACAGCCATCAACCGTCTCTGGTCTTACTGGGGAATGCATACATGACAGTGTCCCAATGAACAGGAATTTTTTGTCTTTTCAAAAAATGTCATTTTTTACTCACCATAAAGATCATACACTCAAAAATGCAAAGCATCACTATGATTATGACTTCTTCTTGAGATATAGTAGCAAAAATAAAAGAGGGATATATGATATCCAAATCTAATCATTGACTTGGTGTAGGAAAAATTGAGGGAGGGATGAAGGGGGGACCACCTCCTTCATTCTTTAATTTATTCCATAACATACCTCAGCAACCATTATCCCTTTTTGGGGAATTGTAAACTGCGCTTGTGTGTGGGTCTTTAAATATTACTAAACTATAATATATTTATATATGAGATTTCACTCACTGTGTGGCATGTTGAAAATCTGAAGTTATACCCTTCTCTTCTTCGGTCCAGATACAACATAATGTCTCCACCATTCAAGGTTAGGCTGAGAGCAGTGCGGCAATCTGGTGTGAAAGCTAATGAAGTCGAGAGTAGGAGGGAAGACCCCCCTCAAGCACACAACTATGCATGTTTGTCTTCTCTTGTCATTGCCTTGTATTCTCATCGACTAAACAGGTGGACAGAGATCCCTTTTAATGCACTGAAAAGTTCCCCTGATAAATGGTCATCTTTATTTCACTTAAGATCGTTGATCACCAGGGCAAGCGAGAGTCAACTCCCCCGGGATAGGCATTAGCAAACGCCCACAGGACCAGCCTTATCTGCACACCCGCCCGTCCGGCCCTCTGATCTGGCTCACATGAGTGGGAGGTCGCAGCTCCTAGCTGCCCTGCAGAAAGCTCACAGGGCCTGGAATAAAAAATTTGCCAAGCCAAAGAATGTTGAATGCTTTCGCAACTTTTGCAATTGTGCTGTAAAAGTACAGAAATGGCACTATCTGCATATTCATTGCCTTGGCTTTTGGCTGTATTATGTGAACTGAAATTACCAGCTTTTTACCAGAGGCCATTATCTGTTTACCAAAAAATATTTATTTTATTTATTTAGGATGTATTTGGCATGGACAGTGCATATTAATACTTGCAAGAATTGGCCAAGATGGCTATTTTATATCTGTTGCACATGAATCTGCGTTAAAGGGTCTGAAAAAAGCACATAAAATACACATATATTATCATACTTCAACCCTCTTGGCATACATCATGGTAAAATAATAAGTAAAAGGAAAGGAAAAAAGAAAAAAATGAAAGAAAGAGAAGACAGATGGCATGGAAGTGGAGGTATTACTGCCCAGATAAAGCTAACCGGCAGAGGTGCTAGCTGTGTACTGTTGACATGTTTGGTGGCTAATTAACCACTTCTTTGCATTGTATTTGAATGTGTGATATGTTTGTAATATGGGATGGTATTATGTTCCATTCAGGTGCAGGTCTAATGGAAACGGCAGATTGCCCAAAAGTACTTTATTCTCAGGTTAATTATACAATCCCCTCTAACGGCACTTTGTGTAGCCTACATATCTTTGCAGATGAACCTGTGTATGAAAGTCATTCAGTTATTTCATCAGTCCATGTCCATTAATTGTCTTATGATAAAAACTATATGTACCGCATGGCAGTACAAAATATGATCGCCGCTCAGTTCTGCATATTCTCTGCCCTGTGTGTGTGTGTGTGTGTGTGTGTGTGTGTGTGAGAGAGAGAGAGAGAGAGAGAGAGAGAGAGAGAGAGAGAGAGAGAGAGAGAGAGAGAGAGAGAGAGAGTGTGTGTGTGTGTGTGTGTGTGAGACAGTAGGCCTATCATCCTAAACCCTTCGCTTAATGACACCATCTACAGGTCAATGTTTGTACAGTCATTGCATGTACATATAAATTCATTTATTTTATAGCCCCCCATGGATGAAATTCCACAAAACTTGACATATTCCCACAGTGCAAAGATGTGCAGTGCAAAGATGGAGTGCATTGAGGAGAGCAACAACTCCTCAGAAGAGAATAGCTCTGATGACCACAGCCCATCTGAAAGTGTACAGGTCCAGTCTCTGCAACTCTCTCTAGACATCATGAAGGAACACTTCACTAAGCTAGAGATTGAATTGGTCCAACTTCGAGAAATGGTGTTAAAACAACACACCGAAAAGGAAGCAGAAAAGACCAAATGTGACAGAGAAATGGCATCCTTAAGTGTATTAATTGAAGACCTACTACAAGAAAGGGACTCTGTCAGGAAAGATCTGTACACTCAGAGAAACCTGCTGAAAGAGATGGAAGAGGAAAGGGACAGCTATAAGAGAGACTTGACGGCAGTCCGAGAAGAGCTAAGAGACAACAGCAACACACTACAGTCTCTACAAGAGCAGATGGACTTGTTACAACACCGAACAACTGGACACCCCTCTGTGATCAGTCAAGGCCCCTCAGTGCTGTCAAACACCATCCCACCACCTCATGCTGAAGACCTGCCCAGACAGCATCTAACAGAACCTGAAGCTGAAAGAGGCAGATGCAGCATCCCACCCCCACATGCTGAAGAGTTGTCCAGTCAGCATCCAACAGAACCTGTGGCTGAAAGAAGCAGAGAGAGCAGAGGTAAGGAGGATAAGAGAGCAAACATTGTGTTCCTCATTGACTCTAATGGAAAATTCATCAATGAGAAGAAACTTTTTCCAAGACACAATGTATCCAAGCTCAGATGTCCTACGACAGAAAAAGCCCTTGAGCTCCTTTCTCCATCTCGACTGGGCTCACCAAGCCATATCATCATCCACACTGGAACGAACGATCTGAGGACACAACAGGAAAGAGTTGCCGACTCTCTAAAGAATGTCATTGACAAGGCCTGCAACACCTTTCCTCACAGTAAGATCGTGATGTCAACAATCCTCCCTCGCACAGACTTCCAACCTCACCTCATACAGAGGGTTAATGCTACCTTGTCTAGGACATGTGCTTTACACCCAAATGTACATATTGTACATCATCCTACCATCAGAACAGACTGTTTGTTTGACCATGTGCACCTTTTGAAAAATGCTGTCCCTATGTTCATAAAAAGCATAAAGGATGCCACCTTTGGTCGAAATAGAAGTGTTACAATTCATACAGCAAGACAGTCTGTGGTACCCTCAACGTGGACACATCGAACAGCTCCGCAAAGACATCCGCACATTCCACGAAGATCACCTTGGACAGTTCAACCGGTCAGGCAGGACAGGCAGCCGTCCAACTCAGTGGACATTCAACTGCAGGATCGTCAGCCAGTGTCTTTGCCCGGACAGGCTACTCCTAGACCGGAAACAACGAACTATGCTCAAGCCCCAAGTGGAGCCTCTGGTGATGGTTCCAGCAACTTGAAAGACATCCATAACATGTTAGGCATCATATGTGCCCGTCTTCTAAACCACAATAGGTGGTAAGACCCAACACATTCAGACATACTCCCATAGATCCATGCAACTACACATGCACACATGCACACACACAGACACACACACACACACACACAGACACAGACACAGACACACGGACACACACACACACACACACACACACACACGCACACACACACACACACACACACAGACACACACACACACACACACACACATACAGACACACACACACACACACAAACACATTTTTATTTATTTATTTTTCCCTCTCCATCTTTCTTTCTTTCAATTAATTACTTTTCTTATTCCACCAACATTTAACGCACACATGCATGCACGCACACACACACACACACACACACACACACACACACACACCCTAGCACTACACAATTTTCTCTCTCTCTCTCTCTTTTTGTTTCCCTCTATTCTTTCCATTTCCATCCCAATATCTTTTCCCCCTTTTTCTACTCTTAATATTTTTTATTTTTCTACTTTAATATTTTTATTATTATTATTTTAGCATCTAAATCATAAATATTTCAAGAGCTTTTCATTCTTTCTCCAACTGTTACTGAGCCAATAGTCAAATATAGGATTTATCTAGATTTTTATCAAAATGTCTTTCTATATATCTACATGGAATATTCAGGGTCTAAATTCATCTACATTTGGACTAAAGAGCCAAAACCCTGAATTTATTAATGCTATTAAAGATTTAGATATCATAATACTACAAGAAACATGGTTTAGAGGAGGTGATCTCACTGGTTGTCCACCTGGATATCATGAGGTAATAGTTCCATCCATAAAACTAAAAACAGTGAAACAGGGCAGAGATTCGGGGGGAATGTTGATATGGTACAAATGTGAATATCACTTTGAAATTATTCGAAAGGGAAAATTTAATGTTTGGTTAAAAATTGGAAAACAATATATATCAAGCCCCAAAGACCTTTTCCTGTGTGCCATTTACATACCACCAGCAGAGTCTCCATATTATGATGAAAATACATTTCATGAACTGCACACAGAAGTAAGTAACTTCCAATCAAAAGGTCATGTAATGATTTGTGGGGATCTAAACTCTAGAACTGGAGAAGGATTAGACACTATTAATACATCTGGTGACAAATTTATCTTAGGCGAAAATATACATTTTCCCACACATGTGGCCAGGAATAACTATGACAAAACAATAAATGCACATGGAAAGGCATTGCTTGAGCTCTGCCAAGATCTGGGCCTGTACATTGTCAATGGAAGGCTACGAGGGGACTCTCTTGGACACTATACTTATAGTTCCACTCTTGGCTGCAGTACTGTTGATTACTCCATTACTGACCTACATGAAAGTTACATAAGAGCCTTCATAGTCAAGCCATTGTCACCTCTTTCTGATCACAGTCAAATGACTATTTATCTAAACAAATCATATTCAACATCCAGTTTCCAGAATTCATCTAAAATGCACAGCATAGGCAATACTTACAGATGGACCACAAAAAGCACAGACCTATATAATCAAGCAATGAAGCAAATTGATACACAATTGCTTTTAAACAGGTTTCTGACAAATTCTTATCCATTCAACAAAGATGGGGTAAACAAAGCTGTTGATGATTTGAACAAAATATTCAACCATGTTGCTAAAAATTCAGAGTTGATTCCAAGAAAGTATAAAACAACCCCACCCAAAAAAGAACCAAAATGGTTTGACCAAGAATGTTGTAATTTAAGAAAAGAATTACGGAAATTATCCAACAAAAAACACAGACAGCCAAATGACCAGAACATTCGCAAACAATATGTGGATTCTCTAAAACAATACAAACATAAATTAAAGAGTAACAAATTGAATTACTACAGAAACCAAATGAACCAATTAGAAGAATCAATTGACTCAAATAAATTTTGGGATTATTGGAAAATATTGCAAAATAAAAAATCTGAGAATTTGCCAATACAGAATGGAGATATTTGGGTAGATCATTTTGAAAGCCTATATGAGGAAACCCCATTAAATGTTCCTCAAAAACAAATATTAGAAAAACTATGTAAATTAGAACAAATTATAAAACCTTACCAAAATGCCCTTGACTCTCCAATTACTGAAAATGAATTGGAGGAAAAGATAACAAAATTATCACCCAACAAAGCTTGTGGTCTTGACAACATTCTAAATGAAATGATCAAAAACTCAGATCCCTTGTTCAAACTGGCCATCCTAAAACTTTTCAATTTAGTTCTTAAAGTTGGACAATTTCCAGATATATGGAGTAAGGGACTCATTACTCCCTTATTCAAAAGTGGGGACAAACTAGACCCTGATAATTATAGGGGTATTTGTGTCAACAGCAACCTGGGCAAACTATTTTGTTCCATCATCAACACAAGAATAACTGAATTCCTCATTGAAAACAACATTCTAAACAAAGCACAAATTGGATTTCTCCCAAATTACAGGACTTCAGATCACATTTTTACCATCCACAGTTTGATCGATAAATACGTCAACCAAGAAAAAGGCAAAATATTTGCCTGCTTCATTGATTTTCAAAAAGCGTTTGATTCTGTGTGGCACAAGGGATTGCTCTATAAATTACTAGAATGCGGGGTAGGAGGCCAAATATATGACATCATTAAGTCAATGTATTCGACAAGTGAATGTGCAATCAAAATTGGAAATATGAGAACAGAATTTTTCAAACAATCTCGTGGCGTTCGTCAAGGTTGTGTAATGAGCCCCATACTATTCAATATTTATATTAATGAATTGGCTGAAAAGTTACAGAACTCTTCATCCCCTGGCCTCACTTTAATGGACACTGAGGTCAAATGCCTTTTATTTGCCGATGACTTGGTTCTTCTAAGTCCATCTGATGAAAGCCTTCAGGAGAGTCTACACATTCTAGATGAATTCTGTAAATCATGGGCACTCAAAGTCAACCCAAAAAAGACTAAATTTATGATTTTTCAAAAAAAGACCAAACGTCAGCACAAAAATTACACATTTTCAATTGGCAACAATAAAATCGAAAGAACAAATCATTATACTTATCTAGGGATCACAATTAGTTCTACTGGTTCATTTGACCTGGCTATGAAGGAACTGAAAGAAAAGGCAAGGCGTACATTTTATACTATTAGAAAAACTATTCAAATACAAACCCCAACCAGAATTTGGCTCAAAATTTTTAAATATATAATTGAGCCAATTGCTCTATACAGTAGCGAAATATGGGGTCCGCTCACAAACTGTGATTTTTCTAAATGGGACACCCACCCAATAGAGACTCTGCATACCGAATTTTGCAAAAGCATCCTCAAGGTACACAGAAACACCCCCCATAATGGATGCAGGGCTGAACTGGGACAATACCCACTTATAATAAATATAAAGAAAAGAGCTATAAAATTTTGGATGCACATCCAAAAGAGTGATCCCAGTTCATTGCATTATAAAGCTCTAAAAAGTCAAGAGACAAACATAGAAAAGAGTCCCCTCAGCCAACTAATTCTAGATGTGAGTAATCTAACCCCATATAATCTGACTACAACAAAAAAACACCAAGAATCAATTCAATTGGCAGCGGAAATACACCCAAACAAAATTATAAACATAGAGAAAGAAAAATATATTTCATATTGGAACCAAGTCACCAAATCTCAACACAAACTTCAATGCTATTTGGCCCTAAACCATGATTACAAATTAGCCCCATACCTATCATTACTTAAAGACCAAAATCTCTCCAAAGCATTGACAATGTACAGGCTCAGCAACCACAACCTGGCCATTGAATGTGGAAGGTGGAAAAAAACTTGGCTGCCGAGAGAAGACAGGCTGTGCCCTCATTGCAGTCAAGGTGCAGTTGAAACGGAACTGCATTTCCTAACTGAGTGTTGTCTGTATACAGACCTCAGGATTGAATACAATGAAAAACTCAACCGAATTTGCCCAGAGATGGCAATGCAGACAAATGAGGAAAAACTTAAATACATTTTAGGAGAGGTTAAAGAAACAGCATTAACAGCTGCAAAGTTTGTACTTGCATGCCATAAAAGACGGCAGGATGTAACCTCAATCCAGTGAAACCACCCTTCTACATCATCTTATTCATTCAGAAAAAAAAAAAAAAAAAATCATTTTGCTTTACTTTACTCATTTTTTGACCCCCCCCCCCCCCCCATCTCCTTTTTATATAATACTATCTTAATCTATTTTTATTTTACTATTATTGATACATTGTTTATTCTACTTTCTGTATTATTATTATTTAATGCTTTGGCAATATTGTGAATTTTAACAGTCATGCCAATAAAGCATATTTGAATTTGAATT
>JAODXP020000030.1:2175490-2200626 GCA_027497455.2 Sardinella longiceps
TTGATGTTGATGTGTTCTCAATGCATGACTGGGCTCTCAGGACTGCTGTAGGGAAACTTCTTTGAGCCATGCCTATAGTATTACAACTGTACTCCTGAGCTCATGTTCCAGATGTAGCCTACATATATGAGGTTAAGAGGTGGATATGTGATCTGGGTGCCCAAGTCATGAGCTGTAGTCTAGACTAGACTGAGAGAACAGTCTATGTGTGTAGCTTCTATTAAATTCAACATAACTGGACTTAGACAATAGACTACATCTTGGCAAGGATCTTAAATTAAGAGGTAAGATGTTGCTGTGTTGCCCATGTCAACATTTGAGTTCAAGGAGTATACTGCAAAACAAGGTGATGGGTAAGCCAGCAGGCTTGCTTTATAGAAGATTCCCCTGATTTTGTTGTAGTAAACCAAAGATATGATTGTTGTAAGAAGCAATAATTTCCACTGGGAAGTGTGATAATAAGCTTCTCATTTAAAACCGTAAATGAATAAACCCTCCCCCGTGTTTTTTCTTCCCCTGGTAACACATTGGATGTGTTGTCCATGCTGATTCTGGTAGAACTGAATTTAAAATAAGCTGCTATGATATGGGCTGCTTTGAGATTGATGCCTTGCTATGAGTTTGTAACATTTAGTAGGTAGCCTAAAGCTATGTAAGGGATAATGATTGTCTTTCAGTCATTATAGCAAAATAAGTCCTGACAGAATGAGCAGGACTCCTTAAAAGTTTGTTTATTTATTGATGTAGCTGAATGATATGACTAGTATGTGATAAAACACCATTTTAAAGCAGTATTTGTCATAATTTAATGATTTGAAAGTAACTGTACTTGGTCCCTACAGCTTAAAATTAATTGCTACATTGCAAGGCAGCTGATGATATGTGCTTGGTATTTTGATAGCCTTCATGTCCACCTCACAGTAGGTAGCCAAAGAAGGAATGATAGACCCCTTTAATCAGAGGTGGATAGGTCTGCACCCCCCGCCCCGCAACTGTACCGCAGGATGGAGCGCTAAGCTAGATGGTAATTTTGCTAGCATCCCCACCCCAGCATCTGCAGTGCAGCACCCTTAGTGTGATGACACTAAGCTATACTGTATGTTTCTAACATCCTGGCCCATTTGCAGATGCTCCAATAACTTATTAACACAACAAACATTGTTTCCAGTTGTAACCCTTCTACCAGAGAAAGTCCCCACAACAATTTTGAGAGCCATTTTGAGTATATACTCCAGGTACTGTAGAGAAGCTACTTGGTTCCTGAATAAGTCCCTGGAAATCGTCCTTCTCGTAAAATTACCCCAAAGTTTCAATAATGGAAACATTGCTTTACCTACAGTCAATTTGTGACATCACAGGTAGGCTTTATTGCAATTCACACCATTTTATTTAGTAGTTTGTTTAGTAGCTATTTTTAACTTCAGGATTTGGGCTCTAGGCCTACTTAATGCTTTTTAGTTTATGTTCCCTTTAAAGTGCAGCCTATTATTTCAATATTCATATTTTATTGTTATTACTCTCATAAACTCTGGTACATGTATGTATCATGTGTCATGAAGTTTGATATCTGGTAGGCAAGATTCAGCCTTAAAGTGAATGCCCCTTTATTAGTTTTGTTTTATCTTTTGAAAGTCTGTCCATTTGAAAGCCAGTGTGTGAGTTAGCTATTGATTGCTTCTCATGTGTTCCCTTTTCCACCTGTGTCCAAGTGAGCACTTAATCTTGGTCTAGTTTGAAAATACACAAACTGATAGTCAAAACAAAATTGCCAAACCCTAGGTATCAATTTAAACAACAACAAATAAAGTTTCCATTGCAAATTCTAACTTCTCAGTAAGGTAGTGCCAGTTAAAACACACACACACACACACACACACACACAATCACACACACACGCACTCTCACTCTCTCTCTCTCTCTCTCTCTCTCTCTCTCTCTCTCTCTCTCTCTCTCTCTCTCTCTCTCTCTCACACACACACACACACACACACACACACACACACACACACACACACATATAAACATACCCAGATAACACTGCTGAAAAGAAAGTGTTGTGTTCAGAGCATACTGATATTTCCCCCTCTGGGAATAGATGTGGGTGCAGGCTATGTGGAGGGAGCCATGTTTAGTGATATGATGGAACTCAGCTATCTCACCCCCACCAAAGGCTGTTGTGAGAGATTCCAATATATGAATGGCCCCGGCAGACCCGCATCCAGCCGGGGTGCAGTGATAGCGCTCCAAGTTCAAAGTGTAATCTCTGTGGGTCTGTAAGGAGAACTAATGAGTGACTGGGAAAAAGAGTGCGAGATGAGTATACTTTACATACTAACCTTGGCTACTCAGCCTGTCCTTTAACGACAGCATAATTCAGCACTCACCTTGAGAGGCTGCCATAGATTTTGGTTTATGAGGTCACCTGTGTAACCTCAATCATTCAAGTGCGAGTTGTGCCATTGCTCCAGTGACTCCCTCTCTCACACTGTAGCCGAGATGCCACAGATGTAACCTGTCCCAGCACTACCCTCAACAACCTGCTATATGCTGCCTTGACTTTTAACACGGGGGACCTTATAGGCAGATTCCCCTCTCCCTCATCTGGAGATTTTTCAGTGCTTTACTCAAGGTTACTTGGAAACTGCTATTCTTCTTCAGCCATCTAAAGATAGATACAAAAGATAGAACATTGTACAAAATGTTTTTCATTTTTGCACAAGTCTTAATGAAAAGAAATACATGCCTTTGGAAATGGCTTTCACATTCTTATTAGAGCCTGGAAATGGCATTTCAAGAGATTATCAGTCTAGGCATTTAGAGTTTTTAGCTTGATATTCGTCAGCCTCACATGAAAATCCCATTTGGTAATTCGAAGTGTGCGATGTAAAGGTCATGAGCTTTACTAAGCAAATTCTAAACTTGTCACAGCACTGCTCCCCTCATTAATGGGGTTCATGTACATGTCAGTAATTCTGATAAGAGATCTAGTTTAATGATGAGCTAAAATGGCTCTTGGTGGTCGTGGTTTTTACAAAGACGTAAACACAAAACACTTGCATAATACAAAATTTACTCCTCAGCAAAACAAACTGCTGGGTTTCAGTCCCGTAGCTGTAATTGCAATAATACAAGCTTTATTGTAGATATTTTTCAATATCTGAACTGTTTTCACATGTGTGCTCTTAGTGAAGCTGCAGCAGATTATACCACCATTATGAGCCTATTTATATACTGCTGTCACAAGTCACTTCAAAATATTACTCACACACATATGCACTCACACACCTTTCAACGGTGCTGTAGTGTTGACGCGCTGTGTCCTCTGAGATCTGCATTATTAAAGGCCTTAGATGAGATTTGCTTGTTTCCAGACAATGAAATATATTATCGCTCTGCGTGAGTGGAGGTATGGCCGCACAAAGACATGTTAAAAGCCGCAGCCAAGCCAAGGCAGTCAGTGAGTGCATCGGGGGGGAGTGAACCCACCAAACCTGGCAACTTGGAAAACAGAACACGAGATAATGCAGTCGTGATAGAGTCTTAGTACACACACTCCCTGAACACAAGAGCAGGACAAGATATGTGTGTAATTTTGCATTTATGCATGCCTGTCCAAAAGGAATGAGCCGACAGTAGACACACAGTATGACTGGAGATTCATTGTGCATACTGAGACTGCAGAGGAACTTCTGTTAATTTACAGTGCAATAGAGTTGCTGCAGGCACACGCTCAGTCTGGGCTATTGCCTGACAGCATGTCAGATTGTTTAACAGATCGTAACAGAGGCTAAAACCATACATTTTGTTTCCATGAATTAGAAGTGCTTTAGTGATCCCCTTATGCCAGAGTCTGAAAAAGATTGGATCTGAGTTTAACACAGATAGCGGCTCTCCATGCATCAGTGTAAGTACTTTTTGTAAAGGATCGTTTTCATGCTAATGTAAGAATGTGCTGGGAGGAATCACCACGATGTCTGGCATGCCTTGTCGGTTCAACTCCCTTCCCGGGACCTGTCACTGTTTTCAACAGTGCAGACAGGATGAGAGCTCTTCTAAGATGTAGGAATTCCACTGCGTGTGAGACCATCAGACTTGTCTCCGAGATCAAATTCTTATGGGAGAGAGGCCTTTGAGATTTGACCAATATATGAGAAGAAATGTTTTATCTGTTAGGGCTTATTTTACAGGTAAATAGGCCTACTTTTCAGTACTCATATGCAGGATTAGTTAGAAGAAGTCTGACAGTAGTCGATTTGGTTTTGCAAAACATTTTCCCTAATATTACACAGAATTTTTTTTTTATGAATGACACAGTGGTATCCGTTCAAATAATAAATTGATGCTGAGTATAAGGACTAACTATGTTAACTATGGATAAAGTGCTCAGTACTCTATTATTATTTAAAAATAATGTCAAATATTTTATTTCAAAAGTGACTTTCATGACACTCAGAACCCATTTTCAGAAATGCAAGAAAATGAATCAAGACAATTGATTTGGGGTTAACCATTTTATTTTTACCATTTACCTTGTACAGTATGTAAAGACTAAACAGTTGTGGTTGAGTGGTCTATATTGCAGGCAGAGCTACTCATCGGTTTTGTGCAGTACTTTGGTCTGCATGGCAAAAAATATCTTGTTCTGCATGCGAGGCAAAAGAGATTTAATGATAATTGAGATAATTGGGCTTGGCTGCCATGACATTTGTGGGTAATCCTACATTTCCACTGTTTTAGGGATATTTTTAGCTGATTATTTGGTCTACTGAATATAATGTATAACGTTTGTGTCATTCCATTTGTCCCCTGTCTTTCTGCATTATTTGTTAAATAAAATCATATACAAAATAGAGTGAGGAATGTCTTTTTTAGTGTTTATCTAATGGCTTGCTTGTTACTCTTAATACTGAATTGGAAAGTTATGTGAAACTAACTCATAACTTAATAAGTTATGTGAGAATAACTGACGATAAAATATATATACTCAATGTATACACAATCTAATATGTTATACTTTAAACTATCTATCACAGAATGAAAGATATTTTTAAGAATATAATACATACAGCACACAGAGCTATAGCAAATGTTAATTAGTGTCATGTTATCTGCATTAAAAGTTTCTTTGACCAAATGACTTTTACAATTGAGAACAGCATTCAACTTTTGTTATACAATCAATGGTGTAGTTGAAGGAAACAGAGATTATTTTTGTTGCTATATTGCCACCTAGTGATACCTCTGAGATGCTCAGTTGAGTCCTTGAGGAGATAACAGATCAGATGGTTGTCGTGGAACATGGCTGAAAAGGACTTGCCATTTTGCATTGCTGGAAGAAAATTAGCTCTGTGCCGTTACACACACACTTGAAGTGGGCTCAGATGTTGGAGTGGTCTGGGGTCCATGAGGAACAGTCACTGGTAGCACTTGAAGTTGCTCAAATACCCAAACTGTTGAATTTTGTATTAGACTTAGTGCTATAGTAAACAGCACTGAATGGCACATGCAGGCAATGCATGTTATTCAGTTCATCCCTTCAGTTGCAGCTCTGCTCATGAAATGAGAAGTCAATATCTGGATTGCAATAAATTATTCACCTGCTTACAATGTATTCCCTGACAAAGAGCATTACTGGTTGACAAACTGTATTAATCTCAAAAAAATGATTATTGATGTAACCAGAATGGAATGCTAATGTTAATAATGCATTAAGTAAGGGACTTAGAATGAGGAAAAAATGATTCTTGGCGCTGCCTTTTTCTCACCAGGTTCCACAGGGGACTTGAGAAAACTCAGATAAAGCTTGAGGCTGGCAGTAGCATGGAGTGTCTTAAGCCTTGACAAGAATAACAAAGATCTGGGAAGGAAGCCGTTTAGCACCACTGGTTTTTATTTTCAATCACGCAGCTCGACTACAGTTAAATATGGTACAGCATATGAGACGTTTGTGTGTCTTAGGCCTCAGGCTTGCAGTATCTTTAATCAGTATGAATGATGTTGATATCTAAACTGTTGTGTTTATTGTGAAGTTTACATTACTGAGCAAGAGAGACACATGCATGTGGAATGACGCAGGTCAGTTGGGGTTAATGCAGAATACATATTGGGCTGTTCGCTGACTTAAGGTCAAATCTGCTTTACAGGTGTGATGTCATAACCTTGAGACGATCCTGAATGCATCTGATGTGCTGCTGCCAGCTGCCAAAAGAAACTGGCCAATCAGATCCCAGCGTCAGGTGAGATGCTGTGTTATAAAAGCCTGTCAGCATAGCAAATTGTCTCTGAGTCATTTTAGCCAGGATTGCTTGTCTGGCTTGATCAATGGCTTGCCTCTGTTCTCCGGGGAGGTAGGGATGTCATAGTGGGAGGGGCGTTCCAGTCATCAACTGTGCACAGCGTCTTAATGAGATATACAGTAGGCATGACTGACGTGGCTATAGCAGGCTATCCTGATAGATCCACAGGAGTATTACAGCTACCAAATTAATATGAAAGCCTGGGCTAAAGTGTTGTGTGGAAAATGGAAGCCTGTTGTTAAAGCTATGCGTAAAGATGGTGAAATTGAAATGATTCCGTGAGGCTTTTATGATGGAAATAAACCTGTGTGAGTCAGAATCCTTGTGCGGTTGACAGAGAATAATAAGAGCAGCGTTGTCAGTGTGTGCACCCAGGACGGGCCTGAAGTGTTTTAGAAAGAGCAAGGTGCACCTCTGGAATAGAAAGCCTCTATCTGCTCGGCATGCAGATGCATTGATAATGAATCTTTACCTCCACTTTGACGCCGTGTGTGTTATCTGATCTCAACACAAGGAACCAATCATATTTATATTAACCACTAAGGGAGGTCTTGAAAGATTATTCTCCCTTTGCATATTGAATGTACGAGTCTTAAAAATTGCAGGGAATTTGACAGTGCTCTCAGACTGTGTAGGCAAATGAATGTTAAAACTACAAACACTACGCACACATTGCCCTGCATATTTCATCTGAGCTCTATTTACCCACACAGACAAAGCTATAATTGAGATTTTAAAATATACATAGCGCTCATATTTAAATATAATCACAGTTGGTTGCCCACAGTGAATCTCATGCAATAAATAAGTAGACGGCAGAGACTTCAAGGACTCATTGTTCTTTCCCAAGGCATGCATAAGCCGTGTCCAACTGCAACAAGTCTGCTTGGCTGCCTGGCAGTGGCAATAGTGAGTGAGGCATATCGGTCAGATGTATTTAGTAGCGATTGTTTGAAATTCGTCACATGCATAATAGAATACAGTGGTCTTGTAAGTTTTATGCTATCTGATTAGCAGATATTTCAGCAAGTCATGACACCACATTGTTCACGCCAAATGATTTAACGAACATCTGGATTTCAAAATGTGCTTAATGATTTCACATTCATCTTACTCCAAATAGCTTAAGTGCATGCAATTACATTTTTAATTAACTGTGAATCTGGTTTTGTCAATTGCAGCAATTTGTCATTCTCACATGAAATATACGGCTGCACATCCGACAGGATGCATTCATTCAAATTAAATAAACCGTTGGTTTTCCTGAGCATGAAACTATTCCTTTGTACACGACTGTGAAAACGCAAAAGGCTTTCATCTGTCTTAGCTACTCACAACTTAAGAGGTTTCTAAGTGCAAGGGGACTTAATTGGTCCCAAAAAAACAGTCCTCAGTCTGACATCCCATCCAGTCTTTTTGAAATGATTTGGAGAGACAGCACTAATTCCTCAAACTTTCTGCACCATTCAAAAATGTGTCACCAATCATAAGAGCAAATGGTTGCATTTAACCATGATGAATGTCTCCCAATATGACTTTCATCAATCCAAGAGCTCAAAGAAAGCTTCCCAGAGTCTGCCCTGATAGTCGTTTCTCCAATGGATCACTAATTCCTCATTAAAAATGATGAGCTTCTTCATCACCTTGCTTTTGAAAAGGTTAGGCCTCGGCCCCAAGGTACAGAGGAAAGTCCTTTGCCTGGACCCAACTGATTTTTCACAGGTCTGCTCATATTGATCGGGGACTTCAGGTTGCCTTTCCTCCAGTTGAACTCAATGTGGGGTCTGCAGTGCGGCATACTAAGCTGATGTATAATCAATGATTCATAGCACAATCTCCACTTGTGCCATCCATCAGAATTGTATACCTCAGCGGCTGAATTTTTGAATTCATTTCATATTTTTAAAAGAAAAAAGAATAACAGCTAACTTCAGACTTCTTTGAAAATGGGTGCCTTGGAAGCTAAAAGAACATTCCTGTCAGTGTGAGATCTGTTTGAATGGTAACAGTGTATGTTTCCAAATTGTGTTTTGTTTTTTGCCCATTAACAATTTAAACTATTTTACTGAATTTTTTTCATTTTTTTGACTATTCAACTTGGCTAGCCAGTTAGCACACACTTAGCTGGCATACTTCAATGTTGAGGTCAAATATGGCACTTACTGTACCTCTACCTGTCTTTATAATATACTTTTTGGAATATGTACATTGAGCACACAGTAATCATAAGTGGTGTGGCTTCTTTTTGCCATGTGATCTGCATGTGAAAGCATCAGAGGAGATTTGGCTGTGTGTGCTGAAAATTGTCTAGTCTAGATGTCTTGACTTGCATCTTGCACTTGGTTTCTGTTTAGTACAACTGGACAGGTCGGGCCTAATGCCAAGCTCAGACTACACAATATTAGTCACGACACAACACTTCTGTGAACTCTCCAGTGTCGCTATTATCTGACTAGCCTATTTGTTTTCAACAGTCTCTCACTTGGCCATGGGGATGATCTGCGGCCTCTGTGTTCACACCACAAGACCTGGCACGGTCAGAGCCTCAGATTATGGTGCATTGAGCGCGTTATTCACATAGCACTCTAGTCTACATACAGTAGGCTATACAGTTGTTTCGAAATGCTTAAGTGCTTCAACTCAACTTATTTTGAAAGCTGATTTTGAAAGCTAAGTTTGGAAAATTGAAAGACCACGTGAGCCACGTGGCTGTTGCTCTGTGAAATTCTCAAGATATTTGGGAATGCCAGATGTCCCCAAACAACTTGCGACAAGCCTGCGATTGGCCTTAATCGCGCCGCAGAGTTATTCACACCTGACTACTTGCACTCGCAGATCAACTGCCGATACACCTGTGAGTAATTGTGATTTCCAAGCCAACCATGACACCTATAAATTGTTTCTAAAATCATGTAATGCGAACTTGGCTTAATTGTCATCTTGGGAAATCCTTCTCTGATATACAGAGAAAGAAATGGCTGAACCAGTAATCTCATGGAACGTCTCCATATTTTCACTGTACTGTAAGTCGCTCCTGAGTATTAGTCGCTCTCATGAAGAAATGCATTGTTAAGAGAAAACAAAAAACATGCAAGTTGCTCATGTTCAACATAAGTCATTCACTCCATCACATGGACTGCATTCCTCATTTCGTGACCTTAAGTTCTGAAACTCCTATTCAGCCACCTTGTTGCCTGTGAGTGCGGCTCTCTGAATCTGAATCTACACTTCTCCCAGTCGTCATGAGTGTTTACAGTTCCATGTCTTGGCTGCCATCTCTTGAATAGGCTACAGTTAGACAAAATACGGTATTTGCTTTGCTTTGGAGTTTACATTGTAGTGTGACTTAGAGTGCTGACAATATGGTAGCCGGCCCAGGTAGACAGGTAAAAATAGTGTGACTTGAGAATACCAAAGACAGTGCTGTGTTTCCTGGCGTCTCTCTCTCTCTCTGCCTAAGCTATACTGTGTGGTGAGGTGCTTCCCTTCTCTATCTGTTTAGCTATATGTTTGTGTGGACCATGAAGAAATCCATATGAATGGGAGGACCTCTGGGCCTTGGAGACGGCCTGTGGCAATTACTGTGGTCTACCATACCGTCTTGTGGGGAACGGAACAAACTTGCTTGTAGCCTGGGCAGGACCACCACTGAATGAGATCAAATTGGACTATGAGGTCAGACTGATCTCAGGTCAGAATTCTGAAGAGGAGCACTGTGTGTTTGTTACTAGTGCCATTTCTTTGAATTGTTCACCAAACAATTTCTTACAGTACCTGCCATTGTTTTTGCATGTTGCAATCATTTGAGGTGATTCTTTGCCTGGGAGTATTCACAATTCCCATCCCTCTGCTCTACTGTACTGTTTAATATTGTTTAATACTGTTTAATAATTGAATATTGTGGCCTAGGTGACTGTGTTTGTGGATGTGATTGAGAGCTGTTGTGTTTCCTGTGGTACTAATAAAGCAATTGTGAGTGCAGATTGATAGCAGATTGCCTTCATGATTAACTATAATTAATTTGTTTAAAGTGTATGCATGCTGATGAGGAAGTACACAAATTGTTCTGTTTGAGATTGTGTGTCTAAGGATAGGAAGGAGTGGCCAAACTTGCATGCCACATACTGAATATTCTAAGCTACCATGGGCCAATGCAAAATTTAGAGCGCCAGTTTTGGACTAGTTTCAATTTTTTAAAAACATGAAACTGCATTTTAATTCAGAAAATCTGCAGGCCATCAACTGCAACTGTTTACTAATACTGTTGACAAACATGTAACACCACTACTGAACCTACAGTTGCCTATGTTGTGTACTGTATATATGATTAGATCAATAAACAACAGACCTCATTACATTTTTATTTTTTTATTTTTTTCATAGTGGGCCACAATTGGCCCACAGGCAGTAGTGTGGCCACATCTAGCCTAAGGTAATGTGTAATGCTTTACTATGGTTGCCCCACTCTCTCTGTGTGTAAGTGCATCCCTTATGAGCCAATGTACAGTAGCTGTATGAATCCCTAGTGGGCCACCATAGCTGCATCCTCCATCCATTTCTTTGACACAGGATTCCTCACATGTGTGCTTCGTCAAGCCATTATGTTATTTTCCTCCACCTCCAGATGTATAGAGAACCGTCTTAAGGGGATGTCTGGAATGCATGCTCTGTCTAATTTGACTTTTTGATTGCAAAAGCACTTTATATATTCAGTGTGTGTGTGTGTGTGTGTGTGTGTGTGTGTGTGTGTGTGTTTGTGTTCTGAATATATAAAGTGTTTTCGTGTGTGTGTGTGTGTGTGTGTGTGTGTGTCCTGAATTGATTTCATCAGAGCGTAATGTTACTCAGTAGTGCCTTTCATGACTGTAATGATCCCTCGGAGAGTGAGTTTTCATTGAGATGTGCCGAGAAAGTTTCCCTTGGCGAGTATGCAGAGTTCGTTCTTTGTTTAGAAATGGTCAAGTGTGTTTTCAAAAACTGGCTCAGCGCGACGTGTCAAGCCAGTTACCATCACAGTGATGGTTAAGCCACACAGTCATATTACAGTTCTTAATCCTGCCGAAGTCAATTTGTCACATGAGTGATTTGGGGCACCATTTGTTGAAGAGCTGCTCAACAGAGAAGTGGGAATATAGATTCATGAGCAAATAAGAGAAACTGACTGGGCCGTGCCAGCCCTTTACACTGGATAACTAGAAATGTGTGGGAGATTCAGTTTGTCCAATGTCCCTGTTCTTCATGGATTAAATATTGTTCCATCTCTCAAGCAGGATCTCGGCTATCTTTGCTGTGTGAACTTTCCATGAAAAGTGAAAATTAAACCCTAGTGAGAACAGAGACGTTTCTAGTTATTCTACTAGCAATACATGCTGGCTAGATGTATCATTACTACAAAAAATGCAGCTAACAACAGCCTCCAGCAACAATTGGCACGTGGTGGAATGTTGTAGCTCTTGCTCTCCCATCTCAGATTGTTGGCCTGTTATGAAAGGTTCAAGAAAGCCGCAGCAATTTCTTCAAAGCTGAGGGTTGATTCCTATTTTCTAACGTAATAGTGAAGATAACATTTCTGTTAAGATGAGATTAATTAGTCCCAGTGTGTTCACTATATTTGGCACAGAAAGAAACTTGTGTTTGAAATGGTTTCAGAGTAACTTTCATGCAAGCCTAAGTCCAGCATGCTAGCCAAGACTGGTTTTGTGTTAGGTTAATGACCGAGTGTAGTGAAGAGAGAGGCATTCACACAGGATGTACATACCGTAGAGACCAAACCGCAGGCCCTCTGGCTACGTATGCTACTCATGACATCCTAATTTTGTTTATGTATGTGGTTGAACTCATAGATTGCGTATTTCAAATAATCCAAAGCCTTGTCAACACCTTTTGTGTATACTTTCCGTGTAACACCCCTGAACAGGAATAATTTTGGGAAAATGTAAAATACCAGGATAAATTTAAAGAATGTAAAGGGTTTTACTTAATCAGAAGTAAACCACAGACTCAGTGCGGTATGTAGCAAAAATGAAGCATTTGACTGTAATGGCACTGAGTCCCAAAAGTCAAACAGGAGAGTCAGTGATAGGGTCACTCTACTGCCTTTGGCTATGAATGGCATTGGAGAGATTCTATGCACGGATGCACAGTATAGGGAGGTCCCCATGTTATTTTGGACCACAGTGTGTCCATTTGATCACACCGTTCTGCCTCTCTGTCCAAGGACCTGGAGGTCAGTAGTCCCTGAAACAATCTTCAAAAATCACCAGAAATGTTTGAACTGGACTGGATTTATTGTGTAGCTTTGTGCATGGGCCTCTCTCTCTCTCTCTCTCTCTCTCTCTCTCTCTCTCTCTCTCTCTCTCTCTCTCTCTCTCTCTCTCTCTCTCTCTCTGTCTCTCTCTCTCTTTCCCTCTCAAACTCTCTCTCTCTCTCAAACTTCCACACACACACACACACACACACACACACACACACACACACACACACACACACACACACACACAAACACACACACACACACACACACACACACACACCAATTA
Organism: Sardinella longiceps; assembly: GCA_027497455.2. NCBI lineage: Eukaryota > Metazoa > Chordata > Actinopteri > Clupeiformes > Clupeidae > Sardinella > Sardinella longiceps. The sequence goes on from JAODXP020000030.1 coordinate 2,188,326, forward strand.
TGTAATTTATGAGAGTGTAAATAATAGGTTTACTTTAATGTAATTTTATCATTTGAAAGTTCTGATGAAGTTCAGGCTCAACAAGTAAGTTTGTTTGTTGCTCAACAGATAATTTTTTTTTCAGCATCACATAATCAATGCACAACTAAAAGCATGTTGGTTTTCTTTACCACTCTCTGTAAAATCATTGTTATTTAGGGCCCGAGCACCGAGGTGCACGAGCCCGGAACGGGCTTGTGCACCGACCGGTGCGAAGCCCTATTGCTTTTGTAAAGATTATTAGGGCCCGAGCACCGAGGTGCACGAGCCCGTTCCAGGTGCGAAGCCCTATTGTTTTTGTAAGAATTATTAGGGGCCCGAGCACCGAGGTGCACGAGCCCGGAACGGGCTTGTGCACCGACCGGTGCGAAGCCCTATTGCTTTTGTAAGGATTTGTCATTATTATTATTATTATTATTTTTCTTCCCCTGGTTACGGCCATTTTTGACCCCTTTCCCGTGCATGAAAACTCATGAAATTTTGCACACACCTTGGAAGTATGGAACACTAGAGGTATACAGAGGCATGGACTTGGGTGTGGCCCAGGGACTCCGTAGCGCCCCCTAAAGTAAAAAATTACATTGGGCTCTATGGGGCCGGACACCCACTGAACTTTAACGTACTCCTCGGACACCGTTGGTCAGATTCCTGTGAAATTTGGTAGACATGATGCCAAGATGTTGCTGATGTAAAATTGCGAAGGGATTATTCATACCCTTTATAATTTCAAGATGGCGGATGAGTGAAATATGGGAAAAATCGAAAAAAAGGAAAAGTGTCATTAGATCGCAGGGCGTTGATGGAATTGTCTGAAAGTCATTTACAAAGTTATAGATATTATCATGACGCCAACATTCATACACTTAATGGGCGTGGTTGTTGCAGCGCCACCATCTGGCAAGGTGGAAAAAGTACAGAAATTGACATTAAGTGCCATGGTTGGCATATACTTTGAGCTACGCGCACAAAATTTGGTAGGTGTGTGTGTCTCCCCAAGACGAACAACTTTCGTATTACATTGCATTAGCCACGCCCAACAGGAAGTGAGGTAATAAGGAGTGTAAAAATTTGGACACACAGTGAACTTTAACGTACTCGTCGGACACGGTATGTCAGATTCAATTGAAATTTGGTGTACATGACCTCTAGATGCTGCTGATGCTAAATTGCGAACGGATTTTTGATATTTCGTAATATGTTGTAATAACAATATTATGAAATTGTATGATTTTAATAGCTCATCACGAAACAGGAAGTGTGTCATAAAATCACACTGCATTAACCGATTGGTCTGAAACTTCACAGGTTCATAGATGGTATGACTGTGATGACATCCAGACACCCCGTGGGCGTGGCTGTTATAGCGCCACCACCTGGCCAAGCAGGAAAAGTGCCAGAAATTGACTATGCTTTAACCGATTGATCTGAAACTTCACTGGTTCATAGATGGTATGACTGTGATGATTTCTAGACGACCCGTGGGCGTGCCTGTTATAGCGCCACCATCTGGTCAAGCAGGAAATGTGCCAGAAATTGACAATGCTTTACCCGATTGATCTGAAACTTCACTGGTTCATAGATGGTATGACTGTGATGATATCTAGACACCCCATGGACATGCCTGTTATAGCGCCACCACCTGGTCAAGCCGGAAATGTGCCAGAAATTGACAATGCTTTACCCGATTGCCCCTAGTGGTCAAATATATCTTAGAAACAGTTTGACGTAGCTTATCCAAACTTGGTATATGGACTCCTGACCGTGTTCTGACCACGCATAACCATGAATCGAAAGTCTCTAGCGCCCCTAGTGGTCAAATATTATAACTTGGAAACGGTTTGATGTAGCTTATCTAAACTTAGTATATGGACTCCTGACCATGTTCTGACCACGCATAATCATGAATCGAAACTCTGTAGCGCCCCTAGTGGTCAAATATTATAACTTGGAAACGGTTTGACGTAGCTTATCCAAACTTAGTATATGGACGCTTGACCGTGTACTGACCACACAGAATCATGAATCGAAACTGTCTAGCGCCCTCTAGTGGTCAAATATGATAACTTGGGAACGGTTTGACGTAGCTTATTCAAACTTGGTATATGGACTCCTGACCGTGTTCTGACCATGCATAACGATGAATCGGAACTCTCTAGCGCCCTCTAGTGGTCAAATATGATAACTTGGACACGGTTTGACGTAGCTTATCCAAACTTGGTATATGGACTCCTGACCGTGTTCTGACCACGCAAAACCATGAATCGAAACTCTCTAATGCCCCCTTGTGGTCGAACATTATAACTTGGAAACGGTTTGACCTATCATAGCCAAAGTTGGTACTCAGACTGTGGACCACCTTCTGAACATGCAGTATGACTTATGTGAATCTCTGTAGCGCCCCTACTAAGAGAAAGAGTTTAAAAGGCAGACTGAGTGAGTGTGTGACAGTGAGTGTCTGCGAGTGTAAAAAATGAGGGTGAGACAAAGATAGCACACCTGTTCCGAGTGAATGTGCCTTCACTGTGTACCATTGTTGCGATATGCACTCTTTGCGGTGCACCTGGTGCGAGGGCCCGTCATCGCCACTTGTGGCTTTAATTAGGGCCCGAGCACCGAGGTGCACGAGCCCGAACGGGCTTGTGCACCGACCGGTGCGAAGCCCTATTGCTTTTGTAAGGATTTTTTTCTTTTATTATTATTAGGGCCCGAGCACCGAGGTGCACGAGCTCGAACGGGCTTGTGCACCGACCGGTGCGAAGCCCTATTGCTTTTGTAAGGATTTGTCATTATTATTATTATTATTATTATTATTATTATTATTTTTCTTACGCTGGTTACGGCCATTTTTGACCCCTTTCCCGTGCATGAAAACTCATGAAATTTTGCACACACCTTGGAAGTATGGAACACTAGAGGTATACAGAGGCATGGACTTGGGTGTGGCCCAGGGACTCCGTAGCGCCCCCTAAAGTAAAAAATTACATTGGGCTCTATGGGGCCGGACACCCACTGAACTTTAACGTACTCCTCGGACACCGTTGGTCAGATTCCTGTGAAATTTGGTAGACATGATGCCAAGATGTTGCTGATGTAAAATTGCGAAGGGATTATTCATACCCTTTACAATTTCAAGATGGCGGATGAGCGAAATATGGGAAAAACTGAAAAAACGGAAATGTGTCATTAGATCGCAGGGCGTTGATGGAATCGTCTGAATGTCATTTACAAATTTATAGATATTATCCTAACGACGACATTCATACACTTAATGGGCGTGGTTGTTACAGCGCCACCAACTGGTAAGGTGGAGAAAGTACAGAAATTGACATTAAGTGCCATGGTTGGCATATACTTTGAGCTACGCGCACAAAATTTGGTAGGTGTGTGTGTCTCCCCAAGACGAACAACTTTCGTATTACATTGCATTAGCCACGCCCAACAGGAAGTGAGGTAATAAGGAGTGTAAAAATTTGGACACACAGTGAACTTTAACGTACTCGTCGGACACGGTATGTCAGATTCAAGTGAAATTTGGTGTACATGACCTCTAGATGCTGCTGATGCTAAATTGCGAACGGATTTTTGATATTTCGTAATATGTTGTAATAACAATGTTATGAAATTGTATGATTTTAATAGCTCATCACGAAACAGGAAGTGTGTCATAAAATCACACTGCATTAACCGATTGGTCTGAAACTTCACAGGTTCATAGATGGTATGACTGTGATGACATCTAGACACCCCGTGGGCGTGGCTGTTATAGCGCCACCACCTGGCCAAGCAGGAAAAGTGCCAGAAATTGACTATGCTTTAACCGATTGATCTGAAACTTCACTGGTTCATAGATGGTATGACTGTGATGATTTCTAGACGACCCGTGGGCGTGCCTGTTATAGCGCCACCATCTGGTCAAGCAGGAAATGTGCCAGAAATTGACAATGCTTTACCCGATTGATCTGAAACTTCACTGGTTCATAGATGGTATGACTGTGATGATATCTAGACACCCCATGGACATGCCTGTTATAGCGCCACCACCTGGTCAAGCAGGAAAGGTGCTAATACTAGTGCTAGTGGTCAAAAATTATAACTTGGAAACGGTTTGACATAGCTTATCCAAACTTGGTTTATGGACTCCTGACCATGTTCTGACCACGCATAACCATGAATCGGAACTCTGTAGCACCCCTAGTGGTCAAATATTATAACTTGGAAACGGTTTGACGTAGCTTATCCAAACTTAGTATATGGACTCTTGACCGTGTACTGACCAGACAGAATCATGAATCGAAACTGTCTAGCGCCCTCTAGTGGTCAAATATGATAACTTGGGAACGGTTTGACGTAGCTTATCCAAACTTGGTATATGGACTCCTGACCGTGTTCTGACCACGCATAATGATGAATCGAAACTCTCTAGCGCCCTCTAGTGGTCAATAATGATAACTTGGAACACGGTTTGATATAGCTTATCCAAACTTGGTATATGGACTCCTGACCGTGTTCTGACCACGCATAACCATGAATTGAAACTCTCTAGCGCCCTCTAGTGGTCAAATATGATAACTTGGACACGGTTTGACATAGCTTATCCAAACTTGGTATATGGACTCCTGACCGTGTTCTGACCACGCAAAACCATGAATCGAAACTCTCTAATGCCCCCTTGTGGTCGAACATTATAACTTGGAAACAGTTTGACCTATCATAGCCAAAGTTGGTACTCAGACTGTGGACCACCTTCTGAACATGCAGTATGACTTATGTGAATCTCTGTAGCGCCCCTACTAAGAGAAAGAGTTTAAAAGGCAGACTGAGTGAGTGTGTGACAGTGAGTGTCTGCGAGTGTAAAAAATGAGGGTGAGACATAGATAGCACACCTGTTCCGACTGAATGTGCCTTCACTGTGTACCATTGTTGCGATATGCACTCTTTGCGGTGCACCTGGTGCGAGGGCCCGTCATCGCCACTTGTGGCTTTAATTATTATTATTTTTTGTTATTCTTTTCCTCACAATGGAACCGGCCATTTTTGACCACTTTCCCGTGCTCAAAAAGTCACGAAATTTTGCACACACCTTGGAATTCTGGAACACTGGAGGTTTACAGAGGTATAGACCCGGGTGTGGCCCAGGGACTCTGTAGCGCCCCCTAAAGTAAAAAAATGCCTTGGGCTCTATGGGCCGGTCTCATGATGAACTTTAACATACTCCTCGGACACCGTTTGTCAGATTCCTGTGAAATTTGGTAGACATGATACCAAGATATTGCTCATGTCAAATTGCGAAGGGATTTTTCATACCTTTTACGAATTCAAGATGGCGGATGCATGAAATAAGAGAAAAAATGAAAAACAGGAAATGTGGCATAACATCACACTGGATTGATAAAATCGCCTGAAACTCATACCGTTTATAGATCTTATGATTACGACAATATCCATTCACTTACTGGGCGTGGTTGTTACAGCGCCACCATCTGGCAAGGTGGAACCATTACAGAAATTGACATTTAGTTCCATGGTTGACATATACTTTGAGCTACATGCAAGAAATTTGGTAGGTGTGTGGGACTCCCCAAGACGAACAATTTTTGTATTACATTGCATTAGCCACGCCCAACAGGAAGTGAGGTATTAAGGAGTGTAAAAATTTGGACACACAGTGAACTTTAACGTACTTGTCGGACACGGTATGTCAGATTCAAGTGAAATTTGGTGTACATGACCTCTAGATGTTGCTGATGCTAAATTGCGAACAGATTTTTGATACTACGAAATATGTTGGAATAACAATATTATGAAATTGTATGATTTTAATAGCTCATCACGAAACAGGAAGTGTGTCATAAAATCACACTGCATTAACCGATTGGTCTGAAACTTCACAGGTTCATAGATGGTATGAGTGTGATGATATCTAGACACTCCGTGGGCGTGGCTGTTGTAGCGCCACCACCTGGTCAAGCAGGAAATGTGCCAGAAATTGACAATGCTTTACCCGATTGATCTGAAACTTGACTGGTTCATAGATGGTATGACTGTGATGATATCTAAACACCCCGTGGGCGTGACTGTTATAGCGCCACCGTCTGGTCAAGCAGGAAAAGTGCTTATCACGAAACAGGAAGTGTGTCATAAAATCACACTGCATTAACCGATTGGTCTGAAACTTCACAGGTTCATAGATGGTATGAGTGTGATGATATCTAGACACTCCGTGGGCGTGGCTGTTGTAGCGCCACCATCTGGTCAAGCAGGAAATGTGCCAGAAATTGACAATGCTTTACCCGATTGATCTGAAACTTCACAGGTTCATAGATGTTATGACTGTGATGATATCTAAACACCCCGTGGGCGTGACTGTTATAGCGCCACCGTCTGGTCAAGCAGGAAAAGTGCCAGAAATTGACAATGCTTTACCCGATTAGTCTTAAATTTCACTGCTACATAGATGGTTTGACTGGGACGATATCTAGACACTCCATGGGCGTGCCTCCAGACTGTGTTCTGACTGCGCATTACCATGAACTGAAACTCTCTGGTGCCCTGTAGTGGTCAAATATTATAACTTGGAAACGGTTTGACGTAGCTTATCCAAACTTGGTATATGGACTCCTGAACGTGTTCTGACCACGCATGACCATGAATCGAAACTCTCTAGCGCCCTCTAGTGGTCAAATATGATAACTTGGAAACAGTTTGACGTAGCTTATCCAAACTTGGTATATAGACTCCTGACCATGTTCTGACCATGCATAACTATGAATCGAAACTCTCTAGCGCCCTCTAGTGGTGAAATATGATAACTTGGAAACGGTTTGACGTAGCTTATCCAAACTTGGTATGTGGACTCCTGATCGTGTTCTGACCACGGATAACCATGAATCGAAACTCTGATGCACCCTCTAGTGGTCAAATATGATAACTTGGACACGGTTTGACGTAGCTTATCCAAACTTGGTATATGGACTCCTGACCGTGTTCTGACCACGCAAAACCATGAATCGAAACTCTCTAATGCCCCCTTGTGGTCGAACATTATAACTTGGAAACGGTTTGACCTATCATAGCCAAAGTTGGTACTCAGACTGTGGACCACCTTCTGAACATGCAGTATGACTTATGTGAATCTCTGTAGCGCCCCTACTAAGAGAAAGAGTTTAAAAGGCAGACTGAGTGAGTGTGTGACAGTGAGTGTCTGCGAGTGTAAAAAATGAGGGTGAGACAAAGATAGCACACCTGTTCCGACTGAATGTGCCTTCACTGTGTACCATTGTTGCGATATGCACTCTTTGCGGTGCACCTGGTGCGAGGGCCCGTCATCGCCGCTTGCGGCTAATTATTATTTTTTTTTTTTTGTTATTCTTTTCCTCCCAAAGGAACCGGCCATTTTTGACCACCTTCCCGTGCGTGAAAAGTCACGAAATTTTGCACACACCTTGGAAGTCTGGAACACTGGAGGTATACAGAGGTATAGACCCGGGTGTGGCCCAGGGACTCTGTAGCGCCCCCTAAAGTAAAAAAATGCCTTGGGCTCTATGGGCCGGTCTCATGGTGAACTTTAACGTACTCCTCGGACACCGTTTGTCGGATGCCTATGAAATTTGGTAGACATGATGCCAAGATGTTGCTCATGTGGAATTGCGAAGGGATTTTTCATACCTTTTACGAAATCAAGATGGCGGAGGCATGAATTAAGAGAAAAACTGAAAAACAGGAAATGTGTCATAACATCGCACTGGATTGATAGAATCGCCTGAAACTCATACTGTTTATAGATCCTGTGATTACGACAATATCCATACACTTAATGGGTGTGGTTGTTACAGCGCCACCATCTGGCAAGGTGGAACCACTACAGAAATTGACATTAAGTGCCATGGTTGACATATACTTTGAGCTACATGCACGAAATTTGGTAGGTGTGTGGGACTCCCCAAGACGAACAACTTTCGCATTACATTGCATTAGCCACGCCCAACAGGAAGTGAGGTAATAAGGAGTGTAAAAATTTGGACACACAGTGAACTTTAACGTACTCGTCGGACACGGTATGTCAGATTGAAGTGAAATTTGGCGTACATGACCTCTAGATGCTGATGATGCCAAATTGCGAACGGATTTTTGATATCTCGTACTATGTTGAAATAACAATTTTATGAAATTGTATGATTTTAATAGCTCATCACGAAACAGGAAGTGTGTCATAAAATTACACAGCATTAACCGATTGGTCTGAAACTTCACAGGTTCATAGATGGTATGACTGTGATGATATCTAGACACCCCGGGGGCGTGGCTGTTATAGCGCCACCACCTGGCCAAGCAGGAAATATGCTAGAAATTGATACTGCTTTACCCGATTAATCTGAAACTTCACTGGCTTATAGATAGTATGACTGTGATGACATCTAGACACCCCGTGGGCGTGGCTGTTATAGCGCCACCACCTGGCCAAGCAGGAAAAGTGCCAGAAATTGCCTATACTTTACCCGATTGATCTGAAACTTCACAGGTTCATAGATCGTGTGCCTGTGATGATATCTAGACACCCCGTGGGCGTGCCTGTTATAGCACCACCACCTGGTCAAGCAGGAAAGGTGCTAAAAGTGCTAGTGGTCAAAAATTATAACTTGGAAACGGTTTGACATAGCTTATCCAAACTTGGTTTATGGACTCCTGACCGTGTTCTGACCACGCATAACCATGAATCAAAACTCTGTAGCGCCCCTAGTGGTCAAATATTATAACTTGGAAACGGTTTGACGTAGCTTATCCAAACTTAGTATATGGACTCTTGACCCTGTACTGACCACACAGAATCATGAATCGAAACTGTCTAGCGCCCTCTAGTGGTCAAATATGATAACTTGGGAACGGTTTGACGTAGCTTATTCAAACTTGGTATATGGACTCCTGACCGTGTTCTGACCACGCATAACGATGAATCGAAACTCTCTAGCGCCCTCTAGTGGTCAAATATGATAACTTGGACACGGTTTGACGTAGCTTATCCAAACTTGGTATATGGACTCCTGACCGTGTTCTGACCACGCAAACCATGAATCGAAACTCTCTAATGCCCCCTTGTGGTCGAACATTATAACTTGGAAACGGTTTGACCTATCATAGCCAAAGTTGGTACTCAGACTGTGGACCACCTTCTGAACATGCAGTATGACTGAGTGAGTGTGTGACAGTGAGTGTCTGCGAGTGTAAAAAATGAGGGTGAGACAAAGATAGCACACCTGTTCCGAGTGAATGTGCCTTCATTGTGTACCATTGTTGCGATATGCACTCTTTGCGGTGCACCTGGTGCGAGGGCCCGTCATCGCCGCTTGCGGCTTTAATTCATTTTTTCTCTTATTTCATGCATCCGCCATCTTGAATTCGTAAAAGGTATGAAAAATCCCTTCGCAATTTGACATGAGCAATGTCTTGGTATCATATCTACCAAATTTCACAGGAATCTGACAAACGGTGTCCGAGGAGTATGTTAAAGTTCATCATGAGACCGCCCCATAGAGCCCAAGGTATTTTTTTACTTTAGGGGGCGCTACGGAGTCCCTGGGCCACACCCGGGTCTATACCTCTGTAAACCTCCAGTGTTCCAGACTTCCAAGGTGTGTGCAAAATTTCGTGAGTTTTCATGCACGGGAAAGGTGTCAAAAATGGCCGGTTCCAGGGGAAGAAAAATAATAATAATAATAATAATAATAATTAAAGCCACAAGTGGCGATGACGGGCCCTCGCACCAGGTGCACCGCAAAGAGTGCATATCGCAACAATGGTACACAGTGAAGGCACATTCAGTCGGAACAGGTGTGCTATCTTTGTCTCACCATCATTTTTTACACTCGCAGACACTCACTGTCACACACTCACTCAGTCTGCCTTTTAAACTCTTTCTCTTAGTAGGGGCGCTACAGAGATTCACATAAGTCATACTGCATGTTCAGAAGGTGGTCCACAGTCTGAGTACCAACTTTGGCTATGATAGGTCAAACCGTTTCCAAGTTATAATGTTCGACCACAAGGGGGCATTAGAGAGTTTCGATTCATGGTTTTGCGTGGTCAGAACACGGTCAGGAGTCCATATACCAAGTTTGGATAAGCTACGTCAAACCGTGTCCAAGTTATCATATTTGACCACTAGAGGGTGCATCAGAGTTTCGATTCATGGTTATCCGTGGTCAGAACACGATCAGGAGTCCACATACCAAGTTTGGATAAGCTACGTCAAACCGTTTCCAAGTTATCATATTTCACCACTAGAGGGCGCTAGAGAGTTTCGATTCATAGTTATGCATGGTCAGAACATGGTCAGGAGTCTATATACCAAGTTTGGATAAGCTACGTCAAACTGTTTCCAAGTTATCATATTTGACCACTAGAGGGCGCTAGAGAGTTTCGATTCATGGTCATGCGTGGTCAGAACACGTTCAGGAGTCCATATACCAAGTTTGGATAAGCTATGTCAAACCGTTTCCAAGTTATAATATTTGACCACTACAGGGCACCAGAGAGTTTCAGTTCATGGTAATGCGCAGTCAGAACACAGTCTGGAGGCACGCCCATGGAGTGTCTAGATATCGTCCCAGTCAAACCATCTATGTAGCAGTGAAATTTAAGACTAATCGGGTAAAGCATTGTCAATTTCTGGCACTTTTCCTGCTTGACCAGACGGTGGCGCTATAACAGTCACGCCCACGGGGTGTTTAGATATCATCACAGTCATAACATCTATGAACCTGTGAAGTTTCAGATCAATCGGGTAAAGCATTGTCAATTTCTGGCACATTTCCTGCTTGACCAGATGGTGGCGCTACAACAGCCACGCCCACGGAGTGTCTAGATATCATCACACTCATACCATCTATGAACCTGTGAAGTTTCAGACCAATCGGTTAATGCAGTGTGATTTTATGACACACTTCCTGTTTCGTGATAAGCACTTTTCCTGCTTGACCAGACGGTGGCGCTATAACAGTCACGCCCACGGGGTGTTTAGATATCATCACAGTCATACCATCTATGAACCAGTCAAGTTTCAGATCAATCGGGTAAAGCATTGTCAATTTCTGGCACATTTCCTGCTTGACCAGGTGGTGGCGCTACAACAGCCACGCCCACGGAGTGTCTAGATATCATCACACTCATACCATCTATGAACCTGTGAAGTTTCAGACCAATCGGTTAATGCAGTGTGATTTTATGACACACTTCCTGTTTCGTGATGAGCTATTAAAATCATACAATTTCATAATATTGTTATTCCAACATATTTCGTAGTATCAAAAATCTGTTCGCAATTTAGCATCAGCAACATCTAGAGGTCATGTACACCAAATTTCACTTGAATCTGACATACCGTGTCCGACAAGTACGTTAAAGTTCACTGTGTGTCCAAATTTTTACACTCCTTAATACCTCACTTCCTGTTGGGCGTGGCTAATGCAATGTAATACAAAAATTGTTCGTCTTGGGGAGTCCCACACACCTACCAAATTTCTTGCATGTAGCTCAAAGTATATGTCAACCATGGAACTAAATGTCAATTTCTGTAATGGTTCCACCTTGCCAGATGGTGGCGCTGTAACAACCACGCCCAGTAAGTGAATGGATATTGTCGTAATCATAAGATCTATAAACGGTATGAGTTTCAGGCGATTTTATCAATCCAGTGTGATGTTATGCCACATTTCCTGTTTTTCATTTTTTCTCTTATTTCATGCATCCGCCATCTTGAATTCGTAAAAGGTATGAAAAATCCCTTCGCAATTTGACATGAGCAATATCTTGGTATCATGTCTACCAAATTTCACAGGAATCTGACAAACGGTGTCCGAGGAGTATGTTAAAGTTCATCATGAGACCGGCCCATAGAGCCCAAGCCATTTTTTTACTTTAGGGGGCGCTACAGAGTCCCTGGGCCACACCCGGGTCTATACCTCTGTAAACCTCCAGTGTTCCAGAATTCCAAGGTGTGTGCAAAATTTCGTGACTTTTTGAGCACGGGAAAGTGGTCAAAAATGGCCGGTTCCATTGTGAGGAAAAGAATAACAAAAAATAATAATAATAATTCTTACAAAAACAATAGGGCTTCGCACCTATCGGTGCACAAGCCCGTTCCGGGCTCGTGCACCTCGGTGCTCGGGCCCTAATAATAAAAGAAAAAATCCTTACAAAAGCAATAGGGCTTCGCACCGGTCGGTGCACAAGCCCGTTCCGGGCTCGTGCACCTCGGTGCTCGGGCCCT
>JAODXP020000030.1:2200726-2229504 GCA_027497455.2 Sardinella longiceps
TTGATGTGTTCTCAATGCATGACTGGGCTCTCAGGACTGCTGTAGGGAAACTTCTTTGAGCCATGCCTATAGTATTAGAACTGTACTCCTGAGCTCATGTTCCAGATGTAGCCTACATATATGAGGTTAAGAGGTGGATATGTGATCTGGGTGCCCAAGTCATGAGCTGTACTAGTCTAGACTAGACTGAGAGAACAGTCTATGTGTGTAGCTTCTATTAAATTAAACATAACTGGACTTAGACAATAGACTACATCTTGGTAAGGATCTTAAATTAAGAGGTAAGATGTTGCTGTGTTGCCCATGTCAACATTTGAGTTCAAGGAGTATACTGCAAAACAAGGTGATGGGTAAGCCAGCAGGCTTGCTTTATAGAAGATTCCCCTGATTTTGTTGCAGTAAACCAAAGATATGATTGTTGTAAGAAGCAATAATTTCCACTGGGAAGTGTGATAATAAGCTTCTCATTTAAAACCGTAAATGAATAAACCCTCCCCCGTGTTTTTTCTTCCCCTGGTAACACATTGGATGTGTTGTCCATGCTGATTCTGGTAAGAACTGAATTTAAAATAAGCTGCTATGATATTGGGCTGCTCTGAGATTGATGCCTTGCTATGAGTTTGTAACATTTAGTAGGTAGCCTAAAGCTATGTAAGGGATAATGATTGTCTTTCAGTCATTATAGCAAAATAAGTCCTGACAGAATGAGCAGGACTCCTTAAAAGTTTGTTTATTTATTGAGTTAGCTGAATATGATCTATGAATATGACTAGTATGTGGTAAAACACATTTTTTAAAAAAGCAGTATTTGTCATAATTTAATGATTTGAAAGTAACTGTACTTGGTCTCTACAGCTTAAAATGAATTGCCACATTGCAAGGCAGCTGATGATATGTGCTTGGTATTTTGATAGCCTTCATGTCCACCTCACAGTAGGTAGCCAAAGAAGGAATGATAGACCCCTTTAATCAGAGGTGGATAGGTCTGCACCCCCCGCCCCGCAACTGTACCGCAAGATAGAGCGCTAAGCTAGATGGTAATTTTGCTAGCATCCCCAGCCCAGCATCTGCAGTGCAGCACACTTAGTGTGATGAGTCACTAAGCTATACTGTATGTTTCTAACATCCTGGCCCATTTGCAGATGCTCCAATAACTTATTAACACAACAAACATTGTTTCCAGTTGTAACCCTTCTACCAGAGAAAGTCCCCACAACAATTTTGAGAGCCATTTTGAGTATATACTCCAGGTACTGTAGAGAAGCTACTTGGTTCCTGAATAAGTTCCTGGAAATCGTCCTTCTTGTAAAATTACCCCAAAGTTTCAATAGTGGAAACATTGCTTTACCTACAGTCAATTTGTGTCATCACAGGTAGGCTTTATTGCAATTCACACCATTTTATTTAGTAGTTTATTTAGTAGCTATTTCTAACTTCAGGATTTGGGCTCTAGGCCTACTTAATGCTTTTTTAGTTTATGTTCCCTTTAAAGTGCAGCCTATTATATTTCAATATTCATATTTTATTGTTATTACTCTCATAAACTCTGGTACATGTATGTATCATGTGTCATGAAGTTTGATATCTGGTAGGCAAGATTCAGCCTTAAAGTGAATGCCCCTTGATTAGTTTTGTTTTATCTTTTGAAAGTCTGTCCATTTGAAAGCCAGTGTGTGAGTTAGCTATTGATTGCTTCTCATGTGTTCCCTTTTCCACCTGTGTCCAAGTGAGCACTTAATCTTGGTCTAGTTTGAAAATACACAAACTGATAGTCAAAACAAAATTGGCAAACCCTAGGTATCAATTTAAACAACAACAAATAAAGTTTCCATTGCAAATTCTAACTTCTCAGTAAGGTAGTGCCAGTTAAAACACACACACACACACACACACACACACACACACACACACACACACACACAATCACACACACACGCACTCTCACTCTCTCTCTCTCTCTCTCTCTCTCTCTCTCTCTCTACACACACACACACACACACACACACACACACACACATATAAACATACCCAGATAACACTGCTGAAAAGAAAGTGTTGTGTTCAGAGCATACTGATATTTCCCCCTCTGGGAATAGATGTGGGTGCAGGCTATGTGGAGGGAGCCATGTTTAGTGATATGATGGAACTCAGCTATCTCACCCCCACCAAAGGCTGTTGTGAGAGATTCCAATATATGAATGGCCCCGGCAGACCCGCATCCAGCCGGGGTGCAGTGATAGCGCTCCAAGTTCAAAGTGTAATCTCTGTGGGTCTGTAAGGAGAACTAATGAGTGACTGGGAAAAAGAGTGCGAGATGAGTATACTTTACATACTAACCTTGGCTACTCAGCCTGTCCTTTAACGACAGCATAATTCAGCACTCACCTTGAGAGGCTGCCATAGATTTTGGTTTATGAGGTCACCTGTGTAACCTCAATCATTCAAGTGCGAGTTGTGCCATTGCTCCAGTGACTCCCTCTCTCACACTGTAGCCGAGATGCCACAGATGTAACCTGTCCCAGCACTACCCTCAACAACCTGCTATATGCTGCCTTGACTTTTAACACGGGGAACCTTATAGGCAGATTCCCCTCTCCCTCATCTGGAGATTTTTCAGTGCTTTACTCAAGGTTACTTGGAAACTGCTATTCTTCTTCAGCCATCTAAAGATAGATACAAAAGATAGAACATTGTACAAAATGTTTTTCATTTTTGCATGAGTCTTAATGAAAAGAAATACATGCCTTTGGAAATGGCTTTCACATTCTTATTAGAGCCTGGAAATGGCATTTCAAGAGATTATCAGTCTAGGCATTTAGAGTTTTTAGCTTGATATTCGTCAGCCTCACATGAAAATCCCATTTGGTAATTCGAAGTGTGCGATGTAAAGGTCATGAGCTTTACTAAGCAAATTCTAAACTTGTCACAGCACTGCTCCCCTCATTAATGGGGTTCATGTACATGTCAGTAATTCTGATAAGAGATCTAGTTTAATGATGAGCTAAAATGGCTCTTGGTGGTCGTGGTTTTTACAAAGACGTAAACACAAAACACTTGCATAATACAAAATTTACTCCTCAGCAAAACAAACTGCTGGGTTTCAGTCCCGTAGCTGTAATTGCAATAATACAAGCATTATTGTAGATATTTTTCAATATCTGAACTGTTTTCACATGTGTGCTCTTAGTGAAACTGCAGCAGATTATACCACCATTATGAGCCTATTTATATACTGCTGTCACAAGTCACTTCAAAATATTACTCACACACATATGCACTCACACACCTTTCAACGGTGCTGTAGTGTTGACGCGCTGTGTCCTCTGAGATCTGCATTATTAAAGGCCTTAGATGAGATTTGCTTGTTTCCAGACAATGAAATATATCATCGCTCTGCATGAGTGGAGGTATGGCCGCACAAAGACATGTTAAAAGCCGCAGCCAAGCCAAGGCAGTCAGTGAGTGCATCGGGGGAGAGTGAACCCACCAAACCTGGCAACTTGGAAAACAGAACACGAGATAATGCAGTCGTGATAGAGTCTTAGTACACACACTCCCTGAACACAAGAGCAGGACAAGATATGTGTGTAATTTTGCATTTATGCATGCCTGTCCAAAAGGAATGAGCCGACAGTAGACACACAGTATGACTGGAGATTCATTGTGCACACTGAGACTGCAGAGGAACTTCTGTTAATTTACAGTGCAATAGAGTTGCTGCAGGCACACGTTCAGTCTGGGCTATTGCCTGACAGCATGTCAGATTGTTTAACAGATCGTAACAGAGGCTAAAACCATACATTTTGTTTCCATGAATTAGAAGTGCTTTAGTGATCCCCTTATGCCAGAGTCTGAAAAAGATTGGATCTGAGTTTAACACAGATAGCGGCTCTCCATGCATCAGTGTAAGTACTTTTTGTAAAGGATCGTTTTCATGCTAATGTAAGAATGTGCTGGGAGGAATCACCACGATGTCTGGCATGCCTTGTCGGTTCAACTGCCTTCCCGGGACCTGTCACTGTTTTCAACAGTGCAGACAGGATGAGAGCTCTTCTAAGATGTAGGAATTCCACTGCGTGTGAGACCATCAGACTTGTCTCCGAGATCAAATTCTTATGGGAGAGAGGCCTTTGAGATTTGACCAATATATGAGAAGAAATGTTTTATCTGTTAGGGCTTATTTTACAGGTAAATAGGCCTACTTTTCAGTACTCATATGCAGGATTAGTCAGAACAAGTCTGACAGTAGTCGATTTGGTTTTGCAAAACATTTTCCCTAATATTACACAGAATTTTTTTTTAGTAAATGACACAGTGGCATCAGTTCAAATAATACATTGATGCTGAGTATAAGGACTAAGTATGTTAAAAGTGCCCAGTACTCTATTATTATTTAAAAATAATGTCAAATGTTTTATTTCGAAAGTGACTTTCATGACACTCAGAACTCATTTTCAGAAATGGAAGAAAATTAATCAATACAATTGATTTGGGGTTAACCATTTTATTTTTACCATTTACCTTGTACAGTATGTAAAGACTAAACAGTTGTGGTTGAGTGGTCTATATTGTAGGCAGAGCTACTCATCGGTTTTGTGCAGTACTTTGGTCTGCATGGCAAAAAATATCTTGTTCTGCATGCGAGGCAAAAGAGATTTAATGATAATTGAGATAATTGGGCTTGGCTGCCATGACATTTGTGGGTAATCCTACATTTCCACTGTTTTAGGGATATTTTTAGCTGATTATTTGGTCTACTGAACATAATGTATAACATTTGTGTCATTCCATTTGTCCCCTGTCTTTCTGCCTATTTGTTAAATGAAATCATATACAAAATAGAGTGAGGAATGTCTTTTTCCGTGTCTATCTAATGGCTTGCTTGTTACTTTTAATACTGAATTGGAAAGTTACTGTACGTGAGACTAACTCATAACTTAATAAGTTATGTGAGAATAACTGACAATAAAATATATGCACTCAATGTATACACAATCTAATATGTTATACTTTTAAAGTATCTTTCACAGAATGAAAGATATTTTTAAGAATATAATACAGTATGCAGAGCTATAGCAAATGTTAATTAGTGTCATGTTATCTGCATTAAAAGTTTCTTTGACCAAATGACTTTTACAATTGAGAACAGCATTCAACTTTTGTTATACAATCAATGGTGTAGTTGAAGGAAACAGAGATTATTTTTGTTGCTATATTGCCACCTAGTGATACCTCTGAGATGCTCAGTTGAGTCCTTGAGGAGATAACAGATCAGATGGTTGTCATTGTGGAACATGGCTGAAAAGGACTTGCCATTTTGCATTGCTGGAAGAAAATTAGCTCTGTGCTGTTACACACACACTTGAAGTGGGCTCAGATGTTGGAGTGGTCTGGGGCCCATAAGGAACAGTTACTGGTAGCACTTGAAGTTGCTCAAATACCCAAACTGTTGAATTTTGTATTAGACTTAGTGCTATAGTAAACAGCACTGAATGGCACATGCAGGCAACGTATGTTATTCAGTTCATCCCTTCAGTTGCAGCTCTGCTCATGAAATGAGAAGTCAATATCTGGATTGCAATAAATTATTCACCTGCTTACAATGTATTCCCTGACAAAGAGCATTACTGGTTGACAAACTGTATTAATCTCGAAAAAATGATTATTGATGTAACCAGAACGGAATGCTAATGTTAATAATGCATTAAGGAAGGGACTTAGGATGAGGAAAAAATGATTCTTGGCGCTGCCTTTTTCTCACCAGGTTCCACAGGGGACTTGAGAAAACTCAGATAAAGCTTGAGGCTGGCAGTAGCATGGAGTGTCTTAAGCCTTGACAAGAATAACAAAGATCTGGGAAGGAAGCCGTTTAGCACCACTGGTTTTTATTTTCAATCACGCAACTCGACTACAGTTAAATATGGTACAGCATATGAGACGTTTGTGTGTCTTAGGCCTCAGGCTTGCAGTATCTTTAATCAGTATGAATGATGTTGATATCTAAACTGTTGTGTTTATTGTGAAGTTTACATTACTGAGCAAGAGAGACACATGCATGTGGAATGACGCAGGTCAGTTGGGGTTAATGCAGAATACATATTGGGCTGTTCGCTGACTTAAGGTCAAATCTGCTTTACAGGTGTGATGTCATAACCTTGAGACGATCCTGAATGCATCTGATGTGCTGCTGCCAGCTGCCAAAAGAAACTGGCCAATCAGATCCCAGCGTCAGGTGAGATGCTGTGTTATAAAAGCCTGTCAGCATAGCAAATTGTCTCTGAGTCATTTTAGCCAGGATTGCTTGTCTGGCTTGATCAATGGCTTGCCTCTGTTCTCCGGGGAGGTAGGGATGTCATAGTGGGAGGGGCGTTCCAGTCATCAACTGTGCACAGCGTCTTAATGAGATATACAGTAGGCATGACTGACGTGGCTATAGCAGGCTATCCTGATAGATCCACAGGAGTATTACAGCTACCAAATTAATATGAAAGCCTGGGCTAAAGTGTTGTGTGGAAAATGGAAGCCTGTTGTTAAAGCTATGCGTAAAGATGGTGAAATTGAAATGATTCCGTGAGGCTTTTATGATGGAAATAAACCTGTGTGAGTCAGAATCCTTGTGCGGTTGACAGAGAATAATAAGAGCAGCGTTGTCAGTGTGTGCACCCAGGACGGGCCTGAAGTGTTTTAGAAAGAGCAAGGTGCACCTCTGGAATAGAAAGCCTCTATCTGCTCGGCATGCAGATGCATTGATAATGAATCTTTACCTCCACTTTGACGCCGTGTGTGTTATCTGATCTCAACACAAGGAACCAATCATATTTATATTAACCACTAAGGGAGGTCTTGAAAGATTATTCTCCCTTTGCATATTGAATGTACGAGTCTTAAAAATTGCAGGGAATTTGACAGTGCTCTCAGACTGTGTAGGCAAATGAATGTTAAAACTACAAACACTAGGCACACATTGCCCTGCATATTTCATCTGAGCTCTATTTACCCACACAGACAAAGCTATAATTGAGATTTTAAAATATACATAGCGCTCATATTTAAATATAATCACAGTCGGTTGCCCACAGTGAATCTCATGCAATAAATAAGTAGACGGCAGAGACTTCAAGGACTCATTGTTCTTTCCCAAGGCATGCATAAGCCGTGTCCAACTGCAACAAGTCTGCTTGGCTGGCAGTGGCAATAGTGAGTGAGGCATATCGGTCAGATGTATTTAGTAGCGATTGTTTGAAATTCGTCACATGCATAATAGAATACAGTGGTCTTGTAAGTTTTACGCCATCTGATTAGCAGATATTTCAGCAAGTCATGACACCACATTGTTCACGCCAAATGATTTAACGAACATCTGGATTTCAAAATGTGCTTAATGATTTCACATTCATCTTACTCCAAATAGCTTAAGTGCATGCAATTACATTTTTAATTAACTGTGAATCTGGTTTTGTCAATTGCAGCAATTTGTCATTCTCACATGAAATATACGGCTGCACATCCGACAGGATGCATTCATTCAAATTAAATAAACCGTTGGTTTTCCTGAGCATGAAACTATTCCTTTGTACACGACTGTGAAAACGCAAAAGGCTTTCATCTGTCTTAGCTACTCACAACTTAAGAGGTTTCTAAGTGCAAGGGGACTTAATTGGTCCCAAAAAAACAGTCCTCAGTCTGACATCCCATCCAGTCTTTTTGAAATGATTTGGAGAGACAGCACTAATTCCTCAAACTTTCTGCACCATTCAAAAATGTGTCACCAATCATAAGAGCAAATGGTTGCATTTAACCATGATGAATGTCTCCCAATATGACTTTCATCAATCCAAGAGCTCAAAGAAAGCTTCCCAGAGTCTGCCCTGATAGTCGTTTCTCCAATGGATCACTAATTCCTCATTAAAAATGATGAGCTTCTTCATCACCTTGCTTTTGAAAAGGTTAGGCCTCGGCCCCAAGGTACAGAGGAAAGTCCTTTGCCTGGACCCAACTGATTTTTCACAGGTCTGCTCATATTGATCGGGGACTTCAGGTTGCCTTTCCTCCAGTTGAACTCAATGTGGGGTCTGCAGTGCGGCATACTAAGCTGATGTATAATCAATGATTCATAGCACAATCTCCACTTGTGCCATCCATCAGAATTGTATACCTCAGCGGCTGAATTTTTGAATTCATTTCATATTTTAAAAAGAAAAAAGAATAACAGCTAACTTCAGAGTTCTTTGAAAATGGGTGCCTTGGAAACTAAAAGAACATTCCTGTCAGTGTGAGATCTGTTTGAATGTTAACAGTGTATGTTTCCAAATTGTGCTATGTTTTTTGCCCATTAACAATTTAAACTATTTTACTGAATTTTTTCTCATTTTTTTGACTATTCAACTGGGCTAGCCAGTTAGCACACACTTAGCTGGCATACTTCAATGTTGAGGTAACATATGGCACTTACCTCTATCTGTCTTTATACTTTTTGGAATATGTACACTGAGCACCATAAGTGGTGTGATTTCTTTTCGCCATGTGATCTGCATGTGAAAGCATCAGAGGAGGTTTGGCTGTGTGTGCTGAAAATTTGAGCATTGCTAGGAGTGTAGATGTCTTGACTTGCATCCTGCACTTGGTTTTCTGTTTAGTACAACTGGACAGGTCGGGCCTAATGCCAAGCTCAGACTACACAATATTAGTCACGACACAACACTTCTGTGAACTCTCCAGTGTCCCTATTATCTGACTAGCCTATTTGTTTTCAACAGTCTCTCACTTGGCCAAGGGGATGATCTGCGGCCTCTGTGTTCACACCACAAGACCTGGCACGGTCAGAGCCTCAGATCAACTGCCAATTCACCTGTGAGTACCTATAATTTCCAAGCCAACCTTGAGACCTATAAATCGTTTCTAAAATCATGCAATGCGAACTTGGTTTAATTGTCATCTTGGGAAATCCCTCTCTGATATACAGAGAAAGAAATGGCTGAACCAGTAATCTCATGGAACGTCTCCATATTGTCACTGTACTGTAAGTCGCTCCTGAGTATTAGTCGCTCTCATGAAGAAATGCATTGTTAAGAGAAAACAAAAAAACATGCAAGTTGCTCATGTTCAACATATATAAGTCACTCACTCCATCACATGGACTGCATTCCTCATTTCGTGACCTTAAGCTCTGAAACTCCTATTCAGCCACCTTGTTGCCTGTGAGTGCGGCTCTCTGAATCTTCACTTCTCCCAGTCGTCATGAGTGTTTACAGTGCCATCTCTTGGCTGCCATCTCTTGAATAGGCTACAGTTAGACAAAATACGGTATTTGCTTTGCTTTGGAGTTTACATTGTAGTGTGACTTAGAGTGCTGACAATATGGTAGCCGGCCCAGGTAGACAGGTAGAAATAGTGCGACTTGAGATCTATAATACCAAAGACAGAGCTGTGGCGTCTCTCTCTCTCTCTGCCTAAGCTATACTGTGTGGTGAGGTGCTTCCCTTCTCTATCTGTTTAGCTATATGTTTGTGTGGACCATGAAGAAATCCATATGAATGGGAGGACCTCTGGGCCTTGGAGACGGCCTGTGGCAATTACTGTGGTCTACCATACCGTCTTGTGGGGAACGGAACAAACTTGCTTGTAGCCTGGGCAGGACCACCACTGAATGAGATCAAATTGGACTATGAGGTCAGACTGATCTCAGGTCAGAATTCTGAAGAGGAGCACTGTGTGTTTGTTACTAGTGCCATTTCTTTGAATTGTTCACCAAACAATCTCTTACAGTACGTGCCATTTTTTTGCATGTTGCAATCATTTGAGGTGATTCTTTGCCTGGGAGTATTCACAATTCCCATCCCTCTGCTCTACTGTACTGTTTAATATTGTTTAATACTGTTTAATAATTGAATATTGTGGCCTAGGTGACTGTGTTTGTGGATGTGATTGAGAGCTGTTGTGTTTCCTGTGGTACTAATAAAGCAATTGTGAGTGCAGATTGATAGCAGATTGCCTTCATGATTAACTATAATTAATTTGTTTAAAGTGTATGCATGCTGATGAGGAAGTACACAAATTGTTCTGTTTGAGATTGTGTGTCTACGGATAGGAAGGAGTGGCCAAACTTGCATGCCACATACTGAATATTCTAAGCTACCATGGGCCAATGCAAAATTTAGAGCGCCAGTTTTGGACTAGTTTCAATTTTTTAAAAACATGAAACTGCATTTTAATTCAGAAAATCTGTAGGCCATCAAATGCAACTGTTTACTAATACTGTTGACAAACATGTAACACCACTACTGAATCTACAGTAGCCTATGTTGTGCACTGGATATATGATTAGATCAATAAACAACAGACCTCATTACATTTTATTTTTTTTATTTTTTTCATCGTGAGCCACAATTGGCCCACAGGCAGTAGTGTGGTCACATCTAGCCTAAGGTAATGTGTAATGCTTTACTATGGTTGCCCCACTCTCTCTGTGTGTAAGTGCATCCCTTATGAGCCAATGTACAGTAGCTGTATGAATCCCTAGTGGGCCACCATAGCTGCATCCTCCATCCATTTCTTTGACACAGGATTCCTCACATGTGTGCTTCGTCAAGCCATTATGTTATTTTCCTCCACCTCCAGATGTATAGAGAACCGTCTTAAGGGGATGTCTGGAATGCATGCTCTGTCTAATTTGACTTTTTGATTGCAAAAGCACTTTATATATTCAGTGTGTGTGTGTGTGTGTGTGTCTGTGTGTGTGTGTTTGTGTTCTGAATATATAAAGTGCTTTTGCAATGTGTCGTAACAGTCTGTGTGTGTGTGTGTGTGTGTGTGTGTGTGTGTGTGTGTCCTGAATTGATTTCATCAGAGCGTAATGTTACTCAGTAGTGCCTTTCATGACTGTAATGATCCCTCGGAGAGTGAGTTTTCATTGAGATGTGCCGAGAAAGTTTCCCTTGGCGAGTATGCAGAGTTCGTTCTTTGTTTAGAAATGGTCAAGTGTGTTTTCAAAAACTGGCTCAGCGCGACGTGTCAAGCCAGTTACCATCACAGTGATGGTTAAGCCACACAGTCATATTACAGTTCTTAATCCTGCCGAAGTCAATTTGTCACATGAGTGATTTGGGGCACCATTTGTTGAAGAGCTGCTCAACAGAGAAGTGGGAATATAGATTCATGAGCAAATAAGAGAAACTGCTTGGGCCGTGCCAGCCCTTTACACTGGATAACTAGAAATGTGTGGGAGATTCAGTTTGTCCAATGTCCCTGTTCTTCATGGATTAAATATTGTTCCATCTCTCAAGCAGGATCTCGGCTATCTTTGCTGTGTGAACTTGCCTGAAAAGTGAAAATTAAACCCTAGTGAGAACAGAGACGTTTCTAGTTATTCTACTAGCAATACATGCTGGCTAGATGTATCATTACTACAAAAAATGCAGCTAACAACAGCCTCCAGCAACAATTGGCACGTGGTGGAATGTTGTAGCTCTTGCTCTCCCATCTCAGATTGTTGGCCTGTTATGAAAGGTTCAAGAAAGCCGCAGCAATTTCTTCAAAGCTGAGGGTTGATTCCTATTTTCTAACGTAATAGTGAAGATAACATTTCTGTTAAGATGAGATTAATTAGTCCCAGTGTGTTCACTATATTTGGCACAGAAAGAAACTTGTGTTTGAAATGGTTTCAGAGTAACTTTCATGCAAGCCTAAGTCCAGCATGCTAGCCAAGACTGGTTTTGTGTTAGGTTAATGACCGAGTGTAGTGAAGAGAGAGGCATTCACACAGGATGTACATACCGTAGAGACCAAACCGCAGGCCCTCTGGCTACGTATGCTACTCATGACATCCTAATTTTGTTTATGTATGTGGTTGAACTCATAGATTGCGTATTTCAAATAATCCAAAGCCTTGTCAACACCTTTTGTGTATACTTTCCGTGTAACACCCCTGAACAGGAATAATTTTGGGAAAATGTAAAATACCAGGATAAAATCATAGAATGTAAAGGATTTTACTTAATCAGAAGTAAACCACAGACTCAGTGCGGTATGTAGCAAAAATGAAGCATTTGACTGTAATGGCATTGAGTCCCAAAAGTCAAACAGGAGAGTCAGTGATGTTAGGGTCACTCTACTGCCTTAGGCAAGGAATGGCATTGGAGTGATTCTATGCACGGATGCACAGTATAGGGAGGTCCCCAAGTTATTTTGGACCACAGTGTGTCCATTTGATCACACCGTTCTGCCTCTCTGTCCAAGGACCTGTAGGTCAGTAGTCCCTGAAACAATCTTCAAAAATCACCAGAAATGTTTGAACTGGACTGGATTTATTGTGTAGCTTTGTGCATGGGCCTAAACCATGACTCTCATCTCTCTCTCTCTCTCTCTCTCTCTCTCTCTCTCTCTCTCTCTCTCTCTCTCTCTCTCTCAAACTCTCAAACTCACTCGCTCACACACACACACACACACACACACACACACACACACACACACACACACACACACACACACACACCAATTATGTAATTTATGAGAGTGTAAATAATTTTGTAGGTTTACTTTAATGTAATTTTATCATTTGAAAGTTCTGATGAAGTTCAGGCTCAACAAGTAAGTTTGTTTGTTGCTCAACAGATAATTTTTTTTTCAGCATCACATAATCAATGCACAACTAAAAGCATGTTGGTTTTCTTTACCACTCTCTGTAAAATCATTGTTATTATTATTGTCTTTTAATAAATACCAGGTATGGACCCAGGCTGTGGTATGAATATTGCCTTTGTATGTTTTACATTACTCTCAAACTTTCCAACTGTTTCAAAGTTCCCTCTGTTGTTTTGTGTGATGTAGGTGTCAATGATAACTCCACAGTGCTTCATATTGATCTCCGTTGACATATTAATTTGTGTCAGCTTCCTATGGGCTCTTCTGTGTACCTTGCCTCAGCAGGGTACTTCCCCACCAGTGCAATGAATGAACAAGAAGCAGCTGCTTTCTATTCTCTGTCTGTCATAACAATAATGTTGTTAACAAAGCCTGCGAAAGCACCGACTATTGTGTGACTGCATTGCTTTTGACAAGGCAGGGGGAAATTGTTTGATTGATGAACAAAGTCATTTCCCACTTGTAATTAATATGAGAGGATGTGAAACCATTTCCAGAGCTGAGATATTCTATTAACAGGGTTTTCTGTCGAGGAGGAGGCTCCCGTAAGACAGAGGGGCCATGTTCTCATTTATCAAAGCACACTCCAAACCTCCATGGCATTATTAACATTTTGGGTGGGAAGGGGTAGGGGAGGTATTGTGTGGAAATGGAGTGTAGAAGGTAGAAAAGAAATCATTTGCAGCTTTGAATGGTAAAACCCACAAAATCAAGGCCCATTTTGTCATAGGGTAGGCTACAATTAAGTATGGTCTAAACCTGTATTTTTATTTCATTTGTTTTGTTTTGTTTTTTTCCTTCTAAAAGGTACCACACACACACACATGCACAAACACACACACACACACACACACAAACACGAAACACGTCTCTGAAGCCATTTGCTCTTTACTTTGTCTTTCACAATCTCATCTTTATCTTTCAAGTAGATCAAACTATATTAACTGTGACTAATTATTGACCATAAACACAAATGCAACCCTTTGAGAAGAACATTATCTCTAAGGTATTAACTATCATCTTATATCATGTTTGTTTCAGATTTTTGCTCAAACATCACTAATTTGTGCAGGATGGGATTCTCCTCCAACACTTCTGAGTTTTGTCAGGTAAGTTTCGACCCTCAAATATAATCCAGTTGTTTTTATAAGTAATATTTTCCTGGAACAATGAGGTGCAGTTCGAGCTTGAGAGTCCCCTTCACTGGGAAGAGGGGAATGACAGGGAAAAGATTGAGAACCACTACTACCATTACTCTCAAACAGTAAAGTTTACACACTTGGCCCTGTAAATGAAACACAAAGAGGCTTGGTCCAGATATTTTAGCTCCCTCATTTCAACTAATCAACAACATTGCGTTAGCAGTTCCAAAGCCAGGGGTGTATTTGACAGGCTGTTCGATTCAAATAACAATCACTCTCCAGGATTGATGACCGTAATTTCGGAATGGGAAGTTTTATTATTTGTTCAGGGATATTTTGTTTCTTTTTTTTTTTTTTTTTTTAGTTAGTTTTTTTGGTCTGGTTTTAGCATTCCTACAGTAATGTGGTTATTGAAGTTGTAACAAGTTGTTCAGACATAACCTGGCTTGCTTCATCATATTTTTCATTTCCCATATTAGAATATATCAATACTCTTCTCTTGAGATTTTGCCATATTGAAGGATGAGTAAGAGAGTACAGTATCTTGTCTATGTGTAGATTAATCTGGTTAATTGACAATTTGAGAAGCTTTTTGTTCGAAGCAACTTATAGATTGATGATGAGCGCCTACCAATACACTATGACACTAAGAGAAGGACATAGGCTACTAATACTAACATACTAAAAGTAGCCTATCTGTAACATTTAGTGTGTGACATATCATGTAGATTAAATGATCTAAATTAAGCTTTTTCTGCAGATATAAAAATATGCTGAGAAGTACACACAATACTCACATTCTGAACATTACTCGAGACTAATGAACATGCGCTAATGTCTCATACTGACAACCAGTAGTGAGCAATGCAGTATTTACATGACGGCCAGTGTTGTGTGGTGTTGTGCTATGTGACAGTCTTATGTTGACGGTTAGAGAGGGGAATGGCACTCTGCATATTATTGTTTCTCCCTCGAGCCCCACACAAATATCATTAGCAAGGTTTGTTTTGGTTTTGTAATTAATATCATCAGTTAGTTGTCAGTAGATTAGATATTCACTCTACTAGCCATTAATATACAGTGAAATATGCTCCGCTGTTTGCTGACACATTTTGAAATATTCATGGTGGTGTTTAACTTCAGTCTTATGATGAATCATGTAAACAGTAGACTAAATTGAGTTGCATATCAGCGTTGGAGCAGCATATTTGCGTTAACAACAACAACAACTCCTCCCCTGGCTTTGCTTGGGAGCGACACCCTGCCAAACTCACCCTCCTCTCTGTCTGAGGCTAATCAGATGGATACTTGTCATAACTAAACTGCACTGTAAAAAACATGTCCTATGTAAATTCATGCAACTATGAATTTCTATTGTATTTACAGCAGCAAACCTTTAGTGTCAGTGTGCTATGCAGATGATGTGAGAGTCCCTTTTCTGCCGCTAGATTACTGGGTAGTTGTGATACAGACAATTTATTCATGCCCAGTCTGCTTCTCATACAGTGCATCTCTCTCACATCCTAGCTCTGGAAGAATGAAATTAATTTGAGCGTGACTTTGCCCAAGTATCTTGCTGCCTTTTCCCATTTACCATCATGGGTTGTGGTTTAACTATGTTGTGAATGAGACATTTGCTCTTGTGGATAGTGACTTTGATAAAAAAAAAAAAAAAAAAGAAAAAGAAAAAAAAATGCAATCCAAAGTCTGAAATGTAGCCAGCCGGGGAAGGAAATTTACAATGAATTTATACATTACCCAGTTCTGTTCTCTCTCTGGTGGAAGATAGCTTACAAACCCTTTAAAATGCAACCAGTGTTTCCTTATTTTGCCTGGAGCAAGGACTGATATTGGAACATTTGCATATATATGCATTTGTAAAGATCCAATCAGACATCAAGGTGCAAACACAATCCCAGAATTCAAAGCAGAGCCAGTGTTTAGTAAAACAAATGCAAATAGCCGGCGGAAGGAGCGGTAAAGCTGCTTCTGTATCAACCTTATAGATTAGTGGACACAGTTCTCATATTAATACAAAAGGTACATTGTGTGTGTGTGTGTGTGTGTGTGTGTGTGTGTGTGTGTGTGTGTGTGTGTGTGTGTGTGCGTGTGGTGGGGGGGCTGGGATGTGTCCACCTGGCCAATATTTTCAATACTATATCTTTTGATTACAGGTTTTATGACATCAACTGTTGATGCAGATTTTTCTCTAGGCAGATCACCAGTCACAGTATGGGACTTTTTATACCGCACAGTGAAAATATATATTCCATGCAGTTGTCAAAAGATTTATGGAGTGCTTTGTGCATAAGCGATAACATGCTCAAGCATCTGGCCTGTATTCTTCCAATAACTTTGCGGTAAGATTTCATTTGAACTCTGCAGTAATTACAAAGTGAGCAAAGTGGCAAGAAGTGAAAGACAGAAAAGGAACGCTGGAATACATTAAACAGAGCGAATGGAGATAGTGGAATTTTTGCCCGTTCTAAGACTTCAGAATGCATTATGAGGGAACAATTTCAACAAGCTCTTAGCACCACTCATTAGACGGTGTATCAAACCAGAACAAAACTCACTTCTCTCGACTATGTGGGGGAAGTGGATTGGAAAATTAAATGGAAGAGATGGCACAGCCTTTGCCATGGCTCTGTCACCAGGCCGCGCTAACGCTAACAAGTCCGCACAGCTTAGAGTGCAGCTAATTCACATGCTCCTTAATTTCACATCATTGGCCAGCATTTAATGCTTTGAATGTACCACAAAGCACAAAGATAATCTCCCTTTAGCCAAGTGTCTCCAATTCCTATCTAAATTGCCACTGAACTTTTTGTGCTGTGTGTAAGTATAAAAGTTCAATTCTAGCTGGATTTTTACTTTTATATTTGATGAACTGTCTGAGTTCTCATCTAAGATGCTGAACTAAACCAAGGCCTCGCCGTTTGACAAGACTCACGATGAGCCTGAAGAAATGAATAGAGAGAGAGAGAGAGAGAGAGAGAGAGAGAGACAGAAGGGAACTTTTATTATGCTGTGCATTTTATCGATCTCAACTGTGCTGCCTGTATTTAAATTTTGATCATTCTTTCAAACCCCCACCCACCAATTCTGTCAGATCTAGGCAGAGAAAGAACCTTACAAAATTGCCTTCTTAAGTTACCTTAACAAAAAGGTTTTGACATTGACCAATCACTGTATTTCCATCTCTAATACATCTGTCAACACTGAGATGGCTCTTTTGAGAATGAGACCCATAACCTAAGCGAAAGAAAAATCATCTGTAATTTTCTTTTTACAAATTACACTCTTTTTACCCTAATATTCCTCCAATTTGAGCAGCAGGGCCTTTTAAATTTACATTCTTCATTAGGAGGCGAAGCCTCTGAAGTCACTCACCGCTTTGGAATTAATATGCTTGGGGCCTTTCTTTTTTGCCGGCTGATGACAGTGCTCTAACTCAGGCTGAATACCTTATGAGTAATACTTTATTGGGCTGGCATGGAGCTGTGTCAACTGCCCCTCCTTCTTCCCTTCCCAGCACACTGCAGGCAAGCCTCAAATGAGCCTGGTCTCTCCTAGCCGTCTGCTACAGGGAAACAGATAAAAGCCTTCTCAAAGAAACCTGTTCCCTCCCATAAGCACCTAGTGGCGGGATCACACAGACACCTCACGCGTCGGCTGGTGACGGGACATGACAAGGTTGCACCTCGGCTCGTCTCCTGTGGGAGAGCTAGGAGAGAGCGTTGAGATTGTTGAGAGAAAGAAAGTTTAAAAGGTTTTTAAGTGTCCAAAGCAATATTGAGAATCCAACTGTGAGGACACATTGTCTTTGTTTTGTGGTGTCTCTCCAGGATGGCTGAACTTTGTAGAATCAACAATGATGGGGTGAAAAGTTGAATTGCGTTTAGAATTTCAGAACGCACCGTGATCTTTTCATGGACCTCCATGATCTGATGCTATTTTGTTTCACGAAGATATTTAAGGATGTTTGATGAGGGAGATGTATATGCTCACTTCAATCAACACTACTGTATCTGCAATGCTAATGAAATCCACTGGACCTAGCAGCATGGGGTTTTGAGTGCTTTCTCTACGCTAATATAAATAGCCTAATAATCTATTGATATGCGGTGGATGCACTGAAGCCAGATGCAGAAGACACAAGCTGTCTGTGTACTCGACAAGCTCATCAGAAGTTCTTTTTTGCTCTCTCTCTCTCTCTCTCTCTCTCTCTCTCTCTCTCTCTCTGTGTCTTTTTATCGTTTTTGTTCTTACTTCCCTAGACAACAATACATCTGTCAGTGGAGTATGATTTCCATAAACATCAAAACCAAGACTCTCTGTGTCTGTCAGCATGCACTTGAAAAAAATTATTTGCATATCAAGGTTGTGATTATGTCAAGACGACTGTGGTTTGCATCCAACTTTTAAAACACTTTAATAATCATTATGTTTTTATTTTCCCATTTGATTTTGACACTGGTCCAATAGAAACCCACATTCTGTTTTGCCGAGTATTTGAAGTTCTTCAGAAACAGAGATGTGAAATGCATCATATACTTTGGGAGGAAGTAGGCAACTTTTCTTTTGAACACTGTTCAAAGACAATGATTAAAAATACCTGAAAACAAAGGTCTTATTGCCCTGACAGCCAACATTTCACAGCCTTTGATAACTGAAGTGGATTGCATCTTGCAGAAGGAGCAATCTGGTGGACAAAACACCTCCTAAATAATATCCTTGATGTTAGAAGAGAACCAACTCCTTCCCAGCCTGAAATATTGTGTGATCAATTCAAATCCTGCTGTGCGCCTCCCAGAATTAGGATTTAGCTTTTCTTTGCCCTTTCAAATATAGATGCTGCTGCTACACAGAATAAATGAAGTAACAAAACAATTGAATTCTTAGGTTCTCGCAGTTACACGCTGAAATGAAAATTACACCCTTTAGGAAGTGTGCAGCATGGATCCTTCTCACACTGATTCCATTTTGCATATGTAATCTAGTGACTTTTCCTCCTTTTGGTTGTTATTTCATTCTGGTAAATGGTAATTTAAGACCATTTATATATAATACAGATATTGCAAGTGACACAATAATCCAAAAATCCCCCCAAAAAATATATATATAAGCAAAAAATGAGCTTCCAATACAAACAGGAGTTTATCTTGAGTTACACTAAACACAACTGCAACTTTCCATCAATTTCACATCTCAATCTTCGTCAAGTGGAGGCTAAGGCTCCCTTCACTATTCTCTATCTAATAACCTCACTGTGAGAGATTGTGTGTGTGTGTGTGTGTGTGTGTGTGTGTGTGTGTGTGTGTGTGTGTGTGTGTGTGTGTGTGTGTGTGTGTGTGTGTGTGAGTGCAAGTTGAGCTCTAATTCGATTTATCCATCCAGTATGGAGTGGTTGCCAGACCTTTCCCATCTCTCCACTCTAGACTGTGTGTTTCCACACACCACTCTAAGGGATTCGCCTCAACCGCAAAGCCAAAGAAAACTACAGCAGCAGCAGCAGCAGCAGCCGAGCCTCTTAGTTCATCCATGGTAGCATCTGCACTGCACCTGAAATGACTAAGAACATCCTTGAATCTGTTGACCTTTTTAGGTCAGTGCTGGTCTTCCTCTGTGCCCAAACGCTACAGGACTCTCCAAGCAGATATAACAGGCTCTGTCAATGTGATGTCCAGATACTGTGTTTGGCTTAGCACTCTGATCAATATTCTATGAATTTTTGAGGTTCATTTTGCCTGTGAGTCTGTCTCCTTTTTGCAGGCAGAAGAGACATCCAGGCTCAGCCAGCACTGCTTGCAAAAAAAAGAAAGAAAAAGGAGCCCAGCCGTTATTGTTTGTGCAAGGTATTATACCATTTCAACATTCCTCAACAGGAGAACTAGCTACAGCACCCTCCATAATCATTGCCCCCCTGGAAGATGGCATTAAATGATGATAATGATGATGATATAAAATGTCTTATTGGAATTTATCTTAGTCTCACAATGAAAATAACAATCCCACCTCCACCATGATTGTTTGTACTATTACAAAGTAGAGGACTAACATTTATATTATTATACAATGGGTAGTTTCACAGAAATAATTCATTATGTAATTAAGAAATATTAAAAATACATGACTTTCAAAAATTTCCACAGTCAACTTCACCAGGGTTTGCCAGTAATAGGGAAGGCCTCTGTAGATGGATATGTGTGTGGTGGAGGGAGAGCGGGCTTAACATAAAGAGGCATAAAAGCCCTGTGCTCAAGCCCTCTCCACCAAAGAGCCAGGCCTCCTGGTGGAGGAGCAAGAGTCCATTCACCACTGCTGTGATGGCCCTCATTTGGAGCCTTGGTGGCCCGTCATCATAGCCACCTCACGCTGGCGCTCATGCACGTCCCAGAGTGCACTTCACCCATGGATGGAGGCGCCAGAGCGTCACCCATCACCAGAGCCCATCAGGCAGGAGTTCATATTATCCCAGGGCTTCCTTGTACAGTTCTACACGCGGGGCATGCCGCCAGCCAACTACCCTCACTGCCCCGCTGACACTCAGCAACTCAGGCTGCATAGCCAAAGAGCCAGGCTAGTTGATATGGCAGTCAGAAAGCAGCTTCAGTCGAGTCGATGTCCGGCCTCACAGTGTCAGAACAAAACTGTGCTTCCTCCTCGTTCTCCACACTACAAAGATCAAACACGTTCTGTTTCATTTTACCTCCGAGACGACTGTCCTCTGCCCTCCCGATTGCATCTTCTTAAGACCACGCACAACAGATGCAGCAGCATAAATACTTCAGGTGTGCCCGTGTCTGCCGCTGGAACTGACGGCTGTGAAGCTCAGCAAGCAGATCATTTGGGAATAGCACATGCCAGTAGGGTGTTGACTTGTATCTTCATCACAGGGGCTATACTGTCAGGCAAGATATGAAACATGACATTGCATTGCACACTTCTAGAATTCGTCATACTAAATGCGTTTTTTTAAGAGAATTAAATAATTTAACCCCACTGCCTCAAATCTCATTTTGTTCCAATTTACTCATGTTTTGAACTGTTTAGTTTATTTTTTTGCAGGCTTAAAGAAATACCCATAGCAAAGCAAAACTCAAGATAAGATCTCATTTATGGCTGATTCATATCTCCTAGATATAAATGAGCATGAATCGAGACCAAAGTGGCTTTCTCATTCTTCTCAAATGTCTCTCCTGAGAAAGAAGTCTCACAGTAAGCATTATTTGAGTTCTCTAAGTTCTCTCACAGCTGTCTTTGTTCCTGATCTCATGCTAAGAGAAAAGCGAGACAGATTTCAAACATGTCTTAATTTGGTATCCTTACTCGAAATACTCTAAATTATGTCTCAATATGCTCGTTTTGATTTTCCTGCAGTCAACAAAAAGAGGTGATTTAAATAAATGTCAGTTTTATGACAGGCAAATAATTTATGTGTGGTTTATTATTAATGTAATGTTCAACTTAGGCAAGTCATACAATTTAGTAATTATTATTTTGACTTCCAAAATATACATATTAAGACAGCCTTGTGTGTGCTCAAATCAAACCCTATAAAGATTGTTTAATATAATATACATTTAAGTGTCAACATTGTGCTGTCAATTTAATTCATTTAATTAACAATGTAATTGTTGATTGCAAAGCTCTCATGTATAAAGTATTGAAGTAGTACAGTATTTAGAGACTAAATATACATATACATAATAAACATAACACATACAGTAATAATAACATAAATTATGACATACTCTTTTTGTAATCATTCATGTCTGTCTGAAAACATAGCAGTGACCATTCATCTTGCCACCACACACTGTAGGCCCTTTGATGCATACAACATGGGTTTGTGATGAATCAAGACAGATTGACAAGTTGCAAGTTAAAACTTTTCAAGTGTATTTGGAAAATGAGCTGCAAACACAATGCCAGGCATAGATGTGAGGTCAAGGAAAACAACTTTGCCAAATATATGGTCCAGGGGAACAACTGTATTGACCGAGGTTTCCAATAGGGGAACAACATGACTGCATGTAGCATTTGTTATGCTATCTTGAAGCAAAGAAAAGCCTGCGCATTCAAACTCATTAACAAGGGCCCATTTAGTGTGTGACTGTTCCGATGTAAAGAAGAACTCAATCTTTCCATACTTCTTTTGTCCTTCACTATAAAAAAAAACTGTGAAATTATTTCTTTTCCAGCCTTTCCCATAGTGTTTTGATGTGAGATAATTTCTCTTAACTTGTGCCCTGTGAAAGACTTTGACTGTATCAGAACTGATGTGGTGACCAGCATGCCTTTCTAATGTGGAGAGGTGAACTCTATCCAACTGAAGCGAACTTGATGCCCCGTAGAGTTGAATCCTTGACAAATCATTTTCCTGACAGAAACTATCGTCTTTAGTCATACGAGTGTAAAACTCCACTATGACATTTCCTGGCTTTATAGTTTTTGCAATTACAGGAATAGATTGCACAAGTCTGACTGCATGTACCATCTGCATTGGTACATTTTGAGTGCCATGTATGAGCCTTAACAAATACCCATTTTTGTCTTCAAAATGAAAACATGAATGTGTCCATAATGGACCAAGGGCCCTAACACTATCTGCCAGGTGCACAAGAAGGTGTACATTGGCAGTTTCGTAACGTTCACCATAGAGATTAGCCATTTGAGAACAGAAGTTCCATAGAAGTCTCTCTGCGTGTTCTATCTGTTGAACCGATATGGATTCCATCAACAAGATGAAAATAGCTTCACTTAGTAGAAGGAAGTGATTGTAGTACAGGGTTGGAAGTATTCCACGGAAAACAACAGGTCCATAGAAGATCAAAAGGTCCCGGTATTCTGATGCTTTATAAAACATCCTGTGTGATACCACTGATCGAGGATATCTAGTTGAGGATGGAGGAGAGATATCCTTAAATCGCCTGTCAATGTCTTTGCCATTTTTTGCCATACTGAAGGGCTCACGAGAAAACTCAGTTGAAAACCACAGAACCATCAAAAGACGCATTACTCCAAGAAGGACTGAGTGCATATAATCGATGCCAGTACCTTTGATAACGTCATAACATTTCAGTTTGCTAAGGGAACAGGAGCCCTTAACTCCTTTAACAGTGGTTTTGGTCTCATCCACAATTTTCATATCAAGAGCAAACTTTTCATTGTCGCGCAGTGGCCCTTTTGGATCCCTATGTTGGTACGGAAATGCATGGACATGTCCCCTTCCCCCTGTCCTCACAGTCTCTCCTGGCTGCTCACATTTATGACATCCAAATTTCCCATTGTATTGCATTGAATTAAGGACTAATGCCTTAGCAGGCAAGTCACACGTTCCGGCAATGGTGAGTACTTTACACACAAAAGGTTGTGATGTCAATCCTGCAAGTTGCACAACAACTCCATTGTCTGCCAGTTTACTCAGTGTGTCACTTAGTGGTCTAAGAAATGTAGCCATAGATGGCTTTGAATCACCATACCAAAGTCCAGCAAATATCATATTCTCTCTTTTTGTGCGTTCAATGAAGCTCAATTCATTAATGATGCAATAAAAGGGCCAAACTGAAAACTTGGACGATTTAAAAATAGGAACTCCATCTGTATTCCAAGTAAGGGAGATGTTTTTAGGGTCACTAAGAGGACCATCCCCATCTACAAGCTGTTTGTAAACTTCTGCATCATATATGTCTTCAATGTGGTTTGGATCTGTCTTCTTCCTGCTTAATCTAAAGTTTAGCTTCTCCTGAAAACCTGGTTTGAGAAACAATGATCTTATTTGAGCCTCAATTGAAATTTCTATGAAGGATGAGGAATTTTCTTCTGACACACTGGCTCCACAAGACACACATTCTAATTGCTCACTTTGTAATGATGCAAAACAATTACTGCAATATTTATGCAATACAACAGGGGATGATGCAGAATGGGAGAAAAAAAAGTCCTTGAACTTCTGTACACTGTTTAAGCAGTCTGTATTCAGTCTACTGGGACAAAGCAACTTAAACATTTTGAGCAAATCACTAAGGGCTTTGTCAGTTACTTTATGACAGTTCACGTATCCCATGATGATCAAAAGGCACTCTGCCACCGTTATAGATGCATTGTTGTATAACGGCTTGTCTGTTGTATCCTTGTCTGTTGTACACTCCTCATACGAACACTCTTGAAATCCCTCGCTGAACATGTGTCCATCATCATACGTCCAATCCCCCACAGCAATGTCCTGTAGTTCAGTTGTTAGGCCTTCAGGGGCATCTCTGAAGATTGATCTGGAAGATGGTTCTTCGTCGTCTTCAAAAGAGTCAACAGTTGATATACTCTCCTGGCCCACACTTCCCTGTTCTGTGGGGGGTGGGGGGGGGGGGGAATATCATTAAGCTTGATGTGCTCAGCAACAAATCATACCCTTGATGTCAATGTTAAATTCACAATGGGTCACGGTTGAGCTCATATTGTAAATTTGACACATTAAGTTGACTCAAGCTTTGGCATCTTAGCTATTAAATGATTAGGGCTGCAACTACAGAAATGTTTGGAAGTGAGTATTGTCATCTATGTTTCATCAAATAATTCAATTAAATGTGTAATGAGAAAGTGTAGGCCTATGTTTTGTGTTTTTAATCAATAGAATGTTATGCAACAAGAAATGTTTGATGAAATGACAAAGCAACTGATTGTAACTGCTGATCAAATAAGGTTTCACACTCCAGTTGATGAATCAAAGGCCATTCATTTTTCCTTAGTTTTTAATCTTACAAAAAAGTAAAAAAGACTATCTCCTGAAACAAAACAACACATTTGTAGCCAGATGTTTATGAAGTATATTTATATTTAATATTATATCTAATATTAAATCTATCCATATTTATGTATGTAACGGCATCTCTCATTTACACAAAAATGTAAGTTTCAATCACTGAAAATAGATAGGCCTATACTTTCAAAAACCCCAGGCAAAGTGGAGATTTCGGGACACCATCATCACACTTGTGTAAGGAAAACAGAAATTATGAACCCTATTTTCACTGCAGGAAATTCAGGGTAATTTTCAGGGGTCTCCACTGCAGTGCATGGCCCTATAGGAACCTTATCAGGACTTTTTACGGGGCTAAGTAAGTGGGCCTACATGCTCAGGAAGGGTCCTGGTATTTTTGTGATTCATTTTTGCTTCAGTGGTGTGAGGTGTGAAACACTGATGGGATATATATATATTTGGATGGGATAAATTAAGTGTCATGGTTACTGTAACAGTTAGAGGCAGGTTACCTACAGTAGGTTGCTGTGCAGACATAACCTACCAAATAGCCTAAAAATATTTTCTTAGCTTCAATATGGCTGATTTTTAGAGAAACAATTAACATCCTTTAACTGAAGCAAGCATGTTAAGTTTAGATTGTCTAAATTGATTTAATCTCTAATAGCTATGTTGTAGAAGCACATTTATCCCTACCAAGGCTTTAGAAAAAAAAGAATGATCGCACAATTGAATTTGTTCATTAAAAGTGATTCAAAGTTTCCTTTTTAGAGAGCAGATGTGACAGACAGACATGCTCAGATGGCTCCTAGTTTTGCATTACATTTGGATGGTATCTGTGTAATAAGAGAAATTTAACCAATTGTTAGCAGTGGAGACATGACTGAAAGGGCTGAAGTGCAACATGGGAATAGGGTACATGTCAGAGTGTTTGTGTTCATGCATGCAGATGACTTGAAGGAATTCTTGTCTCGTATTTTAATGTTAAGTTTCTCTAGCCACACATGAAACATATTGTTTCTTACTAGAGCTGGTGTTCACTGTGAGCTTGGTCCATAGGCAGTAAAAGTAACCATGCACTTTTATGTAATTTAATGGGTTTCAACACCCTTGGCCTAGTAGGCTATGACATGTGCTTGACAGGTGTGCCCTAAATAGATCGACAGACAGAGGGTGTGTGTAGGCCTACAGTACCTGTCAGGTGGTGAGGGGCTTGATTGTCCAGAGGGAGAGTGGTACATCCTGAATGGGTGTGTTGCTCTTGAACTGCAGCATTTTGGGCTCTTCCAGGAGGCAAACTCACCCCCTGCTGTGTTCCCCTGCTGCTACATCCTGACAAAAGTATACATTTGTACTGTTTATGGACCAATAAGTGATTAGGGATATGTTTACATTTTTTCTATGTTTGTGATACAGTAGCAAACAATCCACAAGGTTGAATCATCACATCATTAGAATGGTGAATGAGTAGCTGGTAGCTGACAGTGGCATACAGGTGACAAAATATCAGCAGCAACCAAACATGAGGCTGCAGTCACACAGTGACCAAAAGTAAATGAAAGTATCATGACCTTATGTCTTAGAAGCCTTCACCTTAAGACATACACACCCACCTTACCTAAGTATTGCTGATCTGTCTCCACGTGAACATTTGGGGCTTCAGGGAGGGATGACTGCAGGGAGGAAAATAAGGTATTAATGATATGAATTTAATTAAATGTCATATCTGCTGTACATTTGTTGCAAAACAACTATGCCTGGCTTCTCACCAGTTGTGTGGTCCTTCTTGGGCGTTTATTTGTGATTTCTACATTTCCAGTCCTTCTCCATCGTTTTCCAGGTTTCTGTCTGGTCATTTTGACACTACCATTGAAAAATACAGACACAATTTGCTGGGATGCACAATGGGATTTTTAATGAAAGTAAATCTAATGTGATGAAGTGTTTAAGTTAGGTTTCCATCAAATCAGCTCCTTTGCAAACTAAAAGACTTTTCTAGCAAGTTTCACATGTGTTTTGTTTTAAATGATGTAGGCTATGCTAATTTGTATCACTTTTAACTCTACATAGTTTTATTTACAGCATTTTTTTTTTTAATTGTTGTTTCTTCATGTCTTAATATAACAACAACTGGATACATAGGCCTATGCATAAATAAAAATGCAAAAACATAGCAATGAATGTTACCCTACTTCAGATTTGGAAGACTAGCCCAATGTTTTTATTATCATTATTATTATTATTCCTGATGAACACAGCTATGGCCAAAACAAAATAGCAGTAAAAGTACTAAAACAAAACACCAAGTATGCTATCATAACAATATCAGAACCGCAATATTAAGTCTACATGGAGATAAACTACAAAAAAGATTGTTATCATAACTAATGGCCGCCATATTTGATTTTAATGTTACCTTTGGCGGATAGGATGTTTTTTCTATAATATAACTCAGCTCAGAGGAGAATTTTCAGCAAATTCTTAATTGTGAACTACAGTATATTCTAGTTTCAGGGTTATCTTGTGTTAACAGAGTCCGTTTATTCTGAAAACTTTAAACGCTATTACACTTA
Organism: Sardinella longiceps; assembly: GCA_027497455.2. NCBI lineage: Eukaryota > Metazoa > Chordata > Actinopteri > Clupeiformes > Clupeidae > Sardinella > Sardinella longiceps. The sequence goes on from JAODXP020000030.1 coordinate 2,227,843, forward strand.
CTCTTAGTTGTTTTTGTCTTTGTCAAAGATGCTGTCCGTCCAGAGCATGCACTGCTAGAGCGTCCTCGTCTTCTGAGTGGATGTGGTCAATTGCCCCCCTCACTCCGTTTTGCGAATTTGTGTGGATTTGTAAAAGATGAAGGTAGCCGAAAACAAAATATAATTTTCTTAACTAAACACAAACAAAAAAAAAAACGAATGAACTCACTATAACAGAGGGGCGGGCCGCAGAAGCGAAACTCTGCGTGAACGTGTGCGTGGATACGTCAACATCCAGACTTCGAGAAGATTCGAGCAGGAGTGAGTCAGGCGTCGAACAGAGTAGAATACTGAAACATCTTGTGAAGTGAAGAGAAGACAAGGAGAAAAGAAAGAGGAGAGTCTTCCAAGTTCTTTCAACCAGTAAGGTAGGTGTTATGTTATGTGAAGAATTAAATTAGATATTCTTTTGGTGAAATATGACTTTAGTGAAAGTTGTGACTTTGACGTCGTCGGTGATAACGTTATCAACTCCCTGGAGGGGGCTACAGCTACCTAGCCGGCTGACATTTTCTGTCACGTCTGAAAGTGTTGGTTACTATACCTTACATATCCTTGGCCTAAGCAAGTACTTTGATATGTTTGTCTATGAAAACAATTAAGACATTTATTAACTTATGGACGTCTAACTTCCCCCTTAAAACATGTTACCTAAGATGTTGTAATAGCTTGCTAATCGCTAGCTTGCTAGCTAGATAGCTAATGACCCTCAATCACCTCAGTTGAATTTGTGAGGAGATGCAGTGAGTTACCTGAATGGTGTTTCTAACATTATGGATAGGTGGGAGAAGTTATATCCACATAGGCTACTGATAATGTTATAGTTCTGCCATTTCAGCTAAAGTAAATAAAGTTCACCCTATCCTATTGGGCTACCTTAACCAATTTCATCTTAAGAATGTTAAGAAATAAAGTGTATATTGCAGGTGCGTTTCCACCATTATAGACATTGCATTTTTCAGTGATGTATGGAGGAATTTTGTGTGTGTTGAAGGGTGTATGAAGGGTGTATGAAACTGAATAGAAAAAAAAGGTTTAGAAAGTGCTCATTGTTGAAGTTCTCACACTGTGATACACAAGAATGTCAATTGACCACTTTATTGCTTGAAACAAAATTAAACTGCTTGAAATTCTAATCTACTCTACCGGGAATCTTCAACATATATGGTCTCCCCCAGCTACCTTTCTTATCCTTAACAATATTCTATTTTTGAATGTTCTTGAATGCAGTCAAAGACAGGACACAAATGGCTGAAAAATGTTAAAATACTGTATTTCAAACATTTATTATAGTGTACTTCCAATCATGGTGTATGTCTCTCCACATAATCAGTGGAAAAACATACACTTATCAGTATAGGCCTAGGCCTAAGTGTTAGCCTGCAATAGACACTATAAGCAGCAAGTTTGCACTTTCTCAATGCATATTGAACAAGAGCTGTCGATACCTAGCCATAACAATTAGTAATATCTAGCAAAAGATGTGCAGATGTTCACTGGCTGTCTTGCTAAGGCTAGTTGGTTATATCCAAGTATTGAAAGTTTGCCCAAGAATAGGGACATAAGGGTTTGTTATTTTAAGGTTGGTGGTAGGAATAACAAAAGAATAATGCAATTTGATTT
>JAODXP020000030.1:2229604-2530769 GCA_027497455.2 Sardinella longiceps
TCCTCTTGAAGTTGATGTGTTCTCAATGCATGACTGGGCTCTCAGGACTGCTGTAGGGAAACTTCTTTGAGCCATGCCTATAGTATTAGAACTGTACTCCTGAGCTCATGTTCCAGATGTAGCCTACATATATGAGGTTAAGAGGTGGATATGTGATCTGGGTGCCCAAGTCATGAGCTGTACTAGTCTAGACTAGACTGAGAGAACAGTCTATGTGTGTAGCTTCTATTAAATTAAACATAACTGGACTTAGACAATAGACTACATCTTGGTAAGGATCTTAAATTAAGAGGTAAGATGTTGCTGTGTTGCCCATGTCAACATTTGAGTTCAAGGAGTATACTGCAAAACAAGGTGATGGGTAAGCCAGCAGGCTTGCTTTATAGAAGATTCCCCTGATTTTGTTGCAGTAAACCAAAGATATGATTGTTGTAAGAAGCAATAATTTCCACTGGGAAGTGTGATAATAAGCTTCTCATTTAAAACCGTAAATGAATAAACCCTCCCCCGTGTTTTTTCTTCCCCTGGTAACACATTGGATGTGTTGTCCATGCTGATTCTGGTAGAACTGAATTTAAAATAAGCTGCTATGATATGGGCTGCTTTGAGATTGATGCCTTGCTATGAGTTTGTAACATTTAGTAGGTAGCCTAAAGCTATGTAAGGGATAATGATTGTCTTTCAGTCATTATAGCAAAATAAGTCCTGACAGAATGAGCAGGACTCCTTAAAAGTTTGTTTATTTATTGAGTTAGCTGAATATGATCTATGAATATGACTAGTATGTGGTAAAACACATTTTTTAAAAAAGCAGTATTTGTCATAATTTAATGATTTGAAAGTAACTGTACTTGGTCTCTACAGCTTAAAATGAATTGCCACATTGCAAGGCAGCTGATGATATGTGCTTGGTATTTTGATAGCCTTCATGTCCACCTCACAGTAGGTAGCCAAAGAAGGAATGATAGACCCCTTTAATCAGAGGTGGATAGGTCTGCACCCCCCGCCCCGCAACTGTACCGCAGGATGGAGCGCTAAGCTAGATGGTAATTTTGCTAGCATCCCCAGCCCAGCATCTGCAGTGCAGCACACTTAGTGTGATGAGTCACTAAGCTATACTGTATGTTTCTAACATCCTGGCCCATTTGCAGATGCTCCAATAACTTATTAACACAACAAACATTGTTTCCAGTTGTAACCCTTCTACCAGAGAAAGTCCCCACAACAATTTTGAGAGCCATTTTGAGTATATACTCCAGGTACTGTAGAGAAGCTACTTGGTTCCTGAATAAGTTCCTGGAAATCGTCCTTCTTGTAAAATTACCCCAAAGTTTCAATAGTGGAAACATTGCTTTACCTACAGTCAATTTGTGTCATCACAGGTAGGCTTTATTGCAATTCACACCATTTTATTTAGTAGTTTATTTAGTAGCTATTTCTAACTTCAGGATTTGGGCTCTAGGCCTACTTAATGCTTTTTTAGTTTATGTTCCCTTTAAAGTGCAGCCTATTATTTCAATATTCATATTTTATTGTTATTACTCTCATAAACTCTGGTACATGTATGTATCATGTGTCATGAAGTTTGATATCTGGTAGGCAAGATTCAGCCTTAAAGTGAATGCCCCTTGATTAGTTTTGTTTTATCTTTTGAAAGTCTGTCCATTTGAAAGCCAGTGTGTGAGTTAGCTATTGATTGCTTCTCATGTGTTCCCTTTTCCACCTGTGTCCAAGTGAGCACTTAATCTTGGTCTAGTTTGAAAATACACAAACTGATAGTCAAAACAAAATTGGCAAACCCTAGGTATCAATTTAAACAACAACAAATAAAGTTTCCATTGCAAATTCTAACTTCTCAGTAAGGTAGTGCCAGTTAAAACACACACACACACACACACACACACACACACACACACACACACACACACACTCTCTCTCTCTCTCTCTCTCTCTCGCACTCTCACTCTCTCTCTCTCTCTCTCTCTCTCTCTCACACACACACACACACACACACACACACACACACACACACACACATATAAACATACCCAGATAACACTGCTGAAAAGAAAGTGTTGTGTTCAGAGCATACTGATATTTCCCCCTCTGGGAATAGATGTGGGTGCAGGCTATGTGGAGGGAGCCATGTTTAGTGATATGATGGAACTCAGCTATCTCACCCCCACCAAAGGCTGTTGTGAGAGATTCCAATATATGAATGGCCCCGGCAGACCCGCATCCAGCCGGGGTGCAGTGATAGCGCTCCAAGTTCAAAGTGTAATCTCTGTGGGTCTGTAAGGAGAACTAATGAGTGACTGGGAAAAAGAGTGCGAGATGAGTATACTTTACATACTAACCTTGGCTACTCAGCCTGTCCTTTAACGACAGCATAATTCAGCACTCACCTTGAGAGGCTGCCATAGATTTTGGTTTATGAGGTCACCTGTGTAACCTCAATCATTCAAGTGCGAGTTGTGCCATTGCTCCAGTGACTCCCTCTCTCACACTGTAGCCGAGATGCCACAGATGTAACCTGTCCCAGCACTACCCTCAACAACCTGCTATATGCTGCCTTGACTTTTAACACGGGGAACCTTATAGGCAGATTCCCCTCTCCCTCATCTGGAGATTTTTCAGTGCTTTACTCAAGGTTACTTGGAAACTGCTATTCTTCTTCAGCCATCTAAAGATAGATACAAAAGATAGAACATTGTACAAAATGTTTTTCATTTTTGCATGAGTCTTAATGAAAAGAAATACATGCCTTTGGAAATGGCTTTCACATTCTTATTAGAGCCTGGAAATGGCATTTCAAGAGATTATCAGTCTAGGCATTTAGAGTTTTTAGCTTGATATTCGTCAGCCTCACATGAAAATCCCATTTGGTAATTCGAAGTGTGCGATGTAAAGGTCATGAGCTTTACTAAGCAAATTCTAAACTTGTCACAGCACTGCTCCCCTCATTAATGGGGTTCATGTACATGTCAGTAATTCTGATAAGAGATCTAGTTTAATGATGAGCTAAAATGGCTCTTGGTGGTCGTGGTTTTTACAAAGACGTAAACACAAAACACTTGCATAATACAAAATTTACTCCTCAGCAAAACAAACTGCTGGGTTTCAGTCCCGTAGCTGTAATTGCAATAATACAAGCTTTATTGTAGATATTTTTCAATATCTGAACTGTTTTCACATGTGTGCTCTTAGTGAGAGCTGCAGCAGATTATACCACCATTATGAGCCTATTTATATACTGCTGTCACAAGTCACTTCAAAATATTACTCACACACATATGCACTCACACACCTTTCAACGGTGCTGTAGTGTTGACGCGCTGTGTCCTCTGAGATCTGCATTATTAAAGGCCTTAGATGAGATTTGCTTGTTTCCAGACAATGAAATATATCATCGCTCTGCATGAGTGGAGGTATGGCCGCACAAAGACATGTTAAAAGCCGCAGCCAAGCCAAGGCAGTCAGTGAGTGCATCGGGGGAGAGTGAACCCACCAAACCTGGCAACTTGGAAAACAGAACACGAGATAATGCAGTCGTGATAGAGTCTTAGTACACACACTCCCTGAACACAAGAGCAGGACAAGATATGTGTGTAATTTTGCATTTATGCATGCCTGTCCAAAAGGAATGAGCCGACAGTAGACACACAGTATGACTGGAGATTCATTGTGCACACTGAGACTGCAGAGGAACTTCTGTTAATTTACAGTGCAATAGAGTTGCTGCAGGCACACGCTCAGTCTGGGCTATTGCCTGACAGCATGTCAGATTGTTTAACAGATCGTAACAGAGGCTAAAACCATACATTTTGTTTCCATGAATTAGAAGTGCTTTAGTGATCCCCTTATGCCAGAGTCTGAAAAAGATTGGATCTGAGTTTAACACAGATAGCGGCTCTCCATGCATCAGTGTAAGTACTTTTTGTAAAGGATCGTTTTCATGCTAATGTAAGAATGTGCTGGGAGGAATCACCACGATGTCTGGCATGCCTTGTCGGTTCAACTCCCTTCCCGGGACCTGTCACTGTTTTCAACAGTGCAGACAGGATGAGAGCTCTTCTAAGATGTAGGAATTCCACTGCGTGTGAGACCATCAGACTTGTCTCCGAGATCAAATTCTTATGGGAGAGAGGCCTTTGAGATTTGACCAATATATGAGAAGAAATGTTTTATCTGTTAGGGCTTATTTTACAGGTAAATAGGCCTACTTTTCAGTACTCATATGCAGGATTAGTCAGAACAAGTCTGACAGTAGTCGATTTGGTTTTGCAAAACATTTTCCCTAATATTACACAGAATTTTTTTTTAGTAAATGACACAGTGGCATCAGTTCAAATAATACATTGATGCTGAGTATAAGGACTAACTATGTTAACTATGGATAAAGTGCTCAGTACTCTATTATTATTTAAAAATAATGTCAAATATTTTATTTCAAAAGTGACTTTCATGACACTCAGAACCCATTTTCAGAAATGCAAGAAAATGAATCAAGACAATTGATTTGGGGTTAACCATTTTATTTTTACCATTTACCTTGTACAGTATGTAAAGACTAAACAGTTGTGGTTGAGTGGTCTATATTGTAGGCAGAGCTACTCATCGGTTTTGTGCAGTACTTTGGTCTGCATGGCAAAAAATATCTTGTTCTGCATGCGAGGCAAAAGAGATTTAATGATAATTGAGATAATTGGGCTTGGCTGCCATGACATTTGTGGGTAATCCTACATTTCCACTGTTTTAGGGATATTTTTAGCTGATTATTTGGTCTACTGAATATAATGTATAACGTTTGTGTCATTCCATTTGTCCCCTGTCTTTCTGCATTATTTGTTAAATAAAATCATATACAAAATAGAGTGAGGAATGTCTTTTTTTAGTGTTTATCTAATGGCTTGCTTGTTACTCTTAATACTGAATTGGAAAGTTACTGTGAAACTAACTCATAACTTAATAAGTTATGTGAGAATAACTGACGATAAAATATATATACTCAATGTATACACAATCTAATATGTTATACTTTAAACTATCTATCACAGAATGAAAGATATTTTTAAAATATGTATTTTAATAATACATACAGCACACAGAGCTATAGCAAATGTTAATTAGTGTCATGTAATCTGCATTAAAAGTTTCTTTGACCAAATGACTTTTACAATTGAGAACAGCATTCAACTTTTGTTATACAATCAATGGTGTAGTTGAAGGAAACAGAGATTATTTTTGTTGCTATATTGCCACCTAGTGATACCTCTGAGATGCTCAGTTGAGTCCTTGAGGAGATAACAGATCAGATGGTTGTCATTGTGGAACATGGCTGAAAAGGACTTGCCATTTTGCATTGCTGGAAGAAAATTAGCTCTGTGCCGTTACACACACACTTGAAGTGGGCTCAGATGTTGGAGTGGTCTGGGGTCCATGAGGAACAGTTACTGGTAGCACTTGAAGTTGTCAAATACCCAAACTGTTGAATTTTGTATTAGACTTAGTGCTATAGTAAACAGCACTGAATGGCACATGCAGGCAACGTATGTTATTCAGTTCATCCCTTCAGCTGCAGCTCTGCTCATGAAATGAGAAGTCAATATCTGGATTGCAATAAATTATTCACCTGCTTACAATGTATTCCCTGACAAAGAGCATTACTGGTTGACAAACTGTATTAATCTCGAAAAAATGATTATTGATGTAACCAGAACGGAATGCTAATGTTAATAATGCATTAAGGAAGGGACTTAGGATGAGGAAAAAATGATTCTTGGCGCTGCCTTTTTCTCACCAGGTTCCACAGGGGACTTGAGAAAACTCAGATAAAGCTTGAGGCTGGCAGTAGCATGGAGTGTCTTAAGCCTTGACAAGAATAACAAAGATCTGGGAAGGAAGCCGTTTAGCACCACTGGTTTTTATTTTCAATCACGCAGCTCGACTACAGTTAAATATGGTACAGCATATGAGACGTTTGTGTGTCTTAGGCCTCAGGCTTGCAGTATCTTTAATCAGTATGAATGATGTTGATATCTAAACTGTTGTGTTTATTGTGAAGTTTACATTACTGAGCAAGAGAGACACATGCATGTGGAATGACGCAGGTCAGTTGGGGTTAATGCAGAATACATATTGGGCTGTTCGCTGACTTAAGGTCAAATCTGCTTTACAGGTGTGATGTCATAACCTTGAGACGATCCTGAATGCATCTGATGTGCTGCTGCCAGCTGCCAAAAGAAACTGGCCAATCAGATCCCAGCGTCAGGTGAGATGCTGTGTTATAAAAGCCTGTCAGCATAGCAAATTGTCTCTGAGTCATTTTAGCCAGGATTGCTTGTCTGGCTTGATCAATGGCTTGCCTCTGTTCTCCGGGGAGGTAGGGATGTCATAGTGGGAGGGGCGTTCCAGTCATCAACTGTGCACAGCGTCTTAATGAGATATACAGTAGGCATGACTGACGTGGCTATAGCAGGCTATCCTGATAGATCCACAGGAGTATTACAGCTACCAAATTAATATGAAAGCCTGGGCTAAAGTGTTGTGTGGAAAATGGAAGCCTGTTGTTAAAGCTATGCGTAAAGATGGTGAAATTGAAATGATTCCGTGAGGCTTTTATGATGGAAATAAACCTGTGTGAGTCAGAATCCTTGTGCGGTTGACAGAGAATAATAAGAGCAGCGTTGTCAGTGTGTGCACCCAGGACGGGCCTGAAGTGTTTTAGAAAGAGCAAGGTGCACCTCTGGAATAGAAAGCCTCTATCTGCTCGGCATGCAGATGCATTGATAATGAATCTTTACCTCCACTTTGACGCCGTGTGTGTTATCTGATCTCAACACAAGGAACCAATCATATTTATATTAACCACTAAGGGAGGTCTTGAAAGATTATTCTCCCTTTGCATATTGAATGTACGAGTCTTAAAAATTGCAGGGAATTTGACAGTGCTCTCAGACTGTGTAGGCAAATGAATGTTAAAACTACAAACACTAGGCACACATTGCCCTGCATATTTCATCTGAGCTCTATTTACCCACACAGACAAAGCTATAATTGAGATTTTAAAATATACATAGCGCTCATATTTAAATATAATCACAGTCGGTTGCCCACAGTGAATCTCATGCAATAAATAAGTAGACGGCAGAGACTTCAAGGACTCATTGTTCTTTCCCAAGGCATGCATAAGCCGTGTCCAACTGCAACAAGTCTGCTTGGCTGGCAGTGGCAATAGTGAGTGAGGCATATCGGTCAGATGTATTTAGTAGCGATTGTTTGAAATTCGTCACATGCATAATAGAATACAGTGGTCTTGTAAGTTTTACGCCATCTGATTAGCAGATATTTCAGCAAGTCATGACACCACATTGTTCACGCCAAATGATTTAACGAACATCTGGATTTCAAAATGTGCTTAATGATTTCACATTCATCTTACTCCAAATAGCTTAAGTGCATGCAATTACATTTTTAATTAACTGTGAATCTGGTTTTGTCAATTGCAGCAATTTGTCATTCTCACATGAAATATACGGCTGCACATCCGACAGGATGCATTCATTCAAATTAAATAAACCGTTGGTTTTCCTGAGCATGAAACTATTCCTTTGTACACGACTGTGAAAACGCAAAAGGCTTTCATCTGTCTTAGCTACTCACAACTTAAGAGGTTTCTAAGTGCAAGGGGACTTAATTGGTCCCAAAAAAACAGTCCTCAGTCTGACATCCCATCCAGTCTTTTTGAAATGATTTGGAGAGACAGCACTAATTCCTCAAACTTTCTGCACCATTCAAAAATGTGTCACCAATCATAAGAGCAAATGGTTGCATTTAACCATGATGAATGCCTCCCAATATGACTTTCATCAATCCAAGAGCTCAAAGAAAGCTTCCCAGAGTCTGCCCTGATAGTCGTTTCTCCAATGGATCACTAATTCCTCATTAAAAATGATGAGCTTCTTCATCACCTTGCTTTTGAAAAGGTTAGGCCTCGGCCCCAAGGTACAGAGGAAAGTCCTTTGCCTGGACCCAACTGATTTTTCACAGGTCTGCTCATATTGATCGGGGACTTCAGGTTGCCTTTCCTCCAGTTGAACTCAATGTGGGGTCTGCAGTGCGGCATACTAAGCTGATGTATAATCAATGATTCATAGCACAATCTCCACTTGTGCCATCCATCAGAATTGTATACCTCAGCGGCTGAATTTTTGAATTCATTTCATATTTTAAAAAGAAAAAAGAATAACAGCTAACTTCAGAGTTCTTTGAAAATGGGTGCCTTGGAAACTAAAAGAACATTCCTGTCAGTGTGAGATCTGTTTGAATGGTAACAGTGTATGTTTCCAAATTGTGTTTTGTTTTTTGCCCATTAACAATTTAAACTATTTTACTGAATTTTTTTCATTTTTTTGACTATTCAACTTGGCTAGCCAGTTAGCACACACTTAGCTGGCATACTTCAATGTTGAGGTCAAATATGGCACTTACTGTACCTCTACCTGTCTTTATAATATACTTTTTGGAATATGTACATTGAGCACACAGTAATCATAAGTGGTGTGGCTTCTTTTTGCCATGTGATCTGCATGTGAAAGCATCAGAGGAGATTTGGCTGTGTGTGCTGAAAATTGTCTAGTCTAGATGTCTTGACTTGCATCTTGCACTTGGTTTCTGTTTAGTACAACTGGACAGGTCGGGCCTAATGCCAAGCTCAGACTACACAATATTAGTCACGACACAACACTTCTGTGAACTCTCCAGTGTCCCTATTATCTGACTAGCCTATTTGTTTTCAACAGTCTCTCACTTGGCCATGGGGATGATCTGCGGCCTCTGTGTTCACACCACAAGACCTGCCACGGTCAGAGCCTCAGATTATGGTGCGTTGAGCGCGTTATACACATAGCACTGTAGTCTACATACAGTATGCAGTTGTTTTGAAATGCTTACGTGCTGAAACTCAACTTATTTTGAAAGCTGATTTTGAAAGCTGAGTTTGGAAAATTGAAAGACCACGTGAGCCACGTGGCTGTTGCTCTGTGAAATTCTCAAGATATTTGGGAATGCCAGATGTCCCCAAACAACTTGCGACAAGCCTGCGATTGGCCTTAATCGCGCCGCAGAGTTATTCACACCTGACTACTTGCACTCGCAGATCAACTGCCGATTCACCTGTGAGTACCTGTGATTTCCAAGCCAACCATGAGACCTATAAATTGTTTCTAAAATCATGTAATGCGAACTTGGCTTAATTGTCATCTTGGGAAATCCTTCTCTGATATACAGAGAAAGAAATGGCTGAACCAGTAATCTCATGGAACGTCTCCATATTTTCACTGTACTGTAAGGCGCTCCTGAGTATTAGTCGCTCTCATCAAGAAATGCATTGTTAAGAGAAAACAAAAAACATTCAAGTTGCTCATGTTCAACATATATAAGTCACTCACTCCATCACATGGACTGCATTCCTCATTTCGTGACCTTAAGTTCTGAAACTCCTATTCAGCCACCTTGTTGCCTGTGAGTGCGGCTCTCTGAATCTGAATCTACACTTCTCCCAGTCGTCATGAGTGTTTACAGTGCCATCTCTTGGCTGCCATCTCTTGAATAGGCTACAGTTAGACAAAATACGGTATTTGCTTTGCTTTGGAGTTTACATTGTAGTGTGACTTAGAGTGCTGACAATATGGTAGCCGGCCCAGGTAGACAGGTAGAAATAGTGCGACTTGAGATCTATAATACCAAAGACAGAGCTGTGTTTTCTGGCGTCTCTCTCTGCCTAAGCTATACTGTGTGGTGAGGTGCTTCCCTTCTCTATCTGTTTAGCTATATGTTTGTGTGGACCATGAAGAAATCCATATGAATGGGAGGACCTCTGGGCCTTGGAGACGGCCTGTGGCAATTACTGTGGTCTACCATACCGTCTTGTGGGGAACGGAACAAACTTGCTTGTAGCCTGGGCAGGACCACCACTGAATGAGATCAAATTGGACTATGAGGTCAGACAGATCTCAGGTCAGAATTCTGAAGAGGAGCACTATGTGTTTGTTACTAGTGCCATTTCTTTGAATTGTTCACCAAACAATTTCTTACAGTACCTGCCATTGTTTTTGCATGTTGCAATCATTTGAGGTGATTCTTTGCCTGGGAGTATTCACAATTCCCATCCCTCTGCTCTACTGTACTGTTTAATATTGTTTAATACTGTTTAATAATTGAATATTGTGGCCTAGGTGACTGTGTTTGTGGATGTGATTGAGAGCTGTTGTGTTTCCTGTGGTACTAATAAAGCAATTGTGAGTGCAGATTGATAGCAGATTGCCTTCATGATTAACTATAATTAATTTGTTTAAAGTGTATGCATGCTGATGAGGAAGTACACAAATTGTTCTGTTTGAGATTGTGTGTCTAAGGATAGGAAGGAGTGGCCAAACTTGCATGCCACATACTGAATATTCTAAGCTACCATGGGCCAATGCAAAATTTAGAGCGCCAGTTTTGGACTAGTTTCAATTTTTAAAAACATGAAACTGCATTTTAATTCAGAAAATCTGCAGGCCATCAAATGCAACTGTTTACTAATACTGTTGACAAACATGTAACACCACTACTGAACCTACAGTAGCCTATGTTGTGCACTGGATATATGATTAGATCAATAAACAACAGACCTCATTACATTTTATTTTTTTATTTTTTTCATAGTGGGCCACAATTGGCCCACAGGCAGTAGTGTGGCCACATCTAGCCTAAGGTAATGTGTAATGCTTTACTATGGTTGCCCCACTCTCTCTGTGAGTAAGTGCATCCCTTATGAGCCAATGTACAGTAGCTGTATGAATCCCTAGTGGGCCACCATAGCTGCATCCTCCATCCATTTCTTTGACACAGGATTCCTCACATGTGTGCTTCGTCAAGCCATTATGTTATTTTCCTCCACCTCCAGATGTATAGAGAACCGTCTTAAGGGGATGTCTGGAATGCATGCTCTGTCTAATTTGACTTTTTGATTGCAAAAGCACTTTATATATTCAGTGTGTGTGTGTGTGTGTGTGTGTGTGTGTGTGTGTGTGTTTGTGTTCTGAATATATAAAGTGCTTTTGCAATGTGTCGTAACAGTCTCTCGTGTGTGTGTGTGTGTGTGTGTGTGTGTGTGTGTGTGTTTGTCCTGAATTGATTTCATCAGAGCGTAATGTTACTCAGTAGTGCCTTTCATGACTGTAATGATCCCTCGGAGAGTGAGTTTTCATTGAGATGTGCCGAGAAAGTTTCCCTTGGCGAGTATGCAGAGTTCGTTCTTTGTTTAGAAATGGTCAAGTGTGTTTTCAAAAACTGGCTCAGCGCGACGTGTCAAGCCAGTTACCATCACAGTGATGGTTAAGCCACACAGTCATATTACAGTTCTTAATCCTGCCGAAGTCAATTTGTCACATGAGTGATTTGGGGCACCATTTGTTGAAGAGCTGCTCAACAGAGAAGTGGGAATATAGATTCATGAGCAAATAAGAGAAACTGCTTGGGCCGTGCCAGCCCTTTACACTGGATAACTAGAAATGTGTGGGAGATTCAGTTTGTCCAATGTCCCTGTTCTTCATGGATTAAATATTGTTCCATCTCTCAAGCAGGATCTCGGCTATCTTTGCTGTGTGAACTTGCCTGAAAAGTGAAAATTAAACCCTAGTGAGAACAGAGACGTTTCTAGTTATTCTACTAGCAATACATGCTGGCTAGATGTATCATTACTACAAAAAATGCAGCTAACAACAGCCTCCAGCAACAATTGGCACGTGGTGGAATGTTGTAGCTCTTGCTCTCCCATCTCAGATTGTTGGCCTGTTATGAAAGGTTCAAGAAAGCCGCAGCAATTTCTTCAAAGCTGAGGGTTGATTCCTATTTTCTAACGTAATAGTGAAGATAACATTTCTGTTAAGATGAGATTAATTAGTCCCAGTGTGTTCACTATATTTGGCACAGAAAGAAACTTGTGTTTGAAATGGTTTCAGAGTAACTTTCATGCAAGCCTAAGTCAAGCATGCTAGCCAAGACTGGTTTTGTGTTAGGTTAATGGCCGAGTGTAGTGGAGAGAGAGGCATTCACACAGGATGTACATACTGTAGAGACCAAACCGCAGGCCCTCTGGCTACGTATGCTACTCATGACATCCTAATTTTGTTTATGTATGTGGTTGAACTCATAGATTGCGTATTTCAAATAATCCAAAGCCTTGTCAACACCTTTTGTGTATACTTTCCGTGTAACACCCCTGAACAAAAATAATTTTGGGAAAATGTAAAATACCAGGATAAAATCATAGAATGTAAAGGATTTTCACTTAATCAGAAGTAAACCACAGACTCAGTGCGGTATGTAGCAAAAATGAAGCATTTGACTGTAATGGCATTGAGTCCCAAAAGTCAAACAGGAGAGTCAGTGATGTTAGGGTCACTCTACTGCCTTAGGCAAGGAATGGCATTGGAGTGATTCTATGCACGGATGCACAGTATAGGGAGGTCCCCAAGTTATTTTGGACCACAGTGTGTCCATTTGATCACACCGTTCTGCCTCTCTGTCCAAGGACCTGTAGGTCAGTAGTCCCTGAAACAATCTTCAAAAATCACCAGAAATGTTTGAACTGGACTGGATTTATTGTGTAGCTTTGTGCATGGGCCTAAACCATGACTCTCATCTCTCTCTCTCTCTCTCTCTCTCTCTCTCTCTCTCTCTCTCTCTCTCTCTCTCTCTCTCAAACTCTACACACACTACACACACACACACACACACACACACACACACACACACACACACACACACACACACACACACACACACACACACACACACTTATGTAATTTATGAGAGTGTAAATAATTGTAGGTTTACTTTAATGTAATTTTATCATTTGAAAGTTCTGATGAAGTTCAGGCTCAACAAGTAAGTTTGTTTGTTGCTCAACAGATAATTTTTTTTCAGCATCACATAATCAATGCACAACTAAAAGCATGTTGGTTTTCTTTACCACTCTCTGTAAAATCATTGTTATTATTATATTGTCTTTTAATAAATACCAGGTATGGACCCAGGCTGTGGTATGAATATTGCCTTTGTATGTTTTACATTACTCTCAAACTTTCCAACTGTTTCAAAGTTCCCTCTGTTGTTTTGTGTGATGTAGGTGTCAATGATAACTCCACAGTGCTTCGTATTGATCTCCGTTGACATATTAATTTGTGTCAGCTTCCTATGGGCTCTTCTGTGTACCTTGCCTCAGCAGGGTACTTCCCCACCAGTGCAATGAATGAACAAGAAGCAGCTGCTTTCTATTCTCTGTCTGTCATAACAATAATGTTGTTAACAAAGCCTGCGAAAGCACCGACTATTGTGTGACTGCATTGCTTTTGACAAGGCAGGGGGAAATTGTTTGATTGATGAACAAAGTCATTTCCCACTTGTAATTAATATGAGAGGATGTGAAACCATTTCCAGAGCTGAGATATTCTATTAACAGGGTTTTCTGTCGAGGAGGAGGCTCCCGTAAGACAGAGGGGCCATGTTCTCATTTATCAAAGCACACTCCAAACCTCCATGGCATTATTAACATTTTGGGTGGGAAGGGGTAGGGGAGGTATTGTGTGGAAATGGAGTGTAGAAGGTAGAAAAGAAATCATTTGCAGCTTTGAATGGTAAAACCCACAAAATCAAGGCCCATTTTGTCATAGGGTAGGCTACAATTAAGTATGGTCTAAACCTGTATTTTTATTTCATTTGTTTTGTTTTGTTTTTTTCCTTCGAAAAGGTACCACACACACACACATGCACACACACACACACACACACACACACACACACACACAAACACACACACTCAAACACGTCTCTGAAGCCATTTGCTCTTTACTTTGTCTTTCACAATCTCATCTTTATCTTTCAAGTAGATCAAACTGTATTAACTGTGACTAATTATTGACCATAAACACAAATGCAACCCTTTGAGAAGAACATTATCTCTAAGGTATTAACTATCATCTTATATCATGTTTGTTTCAGATTTTTGCTCAAACATCACTAATTTGTGCACGATGGGATTCTCCTCCAACACTTCTGAGTTTTGTCAGGTAAGTTTCGACCCTCAAATATAATCCAGTTGTTTTTATAAGTAATATTTTCCTGGAACAATGAGGTGCAGTTGGAGCTTGACAGTCCCCTTCACTGGGAAGAGGGGAATGACAGGGAAAAGATTGAGAAGCACTACTACCATTACTCGCAAACAGTAAAGTTATACACACTTGGCCCTGTAAATGAAAAACAAAGAGGCTTGGTCCACATATTTTAGCTCCCTCATTTCAACTAATCAACAACATTGCGTTAGCAGTTCCAAAGCCAGGGGTGTATTTGACAGGCTGTTCGATTCAAATAACAATCACTCTCCAGGATTGATGACCGTAATTTCGTAATGGGAAGTTCTATTATTTGTTCAGGGATATTTTGTTTCTTTGGTTTGTTATTTTTTTTAGTTGTTAGTTTTTTTGGTCTGGTTTTAGCATTCCTACAGTAGTGTGGTTATTGAAGTTGTAACAAGTTGTTCAGACATAACCTGGCTTGCTTCATCATATTTTTCATTTCCCATATTAGAATATATCAATACTCTTCTCTTGAGATTTTGCAGTATTGAAGAATGAGAAAGAGAGTACAGTATCTTGTTTATGTGTAGATCCTTCTGGTTAATTGACAATTTGAGAAGATTTTTGTTACAAGCAACTTATA
This sequence comes from Sardinella longiceps, assembly GCA_027497455.2. NCBI lineage: Eukaryota > Metazoa > Chordata > Actinopteri > Clupeiformes > Clupeidae > Sardinella > Sardinella longiceps. Next base: position 2,244,368 of record JAODXP020000030.1, read on the forward strand.
CTGATGATGAGCGCCAATACACTATGAGAACTAAGAGAAGGACATACTAATATTAACATACTAACAAACTAAGAGTAGCCTACTGTATCTGTAACATTTTGTGTGTGACATATCATGTAGATTAAATGATCTAAATTAAGCTTTTTCTGCGGATTGTTTAAAAATGTGCTGAGAAGTACACAATACTCACATTCTGTACATTAGAGACTAATGAATCATACGCTAATGTCTCATACTGACAACCAGTAGTGAGCAATGCCGTATTTACATGACGGCCAGTGTTGTGTGGTGTTGTGCTATGTGACAGTCTTATGTTGACGGTTAGAGAGGGGAATGGCACTCTGCATATTATTGTTTCTCCCTCGAGCCCCACACAAATATCATTAGCAAGGTTTGTTTTGGTTTTGTAATTAATATCATCAGTTAGTTGTCAGTAGATTAGATATTCACTCTACTAGCCATTAATATACAGTGAAATATGCTCCGCTGTTTGCTGACACATTTTGAAATATTCATGGTGGTGTTTAACTTCAGTCTTATGATGAATCATGTAAACAGTAGACTAAATTGAGTTGCATATCAGCGTTGGAGCAGCATATTTGCGTTAACAACAACAACAACTCCTCCCCTGGCTTTGCTTGGGAGCGACACCCTGCCAAACTCACCCTCCTCTCTGTCTGAGGCTAATCAGATGGATACTTGTCATAACTAAACTGCACTGTAAAAAAACATGTCCTATGTAAATTCATGCAACTATGAATTTCTATTGTATTTACAGCAGCAAACCTTTAGTGTCAGTGTGCTATGCAGATGATGTGAGAGTCCCTTTTCTGCCGCTAGATTACTGGGTAGTTGTGATACAGACAATTTATTCATGCCCAGTCTGCTTCTCATACAGTGCATCTCTCTCACATCCTAGCTCTGGAAGAATGAAATTAATTTGAGCGTGACTTTGCCCAAGTATCTTGCTGCCTTTTCCCATTTACCATCATGGGTTGTGGTTTAACTATGTTGTGAATGAGACATTTGCTCTTGTGGATAGTGAGTTTGATAAAAAAAAAAGAAAAAAAGGCAATCCAAAGTCTGAAATGTAGCCAGCCGGGGAAGGAAATTTACAATGAATTTATACATTACCCAGTTCTGTTCTCTCTCTGGTGGAAGATAGCTTACAAACCCTTTAAAATGCAACCAGTGTTTCCTTATTTTGCCTGGAGCAAGGACTGATATTGGAACATTTGCATATATATGCATTTGTAAAGATCCAATCAGACATCAAGGTGCAAACACAATCCCAGAATTCAAAGCAGAGCCAGTGTTTAGTAAAACAAATGCAAATAGCCGGCGGAGGGAGCGGTAAAGCTGCTTCTGTATCAACCTTATAGATTAGTGGACACAGTTCTCATATTAATACAAAAGGTACACTGTCTGTGTGTGTGTGTGTGTGTGTGTGTGTGTGTGTGTGTGTGTGTGTGTGTGTGTGTGTGTGTGTGTGTGCGTGTGGTGGGGGGGCTGGGATGTGTCCACCTGGCCAATATTTTCAATACTATATCTTTTGATTACAGGTTTTATGACATCAACTGTTGATGCAGATTTTTCTCTAGGCAGATCACCAGTCACAGTATGGGACTTTTTATACCGCACAGTGAAAATATATATTCCATGCAGTTGTCAAAAGATTTATGGAGTGCTTTGTGCATAAGCGATAACATGCTCAAGCATCTGGCCTGTATTCTTCCAATAACTTTGCGGTAAGATTTCATTTGAACTCTGCAGTAATTACAAAGTGAGCAAAGTGGCAAGAAGTGAAAGACAGAAAAGGAACGCTGGAATACATTAAACAGAGCGAATGGAGATAGTGGAATTTTTGCCCGTTCTAAGACTTCAGAATGCATTATGAGGGAACAATTTCAACAAGCTCTTAGCACCACTCATTAGACGGTGTATCAAACCAGAACAAAACTCACTTCTCTCGACTATGTGGGGGAAGTGGATTGGAAAATTAAATGGAAGAGATGGCACAGCCTTTGCCATGGCTCTGTCACCAGGCCGCGCTAACGCTAACAAGTCCGCACAGCTTAGAGTGCAGCTAATTCACATGCTCCTTAATTTCACATCATTGGCCAGCATTTAATGCTTTGAATGTACCACAAAGCACAAAGATAATCTCCCTTTAGCCAAGTGTCTCCAATTCCTATCTAAATTGCCACTGAACTTTTTGTGCTGTGTGTAAGTATAAAAGTTCAATTCTAGCTGGATTTTTACTTTTATATTTGATGAACTGTCTGAGTTCTCATCTAAGATGCTGAACTAAACCAAGGCCTCGCCGTTTGACAAGACTCACGATGAGCCTGAAGAAATGAATAGAGAGAGAGAGAGAGAGAGAGAGAGAGAGAGAGAGAGAGAGAGAGAGAGACAGAAGGGAACTTTTATTCTGCTGTGCATTTTATCGATCTCAACTGTGCTGCCTGTATTTAAATTTTGATCATTCTTTCAAAATCCCCACCCACCAATTCTGTCAGATCTAGGCAGAGAAAGAACCTTACAAAATTGCCTTCTTAAGTTACCTTAACAAAAAGGTTTTGACATTGACCAATCACTGTATTTCCATCTCTAATACATCTGTCAACACTGAGATGGCTCTTTTGAGAATGAGACCCATAACCTAAGCGAAAGAAAAATCATCTGTAATTTTCTTTTTACAAATTACACTCTTTTTTACCCTAATATTCCTCCAATTTGAGCAGCAGGGCCTTTTAAATTTACATTCTTCATTAGGAGGCGAAGCCTCTGAAGTCACTCACCGCTTTGGAATTAATATGCTTGGGGCCTTTCTTTTTTGCCGGCTGATGACAGTGCTCTAACTCAGGCTGAATACCTTATGAGTAATACTTTATTGGGCTGGCATGGAGCTGTGTCAACTGCCCCTCCTTCTTCCCTTCCCAGCACACTGCAGGCAAGCCTCAAATGAGCCTGGTCTCTCCTAGCCGTCTGCTACAGGGAAACAGATAAAAGCCTTCTCAAAGAAACCTGTTCCCTCCCATAAGCACCTAGTGGCGGGATCACACAGACACCTCACGCGTCGGCTGGTGACGGGACGTGACAAGGTTGCACCTCGGCTCGTCTCCTGTGGGAGAGCTAGGAGAGAGCGTTGAGATTGTTGAGAGAAAGAAAGTTTAAAAGGTTTTTAAGTGTCCAAAGCAATATTGAGAATCCAACTGTGAGGACACATTGTCTTTGTTTTGTGGTGTCTCTCCAGGATGGCTGAACTTTGTAGAATCAACAATGATGGGGTGAAAAGTTGAATTGCGTTTAGAATTTCAGAACGCACCGTGATCTTTTCATGGACCTCCATGATCTGATGCTATTTTGTTTCACGAAGATATTTAAGGATGTTTGATGAGGGAGATGTATATGCTCACTTCAATCAACACTACTGTATCTGCAATGCTAATGAAATCCACTGGACCTAGCAGCATGGGGTTTTGAGTGCTTTCTCTACGCTAATATAAATAGCCTAATAATCTATTGATATGCGGTGGATGCACTGAAGCCAGATGCAGAAGACACAAGCTGTCTGTGTACTCGACAAGCTCATCAGAAGTTCTTTTTTGCTCTCTCTCTCTCTCTCTCTCTCTCTCTCTCTCTCTCTCTCTCTCTCTCTCTCTCTCTCTCTCTCTCTCTCTCTGTGTCTTTTTATCGTTTTTGTTCTTACTTCCCTAGACAACAATACATCTGTCAGTGGAGTATGATTTCCATAAACATCAAAACCAAGACTCTCTGTGTCTGTCAGCATGCACTTGAAAAAAATTATTTGCATATCAAGGTTGTGATTATGTCAAGACGACTGTGGTTTGCATCCAACTTTTAAAACACTTTAATAATCATTATGTTTTTATTTTCCCATTTGATTTTGACACTGGTCCAATAGAAACCCACATTCTGTTTTGCCGAGTATTTGAAGTTCTTCAGAAACAGAGATGTGAAATGCATCATATACTTTGGGAGGAAGTAGGCAACTTTTCTTTTGAACACTGTTCAAAGACAATGATTAAAAATACCTGAAAACAAAGGTCTTATTGCCCTGACAGCCAACATTTCACAGCCTTTGATAACTGAAGTGGATTGCATCTTGCAGAAGGAGCAATCTGGTGGACAAAACACCTCCTAAATAATATCCTTGATGTTAGAAGAGAACCAACTCCTTCCCAGCCTGAAATATTGTGTGATCAATTCAAATCCTGCTGTGCGCCTCCCAGAATTAGGATTTAGCTTTTCTTTGCCCTTTCAAATATAGATGCTGCTGCTACACAGAATAAATGAAGTAACAAAACAATTCAATTCTTAGGTTCTCGCAGTTACACGCTGAAATGAAAATTACACCCTTTAGGAAGTGTGCAGCATGGATCCTTCTCACACTGATTCCATTTTGCATATGTAATCTAGTGACTTTTCCTCCTTTTGGTTGTTATTTCATTCTGGTAAATGGTAATTTAAGACCATTTATATATAATACAGATATTGCAAGTGACACAATAATCCAAAAATCCCCCCCAAAAATATATATATAAGCAAAAAATGAGCTTCCAATACAAACAGGAGTTTATCTTGAGTTACACTAAACACAACGGCAACTTTCCATCAATTTCACATCTCAATCTTCGTCAAGTGGAGGCTAAGGCTCCCTTCACTATTCTCTATCTAATAACCTCACTGTGAGAGATTGTGTGTGTGTGTGTGTGTGTGTGTGTGTGTGTGTGTGTGTGTGTGTGTGTGTGTGTGTGTGTGTGTGTGTGTGTGTGTGTGAGCGCAAGTTGAGCTCTAATTCGATTTATCCATCCAGTATGGAGTGGTTGCCAGACCTTTCCCATCTCTCCACTCTAGACTGTGTGTTTCCACACACCACTCTAAGGGATTCGCCTCGACCGCAAAGCCAAAGAAAACTACAGCAGCAGCAGCAGCAGCAGCAGCAGCCGAGCCTCTTAGTTCATCCATGGTAGCATCTGCACTGCACCTGAAATGACTAAGAACATCCTTGAATCTGTTGACCTTTTTAGGTCAGTGCTGGTCTTCCTCTGTGCCCAAACGCTACAGGACTCTCCAAGCAGATATAACAGGCTCTGTCAATGTGATGTCCAGATACTGTGTTTGGCTTAGCACTCTGATCAATAGTCTATGAATTTTTGAGGTTCATTTTGCCTGTGAGTCTGTCTCCTTTTTGCAGGCAGAAGAGACATCCAGGCTCAGCCAGCACTGCTTGCAAAAAAAAGAAAGAAAGAAAAAGGAGCCCGACCGTTATTGTTTGTGCAAGGTATTATACCATTTCAACATTCCTCAACTAGATAACTAGCTACAGCACCCTCCATAATCATTGGCACCCCTGGAAAAGATGGCATAAAATGATGATAATGATGATGATATAAAATGTCTTATTGGAATTTATCTTAGTCTCACAATGAAAATAACAATCCCACCTCCACCATGATTGTTTGTACTATTACAAAGTAGAGGACTAACATTTATATTATTATACAATGGGTAGTTTCACAGAAATAATTCATTATGTAATTAAGAAATATTAAAAATACATGACTTTCAAAGATTTTCACAGTCAACTTCACCAGGGTTTGCCAGTAATAGGGAAGGCCTCTGTAGATGGATTATGTGTGTGGTGGAGGGAGAGCAGGCTTAACATAAAGAGGCATAAAAGCCCTGTGCTCAAGCCCTCTCCACCAAAGAGCCAGGCCTCCTGGTGGAGGAGCAAGAGTCCATTCACCACTGCTGTGATGGCCCTCATTTGGAGCCTTGGTGGCCCGTCATCATAGCCACCTCACGCTGGCGCTCATGCACGTCCCAGAGTGCACTTCACCCATGGATGGAGGCGCCAGAGCGTCACCCATCACCAGAGCCCATCACGCAGGAGTTCACATTATCCCAGGGCTTCCTTGTACAGTTCTACACGCGGGGCATGCCGCCAGCCAACTACCCTCACTGTCCCGCTGACACTCAGCAACTCAGGCTGCATAGCCAAAGAGCCAGGCTAGTTGATATGGCAGTCAGAAAGCAGCTTCAGTCGAGTCGATGTCCGGCCTCACAGTGTCAGAACAAAACTGTGCTTCCTCCTCGTTCTCCACACTACAAAGATCAAACACGTTCTGTTTCATTTTACCTCCGAGACGACTGTCCTCTGCCCTCCCGATTGCATCTTCTTAAGACCACGCACAACAGATGCAGCAGCATAAATACTTCAGGTGTGCCCGTGTCTGCCGCTGGAACTGACGGCTGTGAAGCTCAGCAAGCAGATCATTTGGGAATAGCACATGCCAGTAGGGTGTTGACTTGTATCTTCATCACAGGGGCTATACTGTCAGGCAAGATATGAAACATGACATTGCATTGCACACTTCTAGAATTCGTCATACTAAATGCGTTTTTTTAAGAGAATTAAATAATTTAACCCCACTGCCTCAAATCTCATTTTGTTCCAATTTACTCAGTCATGTTTTGAACTGTTTAGTTTATTTTTTGCAGGCTTAAAGAAATAAGCCTTTTTATACCCTGCTTTCATCAATCTGTCATAAGAAATATTCAATTCCGCCTTGTCTGATCATCAGTTAATTGCAGATGAAATAGGTAATTTGAATAATTCATTTCTCAGATGCATCTTAAAAAGTTACTCCTCTATGAAAACTCAGTGTTTTTTTTATCCTGAGTTACATCACCTAAGGTTTCTTTCAAAGTTGAAGCTGTTCACGCTGACACAGGTGAACTTAGTATGCAGCATGAGAGGCTTGGCGAGGCTCACTTATCTTTGATTTAAGGTGTAATTACACTCTAGCTCGGCAACGGAAATAGATCCACTCAACCTTTAACAAAAGGCATTTGTGTTGTGACACATTGTAGGATTTCCCAAGAGGCACCCAAGGGGGCCTGATCACATGCTTGGTCATCTGTCCTGGAGATTAATTCTAAATTGGAGGCCATAGATGTGCTGATGAGTGGTGAATAATGCACACACACAATGATCACACATCATCCAGTGTCATTAGTAGCCATTCACCCAAGGAGCAAATGCTCACAATATTGTCTGCGACTGGGTATAATTTCTTGACTTAAATACAATAGGATCCAAATAGACAAGTTGAGAGCCTTTATCCTTACGTGACTTGGGCAAGTAGCTCCCACCCATCTTGTGAAAAATTTATGCATATATAATTCTTAGGCCTATGCAATCTAGCCACAAATTTAGGTGATACTTTGGAAGAGGACTTTTCATATGATGTATAAGAAATATATATAGATATAAGTATATCAATAATGCAGATAAAATAGTTGTAGTTGTAGTAGTAGTAATAGTAGAGTAGCTTTTGGTCATGTTTGATTTAGCCAAAGTAGCATTCGGAGAAAAGAAGCTTGGAGACTTCTGGTCTAGCCCATTATTCTGCCTTCTCATGGAAAACTTTTTCCTTTTTTGGCAGAACTTTTGTTTACATCCTATTTAATCCATGACCTTGTTTCCAGCAGATAGTTTAGGTACGTCATATTTATTTTTATGCTTACTGAAAAGATAATGAACATTTCAGCACAGTATTATAAAGGCTGTTGTTGTTGTTGCTGCTGCTGCTGCTGCTGCAGGTTACTACTGTAGATTTTAACATTGCCGTGGGGTTCCAGTCATCAGTTAAATGTTGTGTACTGGGTTGGAATGGCTGTTGGGGAATAATGGCAGCCAGCGAGTGAGTGATGCTTTCAGACAGCTTCATGATGTTCCTGCCGGTACCTCAGTTAAGGCACCACATGTCAGTCCTCATTTGGATCACTCCCACACTTTACTGATCCCACTGTACGCGTCATGTACAGCACTTTGATAGGTACAAATATCCACGCTCATCATGTCCACTGAATGCTAATGGGATTTGGCACCAAACAAAGCTTTGAAACAGGGCTCCCCAAATGCTCCAATGAGCTCCATGTGAAACGGGTCAAGACGTGATCTCGGCCAACAAAAGGGTTGAATCTGTAGGCAGCCTTTGTGACCCAATTAAGAGCTTACACGCAGCAGCAGCGTTCAAATGTGGATGTTTGGATGATGCAGTTAGTTTTTTTTTCTTCTTCTTGTGGTTAATCAAACCTTTTTTCATCAAAGTGATGAAAGTAAATTAAAATGAAAGTAAATGAAAATGAATTCCTCCACATGACTCAGGAGGCTCAGTGCATACTCTAACCTACTCCATATTCCTCTCTGCTCCTCAATGTCTTAGCATGAAATTCACCTGTATTTGAGCTGTGCAAATCCTATTTTCTTGAAGTTCATCCAGAGGAGGTGAGTGTTTGTGAGGATTCTGACACGGTGTTTCATAAATTTGGCACCTGTGCTGGCTTAGACCTGTGCAGCAGACACCCGCCGACCACCCGGGACTGTGAATATCTCTGTTAGCTTTAAAGGAGGATTTTAGTAAACTCTGAAACAGTGCTTATTGCACTGTTATCCACTTTTGTGGTAATGAAAAGCATGTCCTGAATCTGTCAAGGGAGATTAGGTGAATGTGATTACTGTTGTCCTTTTGCCAATGTAGATTTATATCCACTGGGATTACAGTCAACCCATCCGGATGTGGATAACCTTCTTCCTGCCAGCCAATATTATGAAAGGTTGGACGGGTGATAAGGAGTTGAAATAAAGAGGTGTCATCAGAATTACAGTCAGGAATGTAGGGAGAGCACCTCGACTCTCTCTCTCTCTCTCTCTCTCTCTCTCTCTCTCTCTCTCTCTCTCTCTCTCTCTCTCTCCACTCGTGCACAGAGAAAGAATCACTTAAACAGGTCGCGCGAAATCCGCTCTCCTCATTGAATATATTCCCATGGCTCCTGGGGATTCCGACTCCCTGTTCTCTTTTATTCCGTCATGTGTCACATCCCATAGCGAGCAACAATAAATCAGGCATTACTGACAGACATTGCCAGACGCCGCTGATGTATTGCCAATAATGCCAGGCTGCCAATTTCAAAACATCAGTTTTCTTCAATGAAAAAACTTTACAAAGAATTTGAGATAATTTTATTACTACTAGGCTAACACAATAGGCAAAAGTTAGGCCTTCTTAGCTGAGATTTAGGCGTCTGTATTTACTTTAAGTTTTTATTTCATTATTAGGGCAACTATTAGAGTATTAAGGCCTATTTCAGAGATAAACAAGACTGGGTGAAGAAGACACTACATTATGTACTGTACTAATTGCAGAGACTGAACTACTTAATATACCACAATGGATACTTGTCTGACGTACACAAAATCACATAGTGGCAATAACACGATGGGCTAATTCATTTGGTTTTAGAAATGGCAATACAATGGAAATCCAACCACAATCCCATTAGAAGTAATTCTATCATCAGAACAATAGGCTTCTTAGGGATGACATTGCTGACACTTTAATCGTGTGTTTGAGTCCCTATCAAGCTCACACTGAGGCTCTCTTTCAGACCACAGCTCAGCAAATTAGTCCTTTATTACATTAGTGGGACAAAATGAGCTACAGAACAGCAATTGAACAGGCGTACAGTACAAGCATGTTGACTCTATAAAAGCAAAGGAAGTAAGGAGAACATGATCTACTGTATGTGTGTCAGCGGAGCAGAACTGAATATGTTCCTGCTCTTGTTATTCTCTTGTTTAAAACATCTGGAGATTATAAAGTCCCCTCAATACACACACTCAGACACACAGTATACACACACAGCATTGACTGACCAAACCCCACAAGAACTTGATTCCAGGAAGAGGGGGAAATTAATTCTAAACCTGCTGGCTGACCGAATTCCACCTACAGTATGGTTTGTTAGACATTGTGTAGCATGGAAAATCAAAACCTGTTTGGTGGAGTAATTAGCAACTGATTTATATGATTGCATGTATGTTCATTCTCTCTCTGTTAGTTATTATATACAGTGCATTACCATAACTGCACCTATTTAAATAAGCAAACCATGTCTGGAACTGGCCATTGAATTTCCCCTGAAACTCAATACACTTAAATATTTACAGAATGCATTAATGCAAGACACTGCAAAGAAACAGGGCATGAGTAAAGGAAGACAAAATATCCCTCCGCCATCAGGATGATGGTAGCATTGCCAAGGTGAAGGGCATTGATGAATTTACACTGATGAAATTAATCCCTTCCATATTTGTAAATCACTATAGATGAAAGGGCCTGCTGAGTAAATAGCTATAGAGGCACTTTGACCCACAATTTACTAGTAATTTTATTTTATTTATCATTCTATCTCCTGTATTTAGTAAACGATGGGGTTCTTGATAGGAAATGGGAGGAGGGAGTGGCTGATGAACGGTCTGATTAAACTTTAATATGGTCTGCTCATTAAAAGCATGTCTATTGTATAAAAAGGCAGAGAGGATGTCAACCTCCCCACCACCACCTTCGTTCCTCCTCAAAAAAAACTCCTTTCCTTGCCCCGACCCTCCAGCCCCGGTAGGACTAGCGTAGTATGGAGCCTATTCTGGAAGTGACCGCGCTTAATGATTGAAAGAGGGATATTGAGCCCGCTTAATTAGCTTCATCTGAGGAATTATTAAGCCCTAATATAATGGCGTGATTCATCTCTCCCACCATCTGCTTATGGAGAAGTGCTCCTCTGGTGCTGATTGCTTTCCCCGGTGCGGCGGCGGAGGTAATAGGCTGTTCAAAGGCTGCTCTGCCATGGACAGCTGAGCAGAGGTGGAGCCGGAGCAGCTGGGGCTCAGTCTGTCACCAGCTGCCTGTCACAGGTACAAGGCTCACCACCGCGGCCCTGCCAGCCAGCAGCAGCAGCAGCAGCAGCAGCCACTGGAGCCGGGGTGGGCTACTGCTGCTGTATGTTGGAGGTGGAGGTGGAGAGGGGATGGATGGGGGATGCGGGGGGGATGGGGAAGCGACAGAGGAACATTAAGCCTCCTGAGCATTTGTCTGGAGGAGCATGAGACTGATGAGTCAGTCTCCCACCATTCAAAAGCCCTTCCACATGGGGATGATTATTCCTACCTAAAAGCCTGTTTTCTCTCTCGCACTCTCTCTCTCCTTCTATCTCTCTCTCTCTCTCTCTCTCTCTCTCTCTCTCTCTCTTGGAAGTACTGAAGGCAACATGGACAACTCTACAAGTGACTCAATTGGAGCCGTGCAGAAGTCTTCTGTGAAGAATGTGTTGTCCAAATTTGCAAAGCATTCTTGTCATTTTTGCATGACCCTGGGGGCTGGGAAGCATTAGAGAAGCATTTGAATAACAGACATAAAAGGTGCCATTCAGTGAAGCAGGAACGGAATGGCTGCCCTAGCCAGCACTGCCTGCAAGCCTGTCACAGAAGCACAAAAGCCTCTCTTGTAAAACAACTCGCTATTGTAACGTTTCCCTCTGATACGTTTGGCACTCCGTGGAAGTTTCCAGGTAGAACATAGGCTGATATGGCTCTACTTTGAGGTGGGTCCAGCCTAAGATTTCTGCCTTTTATCAGCAAGTACTTCAGTCTTTTTGTTTGCCTTATGATACATTTTAATAACTGAACTACCCTCAGATTTGTACTGCTTTTTTGTTTTTTGTTTTTTTGTTTTTCCAAATCTTTTTAATTTTGCAGAGATAAGACTGAATTGTGTCTGGGCCTGACTTTACTAGCTGTCATGTGCAAAGTGCAAAAAACACCCAAACATATTGCTAATCAACTTACAAGTCCTAAAGCAACCACCCAGTCCTTAGACCAGTCATATACAATCAACAATTGAACAATTGCAATTGGAAACTAGAAAAGGGCTCAGACTGAGAGCGCAGACCTCCGCCAAGGCAATGTGGTCACAGACACTATAAATTCCAGACCATGTTCTGGATCACCAATCGCCACCAAAATCGAATCAGATCTTGCCTGTCCAAATATACACATTGTCTGAAAATTTCATCCAAATCCGTGTAGTACTTTTCGAGTTATCCTGCTGACAAACAGACAAACAAACAAACAAACAAACAGACAGACAGACAGACAAACTAACATGACCGAAGACATAACCTCCTTGGCGGATGTAAAAAAAAAAAAAAATGCAAAAGTTACTTTGAGAGATGTGGGCAGGCTGGTCAAACTGGTTGCCATGTCCTTATTTTTCTCTGCTTTGTCCACAGCAGCAGAAAGTTATCATGATGGTAGGGTTTCGCACAGATTTTCACTTTGTCCGTTGTGACCGCTGCCTTGGCTCTGCAGTTTGGCTGCTGGATGGGGGATGGGGGAAGGAAGTCTGTGGATCTCACCTTATTGTGCAGACAGAGGTCATGTGACCTAAGGCCAATTTCAGCATCCTCCCAGTGGTGGGTTTGGCTGCTGATGACCTGGTGATTGACCCACTGATAGGCTGTGCTGTTATTTGCACCCCATGATGGAGGTCCAGCACCGCTGTTTGACTTTGAGGATGGCAAGGTGTCAAGCAAGCAGTGCTCTCATTCTAAAATCTTACCAGTGCAGTCGAAAGGCTACAGTATACCCTAGACCAGAATGGAAAAACATCATTGTCCACAAATATGCAGTAAGACAGTGCTCTTGAGAATGTCACCTCATTGCTATCCAGAAGGCACTGAAACAGTACCACCAGGGTGGCAGAGAGTGAGGGAGGGAGGGAGAGAGAGAGAGAGAGAGCTTTCAGTGCCACTAGTCGTTGGTGGCAGCCTGGTGGCTCGAGATCAGTTCCAAGAGGAATTCTCCCTCTTCAGCTGTCACTGAGGGAGAGAGCTAAAACCGTTAGTCTGTATTTCTCATTCTCTGGAACAGCCACCTGGACAGACTGGAAAGACCTCCCTGTTTGATGGCATTATGGAAACGCTTTGGTAAGAGGGACTGTGTCAAAATAATTCCATTTTATTTGCCCCAAATGGGCAGTTGTGGGTCTGTCCTGTGGATTTGTTTTAAATGACTGTCCTTGTTTTAAATGACTCTAAGAGCCTGTTTTCCAAGAGCGATATTGTAGCTGACTGTTGTGTTCGTCTTGGGTGGCACAATGAAACATATTGTCCTTTGGTTTCAATGAAGATCAAGGCTCACGCGGAGACTGGTTGTGATCTGAGGCTATACTCCAGCTCACCTTCCAATACAGGCCTACCTGGGCCAATACCTGTGGAAGTCCAATAGCCATGGAGGTCCACATGACTAAATATCATTCTCAAGTTAGAGGAGAATTAATTGTTTTGCACATTGGAAAGACTTAAGAAGACTGACCACGACATGACTGTCCACTACCGTCTTCTTGAGTTCCCTGTGTTGATTAGAAAAAAAATGTACTGCATGTTGAATTGGCCACAAACCAGCTGCCAGACATCTGCCAATATTTCCCAAATCTCTCAAAAACAGACCTGACACTTAAAGAAAGCCCACATTGGGGCAGCGGGCACACAGTTTTAATCAATATTCCTGTTGTTTGACAATGCTGAGCGCTGCCAGAAGGTATAAAAATGAGAGAATGTGATGCAATGTAGTCTGGATTAAAACAAAACTAAACAAAGTCTACTGTGCTCCCATCAGTTAGCATTAGCTGCCGTCTGCTAAAACACATTTTACTTCTACTCAAAGGTATTAGTTCAGTATTTCCCTCCACATCAGCTCACATCATTACTTCAAGCATCTCCTTATCATAAATTTTGCAACGGAAATGAGGACCAAAGAGGGTAAGTTTGTGCTGTTGTGATGTGATTGAATATTAAATTTTTGTCAAGAAAACCAGCACAATCTTCTCAACTCCATTGAAAACGTGTGGTGGCGGTGACATAAAACACAAGAACAGGGGAACTATTTGATAATTTTAAAATGATGCACCTCCCTTATTGCCAGACGTTGGGGACAATGTTTCTAATGTAAAGACTGACCACCAAACTCAGTACCAAAAGGCCAATCGCAGAATGGCAATTGCTGATGAAAGAAGACAGGGGAGGAGCTTACACCCAGCATCGAGACAGGGCTGACTGAATAGATGGCAATGACTAAAACTTCATAGGCTTTAAATAGGCTTATGGCGGTGGCTAAAAGAGGATGCGTTGCAGATGGAGTTGACCAGTGATGAGCCAGGGAGCGGTAGAGAGGTGGTTGGAAGAGAACATGTCTGTCTGTCTGGAGCATTGTAACTGGAATCAGCTGGCGGCAGTGTCTGGGAGATACAACATAACGCTAAGCATCCTAGGCGAGATGCTAAGATGAGATATAAGAGAAGGGTGGTAGAGGGGAGAAAGAGGAGACGTCAAAGTCTGTATGCTCTATCTACTGTAGGTGGCATAGAAAAAGGTGTTAGTCGGACTGATTAAAACACCAGCAAGACCTCCTGTTGATCAGAGGAAATAAGGAATAAAAGACATTGATTAGAGAGGCTATGACAGACTGGATGGATGAATGAATGAATGAATAAAAGAAATTTTGCCTAGCTCCCATTTATTAAAGAAAAAGAAGAGTTTAAGCATTATGTTTGCCAAGTAGCACAATTTGGCACAAAACAGAATAGAAGCATCTAATAAATGTTTGCACACTTAAGTGAAGCCACCCCATTCATTAAAAGCCAACAGGTCTGTGTGTGCTGAAGCAGGAGAAAGAGTGCATTTATATTTCAAGGCCCTCACCTATTGTGTATCGAGCACCAAAGAAAGTTAAAAACTTATTAGAAAAACCTGCATAAAACCAAATAAAGCAGACAGATTTGACAGAGGCAGTGACATGAAAACGAAACTAAGGTGCATTCTTAGACAGTTTTGCTACTACATCATTAGTTCTGCCATAGCGCAGTAGCACAGCCAAAGAAAATAGCAATAAAGCTTTGTAGAAACGGCCCCATGTCTGTTCACTATCTGTGTATAGGTGGCCTACATGTCAACACAACCTGGCAATACAGCCAAGTGACCATGGGCTCTCTTCACTGACTCACAGTTAAAGTCTGGAGTTTTCAGAGCTATATGATCACTCTCTACAACACCCAACACTTAGGCTTTGGTGGAAAAGTATGAAAACAATGAATACAATACATGCTTGTCAGACCAAATGAACCTTTCCCTGTCTACATTGCAGTTCTACTTCAGAATGTGTTGGAGTTAAGCAGCTGACAATAATCAAAGAAGTTAATCCCTGAGTTAGATCAAAGTATAGAAAAATGTCTGGCCACTTTGACCTCTTTATAATCTTAGAAAAAGCACGGACACTTGAGCACTTGCACTTGAAATGTCACATCATTATCACCACCTACGTTCTCTGATGACATTTGGACAGGTGATTTGCTCTCTCACACTGAATCAACGGAATGTAGAGACGAGCCATTCTCCAACAAACAAATGAACTCAAGTCTTCTTCTTGAAAGTGTGTGATGTTGCATGTGTACTGTCTTGCCATTTCAGTTCCAATGGCCAATTAAAACAGCACAGGCACTGCACTTCATTACCTGAGCTCTTGACAATTTGTGGGCCATTAAGTTGCTACCTGTGATAGCCGCAGAGCTTTAGAGGTGAACATCTGGAGGTTATTAGACAGAGCATGAAATGAAATGTCGCCAGTACTTTTCACTGCTTCTCCACGTGAGAACAGCGGATAATGAAATATGAGAAGACTTGGGGGTCATGGCTGCTTGAATGAGAGTTTGAGAAAGGCATTACCAAACAAAAGTTCATTTATACTGACATTACACTAGCGGAATATAGTTTGACAACATAAGGCTGAAGAATAAAGTTGATAAATAAAGAATATGCCCCCAAAAGCTCTGAAGCATTGGAGGGAAGACTTAAAACAAACCCAGAGAACACATATGAATTAAACACAAAGACGTTACACCATTAAACCTATAACCATAGAAATATTTTGCTCTCTCTCTCTCTCTCTCTCTCTCTCTCTCTCTCTCTCTCTTTCTTTCTCGCTCTCTCTCTCTATTCCCCTCCTTAACTCCCACACATGTTGATGTCTACATCTCACTGACAAACAAGATAGACACTGGGTTCATGAGGCATTGCTTACAAAGGTCTCTTTTCAGAAGTTTTGGTTTTCAGCTGTTAAACAACCTTGGAGGTTCTGTGAGGGCTTCCGTTCCAGGAAAAAATAAGGAAGAAAGAAAAAAAAATCTTTGCAAGAATTTCTTCTTTCTTGTAGAACTGTGCATCCAATCACCTCAAAGAGTCCCCTTCAGCTGAATAGAGTCGTGTATTTGTGAAATGCAACAGGACCAGATTCCTTTTACTGAGCATTCAACTCAGAACAGGAGTGGTTGAGATGTAATAGGCTCAGTGTTTGAGAAATGAGAGATTTTTTTTTTTTCCCCTAGACAAAGTGCGTCAATCTGGGCATTGAGGAATCAGACAATGGACCTTTCTTGGAACTCAGGGAGAGGTAGATTTTTAAGCTTTGTGTTTTGAACCTCCTCTGAAAAATTTCAGCGCTTCAAGGATTGTATAAATGTACTTCTTTAATTCATGTTTCTTTGAATTATTTAGCTGTTCATCTATGTTAAATGTCCTCTTCCTCTGATATCTCCAAATCATGTTAAACTCAGCCTTGGGCTGTGTTTGAGTCTTAGTTAATCAATATTTTTTGAAGTAGAGGTAGAGGCTTAATCTATCATTAACTATTAAGCTGCCATTTTGGATGTTGTCTATAATCAGAATTTGTGAAATAATAAGCAACATATAACCATGAGTTTAACTCTGAGTTGAATATTTCATCATGTATTTTTGTTGTTTTTTTGTTTATTTTTTAAGTGAATTCATCCCCTAAGGTTTCACAAATGCTTCGCTTTAATGTTAATGTTGTTTTCATTTGGCACAAAAAAGAAATGAGTACAACCTAAAAACACAGAACCTGCTTAATATTGAAAACAAGCACGCTACATTCTTTTCATGTTTGATTCAACATCGCACCAAATGTTTGAGATGTAGTCAAGTGTAGCAGTCTTGCTTATCTTACTGTACTCTAGATATTCAGCTGATATCATTTCAGCTGATATATATTCTGTTTAGCACTTATTAAACTGAAATCTAGACAGGATATTTTTGTCATACTTTCTAAGACACATTACATTAGGGTTATATTATGGTTCGCTTAAGGAGCTCATTTTCTAAGGCCCACAAATGAGAGTGACCTTTCAAACACTGTTAGCTGGAACTACATTCTGTGTTCCCCCGGAGTCATGCAGTAGGCCTAATGTGTCTCTGCTAATGTC
Source organism: Sardinella longiceps (assembly GCA_027497455.2). Classification (NCBI taxonomy): domain Eukaryota; kingdom Metazoa; phylum Chordata; class Actinopteri; order Clupeiformes; family Clupeidae; genus Sardinella; species Sardinella longiceps. Next base: position 2,261,569 of record JAODXP020000030.1, read on the forward strand.
CTCAGGTCAGAAACAATAAGTATATGTTTGGAAGAATTGAACTCATAATGGTGGATATATGCACAGAGAAAAATGAAAACGGAATGGAATGGATGATTTGAAAGATATTGAGATGTTCCTGTGATGGAGGTGGTAGTCGACTTAATCACTGGAAATAACACCAAATCATGTTGTCCTCTGGCAGGGGTTGTTATATGATGAAATGAGTTTTTACATTGGAACAATTGCTCAATCAGTCCAAAATGTTAGCAATCTGGATAGGGAGCTTATATCACCCTTATTCAGAGTCCTGAGAGGAAGGCCTTATACTCAGCGTGCTTTCTGTCCCAATGTCTTTAAACGTCCATTTTTATCACCTATTGTAGACTGTCTAACAACAACACACACTTGCTTGCTAATAGTAACACCATTACTCACTTAACACCTTGAAATAGTATCTGTATTTTGCAATAAATTATCACAAATAAGCATTCTCCGAGAATAATCCAATGGTGCTTAAACAACCTGAGGGGGGAAAAAATGTTGAGCACAGAAGATGAGCAGTGAAAAGATCTGTACTAATTTCTCACATGTTCCACAGAGCCTTGTAGTATTCTCTGTGTGTGACATACAGCTAAGATTGTTCTGATCATTTACAATCTACCCCTCTATTCAATCCAAGAAGAATTCATATTTACCAGACCCATTTTCATTTTTGAAGCACTGAATGCATTTGTCCTTGGTCTAATATTTTTTTTTCCTGACAACATTTCAAAGCTCATTACAGAAATCTTTAACATGGAGAGCATGCTTCTAGACATGGATTTCTACTGAGTAATTTTGTTGTCACTGCTCCAGTTTGGTGAGATAGCAGTTTGTTCCCTCTTTAGACTAAGTTTGCCTGAAATGCTGCTGAAGGACAATTTTCTAAAACATCCTCCTTTTTCAAAGACTTTTCTAAAGCATCATGATGTTTTTTTCCTCCTTTTTTCGTAGTCCAGGAGACTGCAGTAAATATAACTGAAATGATAATAACAACCACACTCCAAAAACACAAACACACACACACACACACACACACACACACACACACACACACACACACACACACACACACACACACACACACACACACACACACACACAATGTAAGGCAGCAGACATATGGCAGATTGTTTGGAGGATGGTCAAGTTTGTCTGTCAACTGTTGACCATGTATTGGATATTGAAAATTTGGTGTGTGGAGTAAGAGCAGTCATCTCTTTTCCTGGAGCTGTCCTTGAATCCAATAGAAATCTAGGGATTAAGTTTGGGAAAATGTAGTTATGAAGAATAATAGAAGCATGTGCCAATGTTGCCCTCTAGTGGCTAAAAAAACAGTGATCTAGAGCAGCCACTGGAGAGCATCATTAACATGCATGCTAAACCAGAAAAGCCCAGGAACATCTACAGCACTCTGTAGTCTTTAAGGATTTTAATGCTGGCCTCGGCTTGTGGTGCTATTATTAAAAAAAAACAAAGTAGAAGAAAAAAAAACATGCAAAAACTAACAAAAATACTATGCACTACCATATCCAAATAATTGGATATGTTTGCCATCAGCCACACATAAGTGCATTGTTTTTAATCTAATCAAATCTATTAAAATGTGGTTGCTTCTATTCCTGTAGTTTGGTCTGTTCTATGTGCTTCATCCCTGAGCTGGTCATGGACTGTATCCTCCACACACCAAACACATACAAGATTTTTTTTTTTTCTTCCTATGTTAGCTATGTGTTCTGTGGGCAAGCCACAGTGAAAAACATTTCTAAGATGCCTGTGACATTTTCAGCCTCAGTTACAGCTCAAATTCCATGTTGGCAGACAGAGGCATTGTTGGTTTGACTATGCCCAGAGTCTGTAAAGCCCTCTCTCACTTCTCTTATCACAGTCAAACAGTATTTAGAATCTCACTGGAGATTTGGGTGGTGCATGTTTTACTTGGGATGATATGCGCTAATCAACTCCTTTGAGTCCCTCCTTCTAAGCTGGCGCGCAACTTGCTGTGTCTTTGCGTTACATCATTCTCGGCATGGCACATTATTAAGCTTTGGGGATCCGTCTGGAAGAAAGCCTTGCCTTCAGATTTGTCATTCCAGAGAGTTGCAATTGTTACAAGGGGAGATGAATCGCGCGCCCATTCCAAACCAGTGTAAGCTAAGGGAAATAATTTATGTACAGTTTTAGTGCACAGAGAACATACTACCAAAAGACATGCTTCCCAGTCCTGTGATGTTGTCCCCTTTGTGTATTGTGCTAATGACACGCGGATGTTTTGTAAGGGAAGGGCTTTTCAAATAGGAACAAAAAGGGGAGGTAGGTTGCCCCCCCCAACCCCCCTCTCCGCACCTCACTTTGTAGCTGCCACAGGGTTGTCCAATCTGAAATTCCAACCAGGTGCGCCATGGTGTCATGGTGAGGCTCAGTTATGCAGTGGTATTTATTGTCTGCACTGCGGCAGATTATCAATGCTTAACATGCCACACTGGAAACTGAGGCAGCTTCAAAGCAGGCTACTGGCTCCTTCTGATTGTACATGGTCGGGATGCCACAACTCCTCAAGCCATGAAAAACACACACAGCACACACACACACACACACACACAAACACAGACTCTTGCAACAGACTTCCATCCCTGACACACAAACACACATACATACGCACACACAAACACACATCCTCAAGCTCTGACAAACACACAAGCACAGCCTCACATAATGTCAATCCCTTTCTCCCTCTCACACACACACAGACACACACACACACACACACAAACACACACACTCGCTCTTCACCTCCTGATTAACATATATACATAAACACACACACACTCTCTCTCCCAATCCTCCCTCCATGGCAAATTCACTTGTGTACATGTACAGGGGGATATTCCAAAACATGCTGTGAAGGGCAAGCTTAAGAAGAGTGGCTCCGTATGAAATGGGAAAGAGGTCTCCATTCTCTCTCAGCATGGGATGGCAGTCAACAGCAGAAAGTTGGAGTAGAAAGATATTTTATATTTGCTGTTCAGTGTAGCCTCATGCAGTATACAGTAGTGTTATAGCATAACAGTCTTGTTTACCAGCTCACCTGTGTGACAGCTTGATGCTACTTTTCAGAAACACCTTGCAACACAAGGGCGCATGAGGTGTGGATGAACAGGTGGGTTTTAATCTCCTGGAGGGTGGGAGACTCAGAAGAGGGTGAGTTGGTATCTGTCAATCATCTAACACACTTCCCAAATGTTGTGTCTAAAACATTAATACTATAGTCTAAACAGCAACTATTGGATGGTGGTAATCTTAAACTCATGCTATGTAGCCTTGGTTAAAATCACAGCACTTTGAAGAAAAAAATCTGTTTACATTTAGTACACACAACAACAGTGGAAGAGCATGAACATTGTTATGTCAGACCACCTGCCAATCCACCTTTCCTCAACATAATACGGTAAGTAAGTGATGTTTTTATGGCATCACAATGTTGGCACTCCATCTTGTAAGTACTAAAGTATACAAACCTTGCTATTTAGTTTTTTGGGGATATTTGTTCAAGGACAAATCTCTTCACACACTCACTCCAAGAGATCAATTTCCATGTCCAGTTGAGCTCTGCACTGACAGCAATCTGCACTGGAATTCTAAATCCACGGTGTCTCTTCCTTTTCAATAATACCAGCCTGTTTAAAGACAAATTGACGGGGAGATGAGTCTCAAGGCTGGCTCTACCAAGAAAATGCTTGACTAAAATTCTAACTGGCAGTATACCTCTAGTCAACAGGGGCTCACTTGTAACGCATATACTAGGATCAAATGAATCGTGTGAAGTTGTTAACGGAGGTAGGCTTCATTCCAGACCCCAAGCACAAACCGGTGGGATAAGGCGAGCACTGCCTTTGCAGCCACTGGCACGCCCTCTGGCAATATATGTAGAGTACGGGCCTGCTACATGTGATGTGCTTGCCTGCGGAGAGGCCACCTACAAACTGCTCTAAAATTGATTAAATCAAGGCAGCGCGCCACTGCGCAGATCTCTTTTTGCAGACGAAGCTGGAGCATTCCCCGCTGTGAAAAGACTGTCATTGCTCTCGGTTTCTTGTTTATCGTGCCATCTTTGTTGGGATTAAGCGTACTCTCCTAACACATTGTTAGGCACGCTGTTCCTTTGCTCTCTGCTTGTGTGCTATCATTTGATGTGCACCTTGACACATTAGCTACAAACGAACAGCTTGGTATCATGGATGTGAGTTTATTCAAAATAATTATTTAAAGGCACATGTTACATGTTCATCAGGAAACAGGACAAACTACTTTTGTTCTCGCCAACATCTTGGAAAATGAAAACATTAATGGTTTAGTTTTATTTTTTGACCGAAGCTGATTTTAGCTCCTGATTTTTGTTGACTAATTAAATTCAGATTTATGTGTAAGACTTTTAGTTTCAAATATCCAAAAGTGACCAAAAAACAACCAAAAAAAACAGAAAATGTGAAGAAATGCATGTAATGATGTCTTGTCGCAAACAGCCAAGCACCATGTTGACTAGATATTTACTGATGTTAGCAAATGAACTTGCTTTGCAAGTTATACAATGTGTGACCAACAATACAATGTGTGTATTATCAGTAAACAATGTGAATGAATCTGCTCAAGGTTAGCCATAAACAAAAGTAATCCACAAGACCTCACACATGGCCTTTCAGATAGATAGCTCTGTGCCATATTTGAGTAGTTTGTGTGCACTGCAGAAAGTGTTTAAACTTGAAGCAGATTCTGCGCCAAGAATTACGGTGTACCAGGAAGACCTGCTACGGATCATTCTTAAAGAGTTCCTCCACACATTGAGAGATCTCGACCTCCCTGGGAAGGTTCTTTAAAGCCTCAAAGCCTCTGAAGTGGCCAGTGACTTTTTGGAGTGAATGGCTCAGGCCGCAGATAAAGCCGTCCATCTCTCAGAAATAGGTCTGCTGGACTGGGCTGAATCTGATATGTTTCAGTGATTTTAAGCCGCAATCATTGTGCTCTTCACCTCTCTTCGCTTTGGTCAAGATTAAGTTCCAAAGTTCAAAGACAGACATAGCGAAAGCCAAGAACCAGGTTACATGTATGCCAGGATTGCCTGTGACGTTCACTGTACAGCATTTCTGTGTGTGTGTGTGTGTGTGTGTGTGTGTGTGTGTGTGTGTGTGTGTGTGTGTGTGTAACCTTGAAGTCACATTTCAGGTGTCTTCCCATTCCCAAGGGAATATAGCCTACCAGGCGTATCTTTGAAGAAAAAAAAAAACCTATACATTTTATAATTCTTGTCTCTGTGTATAGCCACCAGGTTTTCTTATCACCAAGGGAATTTTTGCAATGCATTATGTTTAATTTAACAATCTGACATGTAGTTAAAGACAATTTTACACAGACATATATTATTCATAGAAATGTCCAGATATTCTAGATGACTGATATTACCATTAAGAGTGTTATGAGAATTAAAGTAAGCAGCTTCATCAAAAGTCACTTTACTTCAGTTGACTTGAAACTGATTGGTGTTATAGTGAGCCTCAAAGTGAACCTGTAGTCAAGGCCGGTTCTAGGCATAGACGAACTAGGCGATCGCCTATGGCACCAAATATCAGGGGGGCATCACAAGACATTTATTATTTTTTTCTTCAGTTTTTCAGTTGTATTTCTAGAAAAGAGGGGGCAAAACTCAAATCTGGCCTAGAGCGGCAAAAAAGGCTAGAACCGGCCCTGCCTGTAGTCCAGTTCAACCTGTTGTCCAGCTTTGTCCAGTTCCAGTGTTGCATGTCCAAATATATGTACAGTGTGAAATAGAAAATTGCATAAAAGTATTTCGGTAACACTTTACTTGATGGGTGAGTACATAACACATTCATAGCAGCTTTCATAAAATGCTCACAAAGCACTCATGACTGTTTCATAAGACATGACTCCACCTTCATACGCAACCGTCATAAATATGAAAGTTAGAATACCGATAACCTATAAAAATAAAAGTCCAGTGGGAATATGTCAAGTTTTGTGGAATTTAATCCATGGGGGGCTATAAAATAAATTAATTTAAGTACATTTAATGACTGTACAACCATCGACCTGTAGGTGGCATATTGAGCGGGTGAGTGGAGTCAAGTCTTATGAAACAGTCATGACTGCTTGGTGAGCATTATATGAAAGCTGCTATGAATGTGTTATGAATGTGACATTTAATGACTGTACAACCATCGACCTGTAGGTGGCACTATTAAGCGCAGGGTTATTGGGTTGGGATGATAGGCCTACTGTCTCACACACACAGGGCAGAGAATGTGCATGTTTTGTACCGCCATGCGGTACATCTAGTTACAGTATGGACACATTATTGGACACTTCCTTACAGTCAAAATCCCACTTTGGTCACAGAGACACCCACACACACAGTGCCGCTTTTTAACATTTTTACAGTTGTTGGTGCACCTCATTTCACTTACGCTACATTTGTGTTCATTTGTGTTGTGATCTGAGCATACTGAATGTGAAACTGAACCCAATAACAAGGTTAATAGGCTTTTAAGTAATACCAACTCATTTGGTTATTTAGATGTTACTTTAACAAATAACATGATCATGATCAATATACACGAATCCGACAAAACTACCAGAAGCAGGCGCCATTATTGAGCTGCCTAGATCACCAATCTGTCCATAGGGATAACGTGATAGCACACCATAAAATACAGTGATTTACGAGATTCACTTCTACTTGTATAATGTCAGAGTATTCCATGGTCTTTGCTGTTAGCTGTCATTGACTATGCATTGTCAAAAAAGTTTGTTGACAGTCCAACAATGACGTCGTCACAAGATGGCAGCCTACACAACATGCCTGTTGGATTCGTCTATACCCTGGGGTGTTGAAAAGCAATGGTAGTTCAAAGAAACATGAAGCTGGAATTGTTCAGATAACAGGCCTTGATTATGCCTGTACAACTAATCGTATAATTTTATGTATGATTATTTCTTTTTTCTCAGCGGGCTATGTGCACACACTTCCACCTTGAATGGCACCAGCAAGAATATGAAACTGCCACTTGTTCCTTACCTTACTGTTTCTTCTTGATAACCAAAAGACAGCAGGATTAAATGGCTGGGACTCATCATGTCCTCTGCACATCAATAATTCACATGATCAAACGTGTGGTTTGGTACAATGCAAATGCAGGATTCTTCTGAAAAGTGCTTCAAGTTATACTCATGGTCCATAGCACTGCAGTTTCCTGCTCCAAGCTAGCCATTTCTGCATCTGATAACATAAAGTGAATAGGCCTAGATTGGACTAATGTCAGTGAAATGAAGAATGGGACCACGAGGCAGACAAGATACTGCCCATATCTGCCTTCATTAGCAGCGCTGGCAGTTTTGATAGCTTACAACTTACAGATGAATAGTGTCCATTGAGCTGTCCTGATTCATTAAACTCTAAGTATATCACTAAAAAATAAACCCCCGACCTTAATTCTCACTATACATTTTCTGGTCTGTTTGTTTGTTTTGTTTTTCAGATTATGTGATTCATTTACAAGCTAAAAGAAACACACCAGTCATGATAACTTTCCAAGAGTTGACTGACAAGGTAACAAGCCCAATTTCTGAGTGCTTAAATGTGAGTTACTTTGGGTTATGTTGTACTGATGGCATCTTACAATAAAATTCCCCAAGACGTGGGTCACCCACTCTCGGCCTGGAGTTAAACGCTAAAGTGTAGCCTTTGAGTCAGGTGAAGTAATGACCTGGAAATTTAATTGTCATGGGTTGTTAATCATCTTTATAATTTCAGATTTGGCACGGGAACTGACCTCCTTAGCCTATGAGCTCTCACATACAGCGCTAATGGTACCAGGAGGATATTTTCAGCGATCAGTCAGCTACGTCAGCCATCTAAATTTCGAACCCATGACCCCAAATTATGTCTGACCCATGCAGAAGCGTAGCTGTAAATTTTACAATCATGGTGGTCCTTTATGTTGTGTACATTGAGTGCTCTGTTGTAAGATGATAATGTTTTGACCCTGTTTTAAGAACACAGCAATGCTTTTCTCAGTCTGTGTATGTGGTTGTTGGCACTTCTGTTCCATCATCACCTTGGATCATTTACATTCCTCTCTGGGTAAGTAGAGCAATCATGATTTAAAAGCAATGGAATCTTTAGATTTGGGGGTTTGGACCCAAACGACTTTCATCACACCACATGTGCATGTAGTCCCTAAATTGCCAGAATGTCTCCCAAGAAAGTTGAAGCCCATTAAAATGATAGATTGCATAGTGTCACAGTTTATACTGAGGGACAGTTTACACCCACAAAGCAGTCTAATTGCATTCAGCCTGGTTTTAAAGTCCACAATTGTTGAATTTGGACTCTCGGGAGAGTTGGCAACGAGCCATCTAACAGCTTTGGACTGCCTTCGAGGGAATTGGGGGAAAAAAAATGTAAATCCTGACAAACAAAAAGCAAGCGTCCGAATCATCTGTCGCCTGTTGACAGGCCTCCCTTGCATAATTTCAGGGACGGCTTGGGCGAGCGATGGGCAGACTCATTTTCCTCTTGCTCACATCTTGTTGATCCCCACTTTCTTCTTATCATCTTGTTAAAACACTTGGTACTCAGCACTCCATTTGAGTCTCTGAGATTCAATCAGTAGCCACATGGTCTGTTTCAAACATCTGATGTTCTGAGTGTCTATGCCTCCCCAGTGAATCCATAGTCAATACTGCTTTTTGTTGTTGTTGTTTGTTGTTTTTTTTTCTGGAGTGGTGGTGGGACTTCAAGAATCGCCTTGTAACCATGCTTTGTAGTTTTCTACAGCATAAACATGTAGCCAGTTATTTTGATCCAGAATTAGTTGAAAGAAGAGTGTGCTTGTAAGTGCGAGTGTAGTGTGTCTGCGTGTGGGATATGCGCATGTGTCCATCTGTATGTGCAACCATCTCAGTGAATGTGCATGTGTGTGTGTTTGTGTGTGTGTGTGTCTCACCAGATAATGAGATGTATTCACAGACCATGTAAAGCACATCTCTGTTGTGATGAAAAGCATGTCGGCAGTCATGGAGATGGAAGATAAAAAGAAGACCAAAATTTTTGTCAGAAATTCTCTTTTCTTAGAGTGCAGACCACAGTGGGAGTTATATTTAAAGTATAATGTATTTGCCGGCATCACTGATTGACAGTGAACTGTGGGTAGCTATCCATTCTTTGAATAATGTCAGATGTTTTATTAAAATAAGATATGAACACTATCTGTATCCGAACATTGTCAGATGTTTTATTAAAAGTTAAATGCGTGCATAGCATATTCCATATTCTTATGTTATTGTTTTTTGAAACAGATATGTTGAATATAGATTTGGGATCCTTTGAAACTGTCAGTGTTATGGTTCATTCAAAGTGTACATAGACTACTGATGCTTATAATGCCTTTACTTTGCACTGGCATGCTTCTGCTTAGATTTCCTTCACTCAAAACAGAATGGTGGATAAGGTGGATAACGATGGATAAGGTGGTTATCAAAGAGAAAAGAAATCCAATCCGGTTTTGCAGATATTTTGCTTGTTTACTGGTTTAGATTAACCTTTAAATTTCTGTTAATAATAATTTATCATATATCATAACAGCAGTACTCATAAAGTATTCATAAAGGGTTGTCATTCATGAGTAATAATAGTTCATCTCAGTTTACCTAGCATTGAGCACTTCATTATTTGGCATGAGGAATTGGACATGTGTAAGGTATAGGCTTTATAATGCATTCTGACACTTCAAGTTGTAAAGGCTGATAACATTATAATACCTCAGCATTGCCATTAGAATGTCTGACAGTTATGAACACTAATGTCATTAGTTATAAGGCTTTATGAATCCACTATAAACCTGCATGAATGTGAGGTCCATAGAGAGTTTTACCAGTGGGACCATTAAAACCTGAGTATGATTATGTCATCATGTTATTGCGCTGACTTGTTTGTGTTAAGAAATATATACACAGAAGAATTTTCACAATATTATTTTTTTTCTTTAATTCAGAATTCTCCATGTCCCAGTCAGAAGTTAGAGCCATAATTGGCAAAGATGGCACTGAAGCCATGTCCTAGTGCTGAGACTAGTGCTGGGTTTGTACACACGGTGGCAAAAGGGGGTGCTCCATCAGCACATGTCAAATCCGGCCGAGAGCCAGGTTTGGAGGAGCAAGCGGAGCCAAGGCGTATAGCAGTGCTGTTACTGCTGTAAACTTCACATCTGAATCCGTGTGGAGGTCTGACAACAAGCCTGCCTGTGAGTGACATAGCGAAACACTAGTGCCAGGATGTGGATTTTCTCCCTGGCATGGTCAGACTCACTCGAGCTGTCACACAACAAGCTGTAATGAGAGATCTTCACAAACCACAGCCGTCAGCCCTTGTTTTGAAGAGCTGAGCAAGACAGCAGGCACATACAGCAATCAATATGGTAATCCATTCAAGTCCAAATATCCTCCATTAACTGACTGTTGTACTGGTATGATAACTTGAGTATGTTCTTGTGCAATCAGCTGAAAAGAACATTGTAATCACTAAAAACACAAAAACAGTGTGAACTGTTAATTACGCCTGAAAATGGCTTCATCACAAAAGCACTGTCATGAGGCAGTGCAAAAATCTGTGTACTTTTCTCCCAGAAATTGCTGTACTCAGAGTAAAACACTGATAACATACAGAGAGACATTCAAGGCAAAACTGGATCCCTGCAATCTTTAATCTGCACTCTAAAGTTACTCCGGAGACACGTTCAAACAGACATGGTTTTGTTTCTGATGTAGCTCTATATTTGGGATCAAAGACAATTTTGTAATTTCAAGACCTTTGTGTTGTCATCTATGCCGTAAAGATTCCAGGAATGCAACTCACATTGGGTATGAGTCATTTGGCAAATCCACTTCAAGAGAGCTCACAATGTCAAGCAGCGAAAGCATATTCCGAGCCCAGTAGAAATGATTAGGATTGTGTCAACCCCACCAAAAATTTAGGTTGCAAATCCCAACAAAGAACCAAGCTTGACAACTCCCCCTTTAAATGACAATGCAGTCCCAAAATAAAAATGCTTTTGTTCTACCCTTTTATATTCATGCTATAAAGCTTTCCATAGCATTGCAATGAGTCCTCTTGAGGTACAACAGGGGTACACTCACAATGTATCAGTATTCAAGGACCGTTTGTAGCAACAACTACTGCTGCCATTGAGTTTTTGGGGCAGAGTCCTTATTGCCACTATAGTGTATTCTGAAGGGACGCGCCTTCGAAGTCCCCAGCAGGACAATCTGTCTCTGTGAGAGATTTGAGAAAAGATCGCTGCTTGTTACATTATCCCAGTTTTATTTTCACATACATCGATGCAATGCAAAATTCTTCTTTCTCAGAGACTTTAGGTCATGGTTTGACTCTAGCATCAAGTTGTCATGAATGACAAGAAACTGGTTGTTAGTCTGAAGGGGTTGCTTACCCTTTCATTTCTCACCATTTCATCAGCCGGCCTTGTGATTATGCAGAATTGTTAACTCAATTATTTGTCCTTGACCCACATGATGCTAGTTGACAACTACTTTGAACACGAAAGACGAAGAGCAGCTCTTTGATTCTGCAGCATGCATCTCAAGCTCTGACAACAACTGTGAAGCAACAGCATCATCTACAGAACGCTTGAGATATTACAGCTTTGTTGACTGTATGCGGCATCCATGACAACAAGATCCAAGAACGCATTTCAGACCAGAAATAGACAACATAGCAATGATGAACCATCATTCAAAGAATGCAAAGAAGTCCACATAGAGTATGACAACAGCAACAAAAAAGATTATCTTGACATCTCTATTGGAACTCCAAACAATTTTTTTAAATTATAACCCATAGGCCTATATATATTATCAAAAAATATATATGTTTTTAGTATATTATTGACATATCGTACCGCACTACAAGCCTAGGTTCTGTTGTTTTTATCCACCTGCTTTTAGGGTAATGTTTTGGCTTGACAAGGACAGCTCCTGGCTATATCTGATTTTCATAAACAATTTATGAGGGCGAGAGGGTGCAGAATCTGGCACGTCATAATCAGAGGCTCTGCCCAGGAGAAGCCAAATAATACAAAATGAAGGCGCTTGATTTTTGCATTGGAAATACAGCCCTGGGTTTGGCTCTCCACCACAGGACTCATCTGTATTCAAAGTTGACTCTTTCCCATCCTGTTTTTATCATCATGTCTGATCTTGCTCTTGGCTCTCAATTTCAGTTGAATCCAGCGCACCTCTCCAACATGAGCAGAGACAGCAGTAGTCCTGTACCTTCTATTTCTTTATGTAAGAGAAATGTTGTGATGATCACAGTGCATCAGATAGCCACTTGGTGGTAGTGTTGTGCTGTTAAAGGATTCTTTTTTTTTATCAGCATTCAAATAAAACTTTTTTGTTTGTTTGTTTGAAAGCCAACCTGGAATCTTAAGGAATGTACCTCCTTTCAATTTACATGGTTGCTGTCAAAGCACCAGGATGTGATGAGTGGAGTGAGCAAATCTTAAAAAAAAAAGTTTAAAAAAAGTCACAAAGAAATGATTCCAAAAATTCTATAGTGCTACGGTCTATACTCAACCTTTGATTAATGCATTTGCATGTTAGCCTACACAGAGGGAGGAAGAGCAAATGCGAGATTGAAGACCTAGCCGGGGAGGCTCTCTGTAAATCTAGCAAAACAGTCGAGGCATGATTCCATAGATAACAGGTCAATGCATTTAGAGATAGAGATACTTTTTATCCAAAAGGAAATCCAATGTCCAGTGGAATCCAATGGCAACAGTGGCAGTTCTACTACATTGAATTACTCCCCGAGCGAGACCACTTCAGAAAGCTAGAGAGCTTAGGATAGGGATCTACCTTGGAGAAAGCATGGCTACCATGCTTCACACTGTCAGCATGCAAGACCAATACAAGCCTACTCAGAGTGATCAAAGTTTTGTGTTTAGCTTCATCATCTCTTCTCAGCATCATCAAGGCAATTGTGCTGTTTCATCCAGAAAATGAGGCAAAACTAAAAAATATGGCATTAATTGGTAAAGAATGCATAAGATAGTAGACAGTGTGCATTATCTAATTGAGAAAGTGTGTACACCCACACACACACACACATTTATACAAATGTTCATTGATACACAAAATAAAAATTGCACATATTGTACAGTTACTCCGGTGACTCAGGGCTGAGTGATTTGTATTTGTGTGTGTGTGTGTGTGTGTGTGTGTGTGTCAAATCAAATCAAATTTTATCCAAATCAGATTTCGCTATGCTTTGTGGTCCTCATTCAAAGTCTGAATGACTTGAGGATAGAAACTTTTCCTCAATCTCTCAGTTCAGACTTTCATGTAACGCGTCCCAGACCTCAGCACAGAGAACATGCTATGGTTTGGATGGCTGGAGTCCATTTTTTTCTTGGCTCTGGACCTACATGTACATGTACATCCCCCTACATCAGAGGTTCCCAAACTGTGAATAATTTGAGGGGAGGTGCGGAAGGTTGACTCAAAAAAGAAAGAAAATCCTTTGTTTCATTTTAGAACAATCTATTTTTTTATCAATGATTATGTAATTATAATTATTAGGCTAATTACAAATTATTTATTATAACATTACAACATATAAGAGATTATATAAATCATATAAGAGATGATAAATGTTTAAGATAGTGGAGAGTATTACTGATCCCTACATGAGAGTGTATTGCACTAAACTTCATAACATAACTAATGTTAGCAACAGTGCAACTAGCCGAGCGAGCTCTTCTAAATGGATTCCATTTTGCTGTAATTTTTATTGATAATTAATTGCATTGCATAGTATACCACCGATATAAGTGGCTTAACTGAAGTGAATAGACCTATCATTATTTCAAATGATTGTTGCGGCGGGGAGGCAACAGGGGGTCACGGAGGTGTCACTGTTTTCAGAGGGGAGGCCCACATTGATGGAGTTTGGGTACCCATAGTTTAATCAAATAATTAAAATGGCTCATTTGAGTTCAGCTGAATATATCCATAAAATGTGTGTGCTAGGATAACGACTAAAAATAAGTCTTTGCGCTTGGGCTTTGATGGTTTTTGTACCTTTAACAAAGCAAGCTCCAGTTTTATATAGGCTATTTCATTTAGTTTTAGATGTAACACAACATGCAGCTGCCACGCTGATATGGTAATATTATGTTAGTTTTTACCAATTAACTCCCAGATTATTCATAATGAACAAGGTCACCTATAAATTGCATTTGTGCAATGTTTTGTACTGTATTTATGTTTATATTTCGTGTTATATTTTCGTTTGACCTTGAGCTATATTTCTTTTGATATCCAGAATTCCAGATTGTTAATGAGACATTTATTTTGTTTAGATGCAGGCGCACGTTCTACCTTTCACTGTGTTTTGCATCTGATGATCCCATGTTGCAGGTAACCAATCAGAATTATAGTTTAGTTTGTTTGTTTTGACACTCTTATTTTGCCTCGTGACCGTTCGCTAGCGTTTGCAAAGTTGATTAGCCTGCAACGTCCTCTGTTGTTTTTAGTTGTAATTCAAGTAGCGGCCACAAGATGGCAATGTTTGCCTTTTTATGAGCGCAGTTTGCGCACTGTTTGAGGAAGAATGGATGAAGCAGTGCTTTCTCTTGACATTGTATGTCAGATTTATTTTATTTTGGATTAGTTTCCAGTATATTTTTAATCTCTGTATATTTTTATGTTTCTATTGTACATTGTTATGATGTCCTTTTTGGGAATCCATGTTGAATTTGATATGAGGTAGAAATGGGAAGTAGATTAGTTTCCCCTCAGGATACTGACACACATTCACACCACATTTTATAAGACATTTTTCCCTTATGGAATTTATTTTATTGACACACTCCATAACATTAGAAAATGTAGTAGTTAAATGTAGGATCAGTTAATTGATAAGATAAGCAGGAAGTGTTTCTGCAATGCTGCAGATGCAGGCCCACGTTGTAACCTCCACTGTGTTTTGCATCTGATGACCCATTGTTGCAGTTGCAAAGTAAAGACTGAAAGGCAAGTCAGCTGTGTGGCGTCGTTTCTACCAATCACAACGCAGAGGGTAACGAGCGGATACACATGAACGCTGACTGTTACTGATATACAGTATTCTGATTGGGCTCACATTCATCACTAAATCTAATCTGTGTCCTGCATTGACATTACGCCTAGGGTACAGGTGGGCTATGTAAAATAACCAACCACGATCAATAGAGGTGTAGACTTTCTGATAATGTGCAAAAACTATCCATTTGAAAGCAGTCTGACAACTAACTGCACATAACATCCTTAGGATTACTACAATGGACCGCCTGAGCGAGGGGTTCAGGGCAGCGCTGAGCTCGGCCATGGCTGAGGAGCTGCAGCTCCATCTTCAGGACATGGCTGAGGAGGCTTATCTGAGGCAGCATGCCATCCGGACCACTCTCTTTAAGATCTATGATGACCTCGAGGAGCTGGAGCGTTCCAAGAGGGCGGAGGACAAGGAACGGCAGAGTGAGAGGGTGAGTCTGAGCGAGGCTTCTGAGGCTGCGAAACGCGAGGTAAGGGAGCGATACTGTGAGACCCTCAACCGCCTTAATTGTGAGATACAAAGAAGGTTGGAGGACTATAAGGAAGTTTGTTCTTGAGAGAGAGCTAAGAAGCGTGTCCTTCCTCCTTGAGCGGAAGAGGGCATATCACAATAAAATAATGGCCAAGGAGACCGAGAGGATGACTGCAGCGTCTGAGCGCTGGAACAGGTGGGCCAAGGAGAGAGAGAAAAAACCCTGTCCATCGCTCTATCCGCAGCAGCCGACTAACAGAAACTGCAGGGGGAGCTAAGTAGCGAAGCAGAGAGATGGATGGTGGGAAATGTTACTCTTAATTATTAACACAATACATTTTGCGTGACTCTAAATTTGTTTATAATTATGTTAGCCAACACAGCATGGCGGAAATCTGAAAATATGCTGTGCTTGTTTTCCTCAGGTGTCCAATCATGGTGACCACATCACCAAAGCGGCACCAGCCGTCTTCCAGGCCTGGAGTTTGCGGGAGGAGTGGAGGAAACTCCAAGGCAATCGAGCTTGCCTCAATGATGGCCTCCAGGTACATACCTGAATACATATCGGATGTGACCAAAGCTGAAGTTTATAAAAAATAACTGCAATAATAATTATTGGGCCTGTCACCACACCACAAATAGCCTGTAATCTTCAATCATTCACACATATAATTTTTTGTTCTCAGAGCTTCATAATGCGGGACGATGTTGAAAAGATCCGGGCCAAGCACCAGACAATCAAAGACAAGATTGATGCAGAGTTTGAGAGGAGGCTGGAAAAGTGTGCCGACGAAATGGAAAAGAAGCAGGTGAAGATCATGGCTGCTGAAGTCAAAAAACTGAAGAAGCTGGAGGATAAAATGTGGTAGGAGTTGAGAAAAATGGAAAAGGCTGAACAAAAAGCTCAGCAAAAGCAGGAGGCCAAACAGAAAAAGGAAGTGGAAAGACTGGAGAAGAAAAGGGTCAAGGAGGAGAGAGAGAGAGGGACCGGGTCCGACGCCCAGTCTTTTGCTTCTGGCCTTCAGGCCCACAGACCACCATTTAGGTGCCCTAATTAAAAACCTTAATGGTGCACCAACCTCTTCCCACACCTCCCCAACAACCCCCCCCCCGCTACCCCACCCCATCAATCATATCAATAAAAAAAATATAAACTTAGTCAGCCAGACCAATATTCTTTTTCTGGAAATGGTAATCGAGTGTAACAAAGGTCAGGGGCGAATCAAAATTAACCAAATGCTCGAGACATGAGCTGTCGTCAAAAGTTCAGTGTCGACCGTTCTAATTCATCCGAGACACACCAGAAAAGGGACTCAATGTGTTAAAAATTGAACTATACCTTTAATAATGATTTAATCTATGTTGAATATTTGACAAAATAGGGCCTTACTATCATGACTTCAAACACTTCCCCAGCTGAGTGTTAAGTTATAATGCTCAGCTAGCTGTCTGTCTCTCTTTCCATCTGTCTGTGGATCTCCAGCTTCCTGACTGACCTAAGTCAACATGTGCGGCTGGGTAAGGTTAGCCTGGCAGCGCGATCCTGCGTACTTACATTAAAATGAATTTTACCTCCGTACGAGTCTGGAATAGAGCGCCTACCTCGGTTCACTCACGGTTTAGCCAATCAGCACACAGTTTAGAGCGATGTCTCTTAACTTGCCTGAACACGTTTGTTATTCTCCCCCCCTACTTTTGAATTACCTTTACAAAATTGGTACATGACATTAACATTCATGATCTTGAGGACTTATTGCCGCTACAATGTCAAAATAAATTGGAATTAGCTAGCGATCTGTTACTGCTGAATGCGGAAGTGAGAGCCAGGTGAGAGAATACGTCATATCCAAACGGAAACATGTTTCCATTGCATTGTTCCAGACTGACGGAGTCAACAGTCGGCTTATTAGTCAGGCTAGGGTAAGGTCACATCTGGCACATGCACAACTACATGTAGCACTGGGGCACCACAGTGTGTCCTCTCTCCTCTACACAAATGACCTTAACTCCAAACACCCAGTTGTCAAGCTACTAGATTTTGCAGGGCTCATCCAGCATGGTGACGAGTCTGCATATTGACAGGAGGTTGACAGGTTGGTGTTCAATTTCCAAAAAGCCCTGTGTCACATGTGGACTCCTTCAAGTTCCTGGGTACCATCATCACACACTAGATCTGAAGTGGGAGTCCAACATGCCATGTCCACTGCATCATTTTTCACATGCACGCCATTCTTACAAAGGCACAGCAGAGGCTGTGGAAACATGGCCTTCCACAGGAGATTGTGATCATCTTCGCCCCCTCCCCCCTGATCACCATCTTGCCAAGCTCATTTTCTGCGGGAAACCCTGATTTGTATTAATGCTGGTTTTTCATCCAAGGGAGCGGCGCTCTGTGTTCAATGCATTCCAATTAACTAGAAAAGCGCTCAGAGAGCGCAGACCTCCGCCAAGGCAATGTGGTCACAGACACAATATAAATTCCAGATCATGTTCTTGGTCACCGATCGCCACCAAAATCGAATCACTTCTTGCTTGTCCCAATATACACATTGTCCGAAAATTTCATCCAAATCTGTGCAGTACTTTTCGAGTTATCCTGCTGACAAACAGACAGACAAACCATGCGACTGAAAACATAACCTCTTTGGTGGAGGTAATAACGGTCAAATGTGACGTAGAGCAGCAAAATGAGCGGAGCCAGCGGCAAAAGTTGAGCAGTGTTGAATATTATGCAAATGAAGGAGCGGCATCGCAGGCAGTAGCCAATCAGGTTGCTTGTTTTCACTTCTCACGGTTGGAAAATGTGATGGCTGTGGAGCTGTTTGATCATAACTTGTTAAAAACAGATTAACTTTAAGGGCTTCGTATGAGGTTTACGGAAGCGTATTGCTGCCAAACAAAAAAAAAAAAAAAAATTGGACTCAGTATCATGTTATAACGTGAAATTATCAAGTTATTTCGTGATACTAAATTATCATGTTATAACGTGAAACTATCAAGTTATTTCATGATAAATGATCACGTTATTTCATGACTGAAAATGATCATGGTATTTCATGATACGGAATTATCACATAATTTCATGGGCCCTTTTTTTTTTTTTTTTTGGCAGCAATATGCTTCCGTAGAGGTTATTGTTGCTGGAATGGTAAACATTTAATCGTGAGCTTCATTTCAATAAATCAGAGTTGTAATGTTAAGCTAGTACCTCGATAGCCAGTTAGCTTGCTAGTTCAGTCAATCACACCATTCCCACAAATCGACACACCAAAAAGCGGGGACAGTGGCTCTGCTCTGCTTGCATGACAAACCAGTGTAACTGTGTCAGTTATGTGGGAGCAGGCACTATGAGTTGGCACAAGTGATCGAAAGCAGTGGCTCAATACTGGGAGAGGAATGATGTTAGCCCCTGGGTAGGTTAACCCTAGCCTGGCACGCCCTCCCAGTGACGTAACACCTTCGGCATTGCTGTTGCTGGTCTGGCCAGCTGCTGATCGGGCAGGATTTCTGAATTCCCCTCGATGAGGGAACTGCCCCCTCTTGGTTGAGAACGCGGCGATACCTTGGTAACAAGCGAGTGTTTCTCAGCGAGCTAGCTAGAGGCGAGGAGCGAGTAACGACGTATGTGTACGGGGCTTTAGAGCAGCTCCAACGGCTCTCAGTCCTGTTCAAGCAATTCCCTTCGCGTCACATACGTCAGAGGAAAGAGTGGTGTGATTGGTTTTGCTTCGGCACAGCATTTTCTAACGTCGACCAGTAGCAAACCAAGGCATTTCAGGGAGGCGGGTCAACCATGCGTTTTGAGAAACTTTGTTATACGGGCTCCTGGTCAGACCAAAGTCTCGTAGAGCTTTGAAAGTCGATGGCAATCAGGCTAGGTTACCCCATAAGTCTTTTTTGTAGCCTACTCATAGAGTGGGCAAGTGGGCGTTGATCAGTTTCGACCTGGTTTGGGGACTAAAAACGGCAGTCATTTTCGGCATTGAGAAATTGATTATTACTCACGCTGTCTTAACCACACAATGTAGACTTTCAACTAGCTACGGCAGAACAAAAGGATTGCCTGTGATCATAACAATGCTACGAGTTCATAGGGCATCAACCTTGATTTAATACAAACATATTTTAATCATAATATAACAAGAAACCACTACACTACCCGTCATCCCACAGTGTAAAACAGCGCCTTCGATTGGAGGAGATTACCGTTGCTAGGTAATCTGTTAGTAGCAACGGCGCAATTCGACGTGGTTCAGACGCGGGAAACGGGCTCTAGGAGCAAATGAAGAAATTTCAATCAGGTAAAACATGTTTTCCATGTATTTAAAGCAGAATCCACTCGCAGTAAACTGTAGGAAGTAAGTCACTGTGATGTACTCAACTGATTAGGAGGCTCAATGAACTACCGTTAGGTCAAAAACCTAAGAAATGTTATCACTCACATTGACTTATAGGACAGGTAGTTCTTCACTTTTAGCTCTACAAGCAGTAGTCGGTCAAATTTTTTCTCAGAACAGGAAGTTACACTGCGGTCATCACCTACCCCGTAGTTGATTAGAGCGAGTGAAGGCTTTAATCGCCTACGAGCCGGAGTTTTCGAAACGTCAACGGCGAAACTGAACAGGCAACGTGCTTCCAGACACGGGCAATTTTCGAGGGGCATAACGGGGGCGTAACAGGGTTTGACTTTCCCACTCTATACACGAATCCGACGAAACTACCGGAAGTAAGCAGGCGCCATTGTTGAGCTACCCAGATCGCCAATCGGTCCATAATAATAACCTGATAGCACAACGTAAAATGTCATGATTTACGAGATTCATTACTACCTGTATAATGTCAGACTATTCCATGGTCTTTGCTGTTAGTTGTCATTGACTGTGCATTGTCAAAATGTTTTGTTTACAGTCCAACAATGGCGTTGGCCTACACAAAACACTCGTCGGATGCCTCTATTGCTTTACCTTACCCTGTGGTCACACGGGAGGGCAACTGGGCAATTTCAACAAGCAACTCAGTTGCCAAGGAGGCGTGACTTGTATGAAGTTCGTTGCTACCGGCAAACACTAAAATATGGGTCTGGTAGCGACAACGTATATCACTACAGATGTATTTTTGTGTTACAAAACCCATGTTTTCAGGTTTATCTTATCTCATTTGCCGCCTCGTTTTACAAAATATCAAGTCATAAATCCTTAACTTCTTAGTTTGTTACAGATAAATGGCATTTTAGCGTTAGCTCCGCCATTACAGGCGTCCGATCAAAATTATTTTTGAAAGTATGCCGTCACGCATGGCTTCACTCTGATTGGCGTTTATGAAAAATCGCCTTGTTAAATCGCCCAACTTTTGCAGATAATAGCCTGCATTTCTATTTTTTCCCCGCCCACCAGGTGATCTGTTGCTCAGTTGCCTGTACTAATCGCCCGTTGCCTACCGTCATTGAAAATGAATGGGAACTAGTCGCCCAACACCAGTGGTTTTATTGCCCGTGTGACCACGGGGTTAGCCTTCACCAGGCTCTTTCCATCGAACACATTTGACACTAATTCTCGTACCAATTCATTCCCACTATTTGGTTAAAATCCTCTAGTCTAGACTTTTAACATTTACAGCACTTCAATTCATCAGCAGTAACATGCTAGTTGCTAGATAAACCTTACGTTAGTATTAGCAACTAGCATGTTGGCACTATGAATTACATAGTTCACAAACATTCTTTGAAACACACATGCGTACACCACAGATATTTTAAATGCTCGATATGTTGTGACCGAGGTATTGTTACACGTCCGTGTTGTAACATGGTCAGTAATGTTTTAACACAAAACGGAAGATTTTGGAATATTATTCACATCTACAAGTTTCCGTCTCTGCCATTGAGGGAGCAAAGTGAAACTGACTTGGATTAGCGGAAGCAAGGATGTAAACAAAATAGGTATGTTGCTGCTTTGACAAACACACTGCTTTGACCACTTTTTTAGTAATTTGAAGCCATAAACACTACAGCTCTGTGTTGTAAGGTGTTCACTGATGTTGCATAGCTTTTGGGGTGAGATTTGGAGCATGTAACGATGTTTAATATGGTCGGTGTTAGCGGTCGGTGCTAATTCTCCAGTCACAGAAACGCTGTGAGATGGACCAAAAATTTTTGCATCTTCGGTACTGACATGTCTCGAGTAGCTTGAGAAATAGAGCTTTTGTTGAAATTGACCGAAGTTATCCTTTAATGTCTTGGGTCCAAGTTGCTTCTATTTATTAAATAACAGTCAATCAATAAATAACTTTTCAATGGCTCGTTAAAAGCATGTACAAATCAATACAATAACTGGTTAGTTAGCTGAAGAGACTAAAAATATACCCAAACTGTCAGTGTATCCAAAAGTCAAGGCAGGACGCTTAGTAGCACCATGCTTCGTAGCAACGGTATGGGGAGAATGCTCATCAAGCAGTGATCTTCACATTTGGACAGCCGAACTAGGTAGCACCATCGCGTACGTTAATGTTGACGTATGAGCTGTCAAGCCAACAGTGTGAGCTAACAAGCTAACGTTAGCGCTTATGCTACTAACGTGTATAATAGCGAGTGAAGTGGTTAAATGAGGCCACGTGAAATACACAAATAACAAGATAAACATTTTCGATAGTAAAACTTGGACATGGTTTGTGTATTTTATTATATTACAAACTCGTAACAACTCGGTAAAGTTGAAACTTGCCGCCATGTTTTTTCCTCTGATCAAAGCGAGAATGAGTCTGCGCTAAGGATTGTGGGGTATGGTAGAGCAGAAAGCATGCATCGCATGTATCCTTCAAATCACCCTGATCGAAGTGCAGGTGCTTCGGAGCACACTTGAGTTTTGGACAGCCGAGTTTGACGTAACGTCCGGCAAATATGCTACTTAGCACGGGTACTAGGCTTTTGGACACACTGTGTTTCTCTTCAAGGCACTATTCACCTTATAGGGAACCGAAGTCACGCTAACTTCCGGATTAGCATAGGGACCTATCGGAAAAAAAGTGAATGGACAAATAAACGTGACTTTTTGGTCCACTTTGATTTATAACTTGAGTCACACATATGTTGCATGTGAATTTAAATGATAACCATTCATGCCAATCAAGACTATGTTTGTTCTTTTATGTAACGTAACTTTTGAAGTTCGTCTACAATCAATTTATTTTTTACGTTTGTGAAGCTCAAAATGTAAGTTTAAACATTATAAACATTATATGTGAAACCCACGACGCATACCAAAGCGGACCAGAAGTTATAGATATCTGTTTGTTCATTTTAATAGGCTCGATAGGACCCTATGCTTCGGCTCCCTTTTCAGCCCCACCCCTTTTTATCCTTCCTTCCGCGATTGTCCTCCAATTGTTTTGGAACTTCCGTTAGCCGCTGCCTCTCATTCAAATCAACGTAATTTTTCATGAAATACCACAATCACAAAACTCCTTATTGTAGCCGTAGAAACACTGTTTTTACTGCTGAAACATCTTTTTTTTTTTTATCTGGCGATGAACTGTTCTAACTTTATTGATGGATATAGTGAGCACAACTTCATAGTAAGACCACTTATAATTGACCCTTAAAACACCAAATATCACAACACTAAATCAATGAGTTGCTAGACCGGATGTTGAATGACAATCGTCATGGCAGCCCCCATGTTTACCCGCGGAATAAGGTGAATAGATGATTTCGACTTCACGTAACAATCAGGCAACGGCCGGACACGCCCACTTTCAGGGGTAAACTTGACTGGAGTGATAACGTTATTCTCAATGCAAAAAGGACTGTACTTCAGCAGAGTCATGGCTTTATAAGTTTGGATTTGTCAGTTTACAAGAATAAAACCCACAAGATCGTTTTATGTAAGTGTTTTCTTTATGTTAGAGGATTACAAACTACACGTTATTGTTTAAATGTCGCATATTTTTCCGTTAACCAAAGGAAGCACAGAACTTCTTCACAGCTTAGAGCTGTTGTCTATGGACGTTAGCGGCTATATAGCAAGCTAACCGTCAAAACGGCACTTCTGTAGGCTTCTGAACACATCTAAATGTATTAATATGGCAACATTCATACTCTAGCATGTTTATACGATCTTGCTGTCAACAAGTAAGACCAACCAGTAAGCTGTGTTACTCTAATATAATCAATTTGCCCATTAGCAAGCTAACCGGAGCTAACACTAACGTTAGCAAATACGGGAGTTAGCCAGCAACATCAGGACACTGCAGACGAATTTGACTGTGAATAAATATATTCTGACCACTAATCATTTGGGTGAAAGTAAGTCTTAAAAACCGCTATATTCATCATATTGTTTGATGGCCTGAGAAATTATAAGAGGGTGTTAAGTGTACTTGCTACTCCTCATCTCCATTCATTTGAATGGTCTTCCGATCTTTCGTTTACCCCCCAAACGGGACGTCACACATGTCATAATGGCAAAGTTCCCGGATGTTTGAAATCATCTATAGTTACATGGGCTACTTTAGAAATCATGTTCATAGCAAAATTCCATTAAAACTAAATATGTATTCATCATATATTTCTATTCAATCACTCAATTGTGTTATAAAAATATTTACTCGTATCTATAATCATGAAACTGTATCTTATGTGTCTGTATCTTACCTAACCGTATATGGTAAAGTTAACAGAAGATGTATTTTACTTTGCAATAATGTCCTAAACTGGACCCGTGAAGCCACAGAATTTTGCTGGACAACTATTTGATGTCACGTTTTACCCATAAGTCATTGAGGCGTAACCATAATAGAACTTTACCAGTGAAATTATTCAGGTATAATAAACATTTTCTTTATTATGTTTTGGGATAACGTTAATTAAAGTTGGCGTTGTTACTAATCTTATAACGCTAACATGCCAAACTAACCGGGGATCCATTTAAGAATACGTGAATTATACAATCATTTAACTCATGAAGAACAGATCACTAGACACAAAAAGGAAAATAAATTTAAAAATAAATAAAAACAAATAGTAACTAAAAATTAGTCACATTTGTTTGGAAAAGCTCATTATATTACGTCAGGGTCTTAATACTTTTCTTAGTAGACACAAATTCAAGCGTATGGGTATAGTTAGCCTATCTAATTCACATATGAAAATTTTGAAGATGGGGATGGTTTTAGCAAATTTACACTTGTGGATATAAAACTTTCCAAGCAGGATAAAAAGATTGACAACATATTCAAGAGATTGAGAATCATGTTCAAAATACATTATGATATTTTTGTGGGCTATAGTAATATTCACATTGAACTTAGATACAACAAAATTCTCCAGTGCATGCCAAAATTTAGAGGAATGCACACATTGACAAAATAAGTGTAGAGTAGTTTCAGAGTTAGATTGGCAAAAGTTACATATATCTTCTGTATCATAGATTCTAGCTAAAACAACATTGGACAGATATATATATTATGTAAGATCTTGACGTGAGCAGCAAAAGTTGTTATCGCATCCAGCCAGCAGTGTGTGACGTATGCGAGTGAGCACGTTCGCAATGTTCACTAATCTGTTGTCCCATTTATTAGGGAAATATTCCACTTCCCTTGGTGAGGGTATTTTCTTTTCAGGGAACTTAAACAAGTAGAAGATTTAAGGGGGAGTAATGGGACGGGGCCTAAATCTATTAATGCTTAAATAAAATACTTATTAACATTGAAAATAACGTTATGATACACACAATAGTACATACATAGACGCAGACAACAGAGTTTAATGTCTTTGATCCAAGTTGCTTCTGAAGCGAGCGCTGGCATGCTCCGCTCTGGCTCCGCAAAGTATTGTTACAGAGGTTTACTGTGTCCTCCATGGCACTACGCAGGATCAGTCACAAAGCTGTCCGATGAATGGATCAGGGACTCAGCATTATAGTATTTGATGCTGTACTTCATGTCAGTGGTGTCCATGGGCTCATCATCATCGTCACTGGTGCCTTGGCTGAGATCTCCACCCTCAGTCAGCATTAGGGACGCCTGCAGCACTGGGTCAAGAGGCACAGCAGTGCCGTGCCGCTGCCCGGCGGCATCCACATAGATGGGGGCTTGCAGTGGGGCACAGGACCTTCTCCACCCTCAGCCATAAGGGAAAAAAAGCACTGCCAGCTGTAGATAGGAGGCCACACACGTGCCATCCACAAACATCACAGGGGCCTTGGAGCCAGGCATCGAAATTAATATACAGCTCCATTGCTGTAATATCCCTGAAGTGGAACATCGTGGAATGTTAGGATGCCAGAGACAGGCAGATATTGCGGCAAAGCAGGGTTATAGAGCCCAGGATTTTGCTGCTTTGAGTATCCCTGGTGCTCAAAATCACTGCCTGACCAAGACACTAGGGTCTGGGAGAAGGGAGATATAATGGATTTAACATTTTCTTCCATTAAACTTCTAGTAAATAATTAGTTTCAATATACCAATAACCATCAGCAATTCGACAAAAACGACGGCAGTAACATCAACAACATTAACTTTTGCAAAAGAAGGAGAGTCAGGGTGGGGGGGCATTTCCGAATTTGCAAAAGGGGGAAGGAAAGACTACTGTGTCTGCGGTCAATTTTAACACACTGAAAAACTATGAATGGGGTTAAAATACATTAAATAAGTAAAGGTAAATAAATAAGCCATACAAACCTTTTTGAAATATCCAATATGTTTTTAGGCCCTCTTATCTAACTCTAAGAATCAAGTGTCCCAGTACAAAAGTGTGTGTGTGTGTGTGTGTGCATGTGTTTTCTGATAGCGCTTTCACACATATCACACAGTACAGTCTGAAGAGTGACTAAAAACTCAGCCTGCCCCCCACCCACCTCCTCCGAACACATGTACACACTGACGCAACAACAGCTTTGAATTTCCCACAACTCTGATATCTCAAATAACAGAAATGTCCAGCGGAAAATATATCAACATGCTGAAATCGGTGTCCCTGGATTTGATTTAACCCTAAAAGTGATGACATTTGTTACATAATGAGGCGCTGAGGCGTATAAAAGACGGTGTCTCAGTAAGAGACTCACTTACCTCTACTACCACCACTACTCCTGTGTGTGTGTGTGTGAGAGAGAGAGTGTTTGTAAAGATGAGGGCCATCGTCATTATCATCCCACTGCTGGTGCTGCTGTTCTCCATGTGTGGAGCTCAGACTCAGAGCACTGGGACTGTTGCTGAAGTGGCTACCCAGCTGGACATCTCTGCTGAGCTCAGGGAACTCAGAGACATGGTGGTGGAGCTGAGAGTGCTGCTGACTGTCACCCAGAATGAGCTAGAAAAGACCAAAGCTGAAAATGAAGACCAAAGCACAGAGCTTGCTGTACTGAAGATCAGAGTGTCTGCCAGTGAGACTGAAGTAAAGAACCTGAAGATGGAAACTGCAGCCCAAGAGGCAGAGCTGATAGCAGTGAAGACTGATGTAGTGAATCTGGAGAGAGAGATCACACAACAACCCAGGGTGGCATTCTCAGTAGGTCTTACTGACTCAGGATACATAGTGAATACTGGGAGCAGTGACATGAAATTGGTCTTCACTAAAATCTTCACCAATGTTGGCCAGGCTTACAGCAGCACAACAGGCTTCTTCACAGCTCCAGTTAAGGGAGTCTAACTACTTCAGATTCACTGTCATAGATAACCTACACTCACGCACTATGAATGTGAAGATGTGTAAGAACGGGGAGCAGCTCATTTATTTATATGAGTATGATACTGATGGGAGCTGGACCTATCTGTCCAGTGGTTTGACTGTGCAGCTGGAGGTGGGAGATGTAGTCAACTTGAGACTCCCTTCAGACCGCAGGCTCTATGACAGCAATCAGAATCACAGCACCTTCAGTGGCTTCCTGCTCTTTCCTCTCTGAGTGAGACACACTACTCAACATCGTGCTAATCAATCATAAATAAAACATTATGAGCAAATGAACCAGTTTGTTTTGTGTGTATTTTAACAATATTGTCCAGGGTGCTTGTGCAAGTCTTGAAAGTCTTAAAAAGTATGGAATTTTGAAATGCTGTTTTCCAGACCTTGAAAAATCTTGGATTTCATGTGAAAGTCTTAATAAAGTATGGAAAAAGTATGCTCAAAGACAAAATATTTTGAAATAAGAAATAGTATAAGGGTGTAAAAACTATGATTTAAAACGTAAGAAAGACCCCTCCCCTCTACTTTATTCTCCACAGTTTTAATTCACCCCAGTTGAAAAGTCCGCCCTTGTCTGTGATAGTTGATATGTCAAACATTGTTGTGCATGAATGACAACAGGTAACCTTAAAATTGTCCCTACCACTACAGACCACCCTAGCCTACCCTTCACGATATAAAAACGCATTTAATGCGCTCACCGCGCGCTTATGGATTCCAAATCTGTCAGTACTTCTCTGTTTAATAACTTGGAGATTTTTCCTCTCAGAAATGTCATACATATAATGAGAGCGTCACAAGAACTACTCATCTATTCTGCTTACTAGTTGCTTTGATAAACCGTTTATCCTACAGATTAATTCATGAGTTCGAAGGTTAGCGTATTGTGGAAACAGTTCTATATGCTTGATGATGAGCCTGCATCATAGGCTGCATTCCAAGAACAGTGGAAGTCATAGGCATACCTATCTGTAGATCTACAATGAGGTAGCAATAACATCACTGTACCAAGCTCAGATTTTTTTGTAGTCTCCAATATTAAACTGAAATGGTAATTTCAGACATACCATGACTGATATGTTGGTCAAGGAATAGCCTACTCTGTGCTAATTAGGCTACTGATTCAAAAACACAAGGTAAACTACTGTAGCCCATTTCCTTCAAGTGTTCAGACACATTTTCAATTAAATTATTAATAATGAATAGCAGTGAATTTAACAAATTGCGAAGAAAGACTGCCCCCCATCATGTTTCTCATTATTATCCTAAAAGAGTCCAAAAGAATGAAAGACTATGTGCATCACATCAAACTGAAAATTCAACATGCGATTAAGGTCTGAAATGAAATCAATTTTGGTTCAATTGTAAGAAATATTACAAGGTGCTGCCTTCACTGTTATTGTGTCATGTGTTGTTCTTAATATACATTACCAACAATACTACTTTGAAGGTCATCATATGATGCTGAATTGATTCTATGTAATTTTAGTGGTACTGTTTTTCTATGGGGGGGTTGCACCCTTGGGGAAAAAGATATCAGTTTTGAAAAAGTCTGGAATTTTGATTTGGAAAAAGAGCAAGCACCCTGTTGTCAATTGAAATACAACTAGAAAAACCTTGACTTTCCAAAGAAGAATTGTCAGGGTTCTAATGTACAGTTAAAAAAAAGTATTAGGGAAACTTCACAATCAAAAAAAAAAAAAAAACCTAGAAAAGCACTCAGAGAGCACAGACCTGCGCCAAGACAATGTGGTCAAAGATGGTGTTCTGGATCACCAATCGCCACCAAAATCGAACCAGTTCTTACTCGCCCCACACACGCTGTCCGAAAATTTCATCCAAATCCGTGCAGTACTTTTCGAGTTATGCTGTACACAGACACACACACTACAGACAGACACACACGCGCAGGCGAAAACATTACTTCCTTGGCGGAGGTAATATAGTAACAGTCTTGAGTAGTTGGTATGAAAAAATGCTGACAAATAAAACAGTCTGCAAATATATTAATCTCTAAGCTTATGCTAGTGAGATGAGTGCAGGGTTCCTACACATTTTCCATTTAAAAATTCCATAGTTTTTCCATGCTCAAATTTGCCACTTTGCGGTAAATGTTTCTGAACATGTTCGAGGAAAAAGGTGTCTGAGCAAAGGTCCATGGTCGAAAGTATGATAGTGTTTGGCCTGCTGATTTTGTCTTTGGCCCAAATCAGAGCGGTATGTATAGCTTGGCCAGCTCGTTTGCTGCTATTTTGCTATAGCTTGACCAGCTCATTTGCGGCTATATATATTATTTTTAATTTTATTTTTCTAATTTGTTGACAAAACTTGGGATCCCCTTAAAATTTGGTGTGGAGACTTTCAGGGGGTCTTATGGGTTAACCACCCTGAATTTTGCACGGTCTTTGGTATTTTTTGACCTCAACAGTGCTTTCCAGGCAGCGTTGCCTTCAAGGCACTACTCCCCTCAGTTTAGGGTTAGGTTTAGGGGGTTAGGGGTAGGAATAGGGTAGGCTAAAGGTAGTGCCTTTTAGGCTCTGCTGCCTGGAAGGTGCCGTTGGGGACAAAAAACACCATTGAGCATTTTGCACTGTATTCGGACAATATATTTGTGTGTGTTTATATCTTGGTCATATTATTCCTAAACATTATACATTATAATTATGCTCCCAATGTGGAAGAGGTACTAAATTGGAGCTGCCTGCAGTCCAGACATGTCTGGATGCCATAAATGCCACAAATGCCTTGAGACCCTGGTCTGTTCAGCAGCTGAGATTGAGCAAGAATTTGACATCTTGATCATTTTTAAATCTCCAGCAACCCCTGTCCTGTTTACATTTCCACACTTTTGTTAAAAGATGGAAGTCACAAACTTACTCCCATCCTTCCCCCAACCATCATTGGCTGGAACCTGGTTTGTTATATTTTGGTGCACAACCTGTGCCCATGGGTTTGTTTGACGTTTACAGTCCCTGTGTTGTCTCCTGAGACAAGTGTGCTCAGGAGGCAGACAGCTAGTGAATCAAGGAAGATACTCACCGCACAATCAGTGTAATGGTAGTGTTTTTGCATTACTATGAAAATACTGTGCGTGTGTGTGTGTGTGTGTGTTCGTGTGTTTCTGTAATAAGTTTATGTGCTGGAATAAGTAGTAGCAAAATTAGTTGTAGTACTGTTTCCTTAAACAGTAGGCTTTTAGCCTTGAGCTCTAGACGTATCCTAGCGGTAGCAAATTGATTTGCTTAGCGAGTACATCTGGCCATCAACAATAGAGAACAGTTGTATTTGACCATCAGTGGTGGTTGGTTAGTCAATCACATCACTCATGTGCAGGCCCAGGGAGTTGTTGGGCTGGTTTATATTAGCTTTGTTTGCATCAGCTTGCTCGTTTGCTCTAATTGGTCGAAATGCCTTTCTATTGCTCTGGTTGTAACACTAACCTATTGCATGCAGAGGCAGTCTGAAAGATTCTGCCCATATGGGTCTATTCATCATGGCCAGAAGATACATTATATGTTAGTCTGGCTTGTCAGGCTAATAGGCTAGGTCTCTTGTCTGCTGTTCGCTCTCCTGTCTAACCCCATGATAACAACTGTACAAACAGAATCTCGATAAGCTAACTAACTGTTCTGTTTTTTGTTGTTGTTGTTGTTTTGTTTGTTTTTTTTCAAAAAGGTTAATTAAGTTCATATATAAGTATATGTAGTTTGTTATACAGTATTTCTTTTACTGGTAGCCTAGCTATTTCTTGTTATCATTCTGTGGGGAGAGTGTGTCTGTTTCAATTCTTCCAAGTTTTGTTGTATCACTGAAAGTAGTTCAAGGTGGACTCTGAGAACACACAATGTCAGTAGATCTTTTTGGATTAGCCGCTGTCCTTTGTGATAGACGATGAGTGCTCTTCACCTTGTCCCTGTGAGCTACAAAATGGCTCTCTTTCTCAGAACCAGAACAATTCTGGGGAAAAGATGTCCTTTCACAATAATGACAGTGTTTTCAGAAAAGAGAATGGACATGTTTATTTGTAAGCCCACATGCTATATAAAATAATGAAAAACAACTCTCCTAAAGGCATCACATCTTTTGCAATTATAAATACCTCTTTTTCTTCTTAAGAATGTTGTATGGCTGGAATACTTCTTTAGATTCTAATAACCATTTTGTAAAAGCCCTACCATTAAATTGAAGAGTAACTGGACTAAACACCCAATAACTTGAGCATCTTCAAACTCCAGAATGGAAGACTCCATTTTGCCAATAAGAGGCTAGACAGATCTCGGTTTGTGAGGCCATCGCTGAGGCCTCTCCTATCACTGAAGAGTTTTACGTCATAGCAAACAGACAGAAAGTGTCCTTGCAAATATTGGGTATTCAGCTCAAACATTCATCTGTCACAATAAGATGCTGGCAGTGGGGTCAGCTAAGCCTCACAATATCTCGCTCTGTGGAATCTTATTTTCACAATGCACAGATTCACTGTAACAAGAGCCAGTTTTCCTAGTTAGTTCAGTTTCCAGTCTGTCGATGAGAAGAAAAGGATCCAAGGAGATTACCCCACAAAAGTAACATAACATATCTGCCTCAGTGTCATATGAAAATAGAAAGCAATTTTCAAAGTATTGCAGAGAAGCATAAAAACTCGAAAAGTCTCGAAGCAGCATGCTCTAAAAAGAAACCCGTCATAAATGTCAGAACACTGGCTGGAAATGAAGAACATGGTTGCAGTCATTGGCAAACTTTCAAAAATCTTTACAGTAGAGCGAAATATCAATATGATATAAGCATATATTCACTATTGTGTAAATTTCATCGACATCAAGACAAGACCCCCTAAAGCGTGCTAATGACTTTGGTGTTTGTCAGCTACTCAAAAAATTAATAGTAATAAGAATAATTATAAACTCAGTAGAT
This sequence comes from Sardinella longiceps, assembly GCA_027497455.2. Taxonomy (NCBI): domain Eukaryota; kingdom Metazoa; phylum Chordata; class Actinopteri; order Clupeiformes; family Clupeidae; genus Sardinella; species Sardinella longiceps. The sequence goes on from JAODXP020000030.1 coordinate 2,293,827, forward strand.
GCGTGCTAAATCTGGGTTTAAGACAAAGACTGCGTCAGGATGTCAACTGTGCATGTCTTGGGTATTTGCAAGTGCTTTGCATAACCCAATTTGTTGTTTTCTTGCAAGCTTGGAAATATTCACAGTGTTTTTTTTAAAAAGGCTAAAATACATTGTACACAAAACATCTAGAAACGAAGTAAACATGTTAGTACATAGTTTTATCTCAAAATACAGATTTATAGTGTGCATCTAAAATGCAGGAATAAAGAAACATTTGAAGATGTATGATGAGGTAATCATTATGTGATTTCCTAGTGATGAGAAATTTTGTAGCTTTGTCATACAATTTAGTGCACCCTCTTCACATTTTGGTAAGTGACTGAGTCTTCTCTCAATGAAAACAGTCACGGCTGCCGAAACGAGGCTTTTAAAACCTCATTGTAGAAAGTGGACATATGTGTTGTAATTCAGTGTGGTAAAAAGCAAAGGGTTGGTTTGATTTGATAAGTGGTGTATCCTTGTCATCAACTCTTTGCCTGATGAAAAGCATACAGTACATGTGTTGGTCTTTGAGGGCCGAGTCCACGCCTGTGTCTCTAGACTCTCCCTATGGAGATCCAGCCTCCCATATGGAAAGTCCGAGTTCTCAAGGCAGTTTCACAACCACAACACAGGCACCAGCCCTTCCGATCTTCAGTGCAACCTCCTGTGGGGGAGACATGAGATTATTAACAAACAAATCTCCCCAGCACATCCCAGCTCCATTCTTAATGTAAGCACTAGATTAAGAGGTTCTCTTCATACAAACAGATCTATAGAATCAATAATTGTTGATTATCACATAGGCTATTACTCCTGAATTGTTCTTCTCTGGCTGTAGTTTTCACATACATTATTAACAAGATGTATTGATTGTGTCTGAAACAAGGCCATTTTGAATGTTACCTCTGTCCATTCATTGTTCTGAGCATCGTAAGACTCCACTGTATTTAAGTAGGCCTGTCCATCGTATCCCCCAACGGCATACAGTCGATCTCCTAATAGACACACTCCAACTCCATCTCGAGAAACACTGAGAGATGCCACAGTGGTCCACGTGTCTGTTTTTGGATCATATCTGTAATGAATGAAAGCAGTGAACAGTCAACCACCATTTTCCCTCAAAGCGGACTGAAAATAACAGGATACAGGCTAAATTTATGATCATAAAAAATATATATTAGGCTACAATTATCTTTTTGCAACCTGTCCTCCATAATATTTTAGAGGTGCAGGTATAAGGGGTAGGATTATGAACATTAACGATCATGCTTAGGGATTTTCAGTAGGTGGCGCCAAAACTCAAGTAATCGCAATTTATTACACGCGCCTCCATGTTGTCCTGCTAGTTCTCTGGCTGGAGAAAGGGTGAATCTACAGGACTCCACAGGAGTGCATTGGTGAATTAATATTCCGTGATCGTCCATCGGCTATGTAGAGTTCCTTCTCTGAAATGCAATATCATACGGCGTTTTGCATGTTGCAGGATGTGAGAGCGTTTACCTTTCGACGCAGTCAGAAAGGCGAGAGCAATGGTTTGAGGCCGGTGCGTCATGCCCTCCGACTGCATACAAGAAACCGTTGTAAGTGGCCACACCTACACCGCCTCTCCTCTTAGACATGGGTGCACACATACTCCACTTGTTGGTATGGGGATCAAAACATTCCATTGACCGGAGGCAAGAGCTCCCATCCCGACCACCTACTGCATACAACCTGCAAAAATACAAGGACACATGCTTGCTACTTTGCCTGCTACTAACCAAATAGATGTAGGCCTGTACAATTTTAAGGACCTCTGTGAACAAGGCTAGGCAAGGTAAATAAATAGCATATGATACTCAGAAGTGTTGCAGGTGTTTCTTACTCAAACTCAAATAGGCCTACAAATAAGGTGGGTTGGTCGTCTGTATATTTTAAATAGACCCAAATGACTAGAAAATAATATGAAATGAAAAATGTGAAATAGCCTAGTGTCTTAGAAGTGAAATGATTTTTTTTTTTTTTTTTTTTTTTTACATTAGAAGAAGTCAATATAATCGCAAAATAATCTAATTCAGAAGGATAGTGTCAGCCCAGTGAAGTCCAATCTTAGGAACTTATTGGTAGAATATGTGGTGGTAAATTGTTGTCTGGACATATCCTGACCCTGCCATGGAGAAGAAATTGGTCAGTCTGTGTCTTCACTATAGTGTAACAGACTCCATTTCCACAGAAAAAACAAACAGCTGTGCTATTCCCATCAGTTTCTGATACTGCTCCAGAGCTGGTCTAATGTAAAAGACATTTGAGACTCACTGGTCTCCAAGCCCATTACCTTCCCAGGCAGGCATTTGGGGGCAACAAAATGTATTGGATGAGACACCTAATATAGACAGTGTCATTATAAAAAACCTGGGTGGGAGGAGGCAAATTTATAATCATAACCTAACGGCATTGTGCAGGATGAGTTTTTTTTTTTTTTCTTTTTTCTTAATCTAGTTTCAGACTAAAGTTACATATCACGCTTCAGTGTATTGAGTATTGAGCAGTTGTCACAGGGTCCGTTCTGCAGCCAGTGACCAATAGTTTTATATCTAACCACCCTGAGCCATAAAGCGTCCTTTGAATATAGGAATGGAATGAGGGCCTTAACAAACTAACGCGTGGCGTGGAAGTGATTGTGTGGCCGCAGTAATTACTTACTTCCCATTGAGGGCCGTGACGCCCACTGTGCTCCGCGGCGTGGACATGCTGGCCACATAATTCCACTGCCTCGCCTGGGGGTCCCATCTCTCCACTGTGTTCAGATAGCTCCATCCATCATGTCCCCCCACTGCATACATGGGGCCTTCCAACACTGCAATGCCTTCGCAACAACAACCACAAAAGAAATAAAAATAATGAGAGACAATAATAATTATATTTACGCTACACATACATCCAACTGGCGTATTTGTGTCAGTGGTTTGAGAAGGCTGTATTTACACTAAGAGGTCCTGAAGGTTGAAGATGTAATGATGATAACGAGGGGAGGAGACAAGAAACACATTTGTACTTATGCGCTTATAAATTAATAGCCGAAACAGTCATGTACAATTATCTTGTCTTTATACAATCTAGGGTAATATCGGAGCGATGAAAACTAAATACCACCCACTTACATTAAAATAGCAAATAAATCTGCAGCCCCCCAACCCCCGAATATGGTTGCTGTGATCCTCTTGCATTATGTATTCATGCTGCATCCCTCTGTCTCCACTGCAGAAGAGCCCCCTTATGCTCCTGCTATAAATCTTGGCATGCTTTTTTTTTTTTGGACTAGTTGATGTATAAATAGCTCCTTGACCAACTGCAATATATACTAGCTTCTCTCGAGTAACCTTCAATAACCCCAAACTGGCAGCACACGAAAGGTTTTCTAAGCAACCCTGACATGTTATTCAGGTTGCAGAAACATAACATTGTTTGGGGTCATCTACAGCCTTCAGACCACTGGGGACTTGGTTCTGAGTGTAAAATATGCTAGAAAAGATTGGACCAAGGAAAGTTGATAAATAGCGTAATTAGGCAGGTAATATATTATTCTCTTAAATGCTCAAACCACGAGATTCCTTTTTTGGTTTCATACATTTTACACAGTTGCAATTCTTATAAATTTCCCTATAACTGTCTGTCGATCACACTTTATTGTTTGCATTTAATTTCAGTAACACTCTTCTCAGTCGACTGCAGTGTAATTTTGAGAACAGATTTGAGATCCGCCATCCATCTTTTGTAATATGCAATATTATGGATGCAGTGCAGATGTTAAAAAGCTGCAATATGATTTTATGACTTCCAGTCCACATATGGACTTAAATTACTCTCTGTAGAACTACTTTAATTTCTCTGTTCTATTTCCATCACCCCAAACCCATCACTCCCTTCACTGAACCGTTCATTTCACTACAGCATCAATTTTTGGACTGTGCTGACTTTTTGCAAGGTTCACTGTGAGCTGTTTTGGACATTTGTGCATGGAAAGGTGTCAGTGAAAACACCTACAGTATAGTCATACCAGTACACCATGCTTGGATACACACTAGCCATCAGAGCAGTGCTTCATTAGCAATTTTCTCCATTTCTCCTTTAGCAAATTTCTCCATTTGTTTATAAACATAGCACTCTGAAGCCACCTAAAAATCCTGCACAATTTTTTTTTCGAATTTATTGTTTACACTGCTGCCTTATGCACTGTGCCTACTGTACTGTATGTATGCACGATTGAGTAACACATCATAGTATATGTGTGCCGCTCTTGAGGCTGTGCTGTCACGGTGTCATTTTTCTCCTTTGCACTGGCAGAGAAAGCAGTGTTATACCCCAGTGTTTCCAAAACATATGACATCCAGCTCTGTGTGGGAGGCATCCAGTAGCACTTGATTCCACAGTCTTTGGAATGGCTTTCCGTCTATCACCACATAGGTTATTTATGTCCTCCATGACTGGCTCCAGGGGATCAAAACAAGGCTGCTTAATGCCCTATATGGAAGCTAATTTAGCCTGAGTCGTCTGTAGTGGTGCTTTTAGAAGCATTTCTTCTGGTATTACAGTCTGTCTAGTGCCTCAGTCTTGTAAACCAACAAGTTCACTGGCAGGCACTTAATGATATTTACATGCCTCTGGCACAATGTTTAATAAATAACTTAAATAAACAAACATTTTATTTGATGAATCATATCTGAGCATGTCACAGCCACTGGGGGAAACCTCCTATTCAATTAGGCAAGGTTAACTGTGCATGCAGGCCAACATCTAAACAGTTTTTTTATTTTTAATCATTTATTGTGCACTCCACCACTGAGAAGAAATGAAAATTGTTCTTCGAATTGATTGTCTCGGATTTACAGTACTCTCCTGTAAAAAGGGAGGAAAAAAACATAACAAAACAGAAACCTGGGGCTACACATGTTTTATGCCTGGTTCAGGTGGTTAATTTGCTGTTTAGACTGTAAGAGGTTTCGACTTCATTGTGAGTCAAGTTGCGTTCTAGGTCTCAGCGATCTGTTCTGACTAATTTTATTTGACAGCCTCTGGAGAGAGCTTGTCAGTGAGTCCTGAACGCAACACAAAATCTCACTTTTATAAATGAGTGTGTCAGCTGTATAAAGACAAAAAAAAGTAACTGCAGGCTACAAAGAAAGTACAAGTAGGTCACAAACATACCCAAACCATGCCGATGGGTAGACATTGGAGGCATCGTGGACCAGACTTTACTGAGTGGGTTGTAGCACTCCACCATATTAGAGGTCTTGAGGCCGTCCCTTCCCCCAACCACATAGAGCTTGTTGTCAATCACGGCAACTCCAAACTGCAGTCGTCTCCCGTTCATGACGCCAACCTGAATCCACGTGTTTGTTCGCAGGTCATATTTCTCTATTGTAGTTGAGCCTAATGAAGAACAGAACAGTAACCTCCTTGAATTTCAATGTCATTATATGTCAGGGTTATCTACTGTGCATGATTGCATGTTAATGAGCTGTGTCATCTATCTTAAAATATATAAAGAAATCAAATCCATAAATCCAAGGTTATTTGCCCTTCCAATTATATTTTTATAATAATAATTAATATAATTATAATTAATAGCCTAATTGCAGGTTCCCATATCTTGTATGGAAAGCAGAATGAGCCATGAGACAAACAAAAACAACAACAACAAAAAGAGTAATACAAGTCCAGATCTCAAATTATGCCCAAGGATGACCGACACAAAACTAACCTTTTGTTGCGTCCATGCCTCCCACTGCGTACAGAGCCCCTACAGTGGACTTCCTCGGTTTGGTTCTGGGGCTCTGTAACATTGGTCGTCGCTCAGGCAATAGATGGTACTTCATCGCCTCCATGAGAAGCTTCTGGCACTCCAGGTCTTCCGAAAACATTTTATTATTTTCTAAGTCAGCCAAGAGCTGACAGAGAGAAAGCAACACAGCACATTATTTGAAAGCCTGCACGATTACTTTAAATCAGTTGACGTGTGCATGGTTCTGTAAAGGTATTAACGGCTAATATGTAATTTGTCTTTGGCAGACCTGGGGTGGCAGGAGAGGTAGACGAATGTAAGCCAAAAGCAGGCCCAGGTCTTGCTGACGTTGCTGCACGTCGTAGCGCACCCACATCATCAGAGCCTGGAATATAGTCTCTTCATCTGGAACATTTATGTCATCGCTGGACAGGAGCTTCACTATTTCCATGGTAGGAAGTAGCAGGAATTCCTGGTTCTGGATCACCTCTAGAAAGTTTTCCTGAGGAAAGAGTGTTGAAGGATCAGAGGCAGAGCTAGGACAAAACCCCTCATGGCTAATGGAAAAATAGAGTACAAATCCTTTGTAACATACATGTTTGAATGTGAACTTTTTGTAGTATTTTGTGAAGTTGTGTGCAGTATTTGTGTTTAATTCTAGCAGTACTTTGATTTGAGATGCTGTAAAGATTATATACTGTAGCATTTCGCTAATCTAATTTGTAACTTCAAAGTCTCTCTTTTTTCTCTGCAAGAGGTGTTTAATAATGTACAGAACTCACTCCCAGTCGAGCTGGCAATAGAAAAGCCAGAGTTACTGTAAATGAGGGTGGTGAACCAAGTCTAGGGAGTATTGCATTAGACCCTTCTGGTACTGCTTCAGCTGCACAGTGGTGGCTGGCTTGCAGTGATTTGCTTGATCACCTCTTCAAGGACATCTGCGATGGCCTACTGATATAATGACTTCATTCCAGATAAAAGATATCATGAGGATCAAGCAAATCTTTTCAGCCGTGCTCATCCGAGCCTCAGCCAAGAGGGCTTATTGCAAAGCAAGGACCTTTGTGCCGCCTGCCCAGAGACGCTCAAGGATACATCTGTGTCACCAGAAACACAAGGAGCCCGCTGATCATCAATCAGCTACAGAATGGAGGACCTCCAACATCATGTGATCACGCTTTCAAAGCTTACTCGAGAGGTAATGAAATGAGTCCTGTTTATTGATCTTCCTCCACCCCCACAGTCATTGCTTAGCGTAGATTCCAGTTCTGTCACCAGTGGTGCTTGACATTGGTACCAATCCATTACTGCAATTAGCTCCACATGTACCACCAACCCAAAATTAATTGAATATCATAACCTTACCCGGCAAGAAACAATCACTTAAAAAGCCACTTGGAGGTATTTTTTTTTACTTGGGGCTTTAAATGTCAGCAGTACATAAAAGCTTAGATAGGGGAAGTAACCTATAATAGCGGAGACTTGCTGACTAGGGGGTTTGATGACATAAATGAGAGAGGAGTATTTTCAGGGGTTTTCACCTATAATCCTGCTCCAAGGAAATACAAAGATACAAATTAATCCAAAGCTGTTGACTGCACCCCCTGCTTTATATATCTGGCAAGCATTGAATAGCTTGATGTGTTTGTGTACTGAAGATATTAATATCACATTTATCCTCACTGCATGGCAGCAGATAACAAGATTTGTTCAAAAACCTTTTTTTCCTTTTTTTCTCTTTTTTTGTTGTTGTTGTGCTGCTGTGATATTCCTGTTTTGTCAGTCATTCGAGCACCACTGCTCTGCTACCTACAGTATCATAGCTACGAGGCACAGCCTGGGTAATTGGCACAGTGATGGCTTCACCCGAGGAGCAGGATGTCACCCTCAGAGGCCGGGGCGAGAAAGCGCTGGAAAATATGCTTATCAAAATGGAACTTTTCTGTGGGAGCCCAGTGGACTGTGGCCGAGGAAGCCCTGTTCTCCCCACGTCCATTATGGAGGTGATTGAACAGGAAGTCATCCTGCTTGTGCTCTGTGATTAGATTAGCCCCTGGGCTCTCTGGGAAGCCCTATGTAAACAGCCTCTGCAGATGTCCTTTAGGAGATAACAGCCATCTCCCTAAGTTGTTTCCGCACCAGGGTAGATATGTCATCCTGCAACCGTGCCTAGCATCTAGATCCCCCCCCCCCAAAGGATATCAAACACGTAGCCGACGCCTTTCATGAAAGCTTCGCTTAGGTGTTCTCACGCTGAAGATGGTCAACAAACATCCTGAAATCAATGGCATGCCATGCTATGACGATAATAACTGCTATTTTATCTCAGGCTGTCTGCCTCTCGTTCTCCTTGTCAATAACTTGAGACATGAGAGTGAATTGATGGATTAAAATTGCTTATCATATTAATTGGTCTCCACTCAGTGCTTCTCCTGCCTATTTCCTCATAATAAAGGCACTGAGCTGCCCGTGTGATTAGTGGCAGTTTGAAGAGGAAATCGTTTCTCTATCAGGCTCTGTGTGGACGGATTAGGCGCATCCATCCGGAGCTCCTATTAGTATTTGCTGTAAGTGCGCAATGAGTTTGCTGAGGCCCTACCATTGTGTAATTATGGGCGACGTTCAGCAAGTCCATGCATCCCTGCGCATCAGCAAACGAGCGGATTCCCAGGCAATTGGATGGGTGGAGCTGTTTCATCAGGAAGTTACAGCAAACTTCAATAACTTGCGATAGCTGCAGAAGGCACGCAGCAGCCAATAGGCTTTCAATGGTCTCTTCTTTCAGTTCCAGAACCCCTATGGAAGGAAGAGTGATAATGTATTAATATTGTTTTTCCCTTTCATGTATAATTGCAGAGATGTGGTTTAATCGGAAGGACAACCGCTCTACAGTACTTTTGCCCTCAGCACAAAACAAAACAGGATGTGGCTAAAAATGGCTGCCACTGTATGTGGATGAGCCGAGCTGCCTGTTGGCAGGTTCCTGTGTCTAAGGAGGTGAAAAGTACTTTGTTGACAAAGAAGTGAACCATTAGATAAGAGTGAGGATAAGGTGAAATTAGACTCAGAGAGGCTGGACCTAGAGTAGCAGCTATGATCAATGCTGAGAGACTGGGGGAAGGGAAATTGGTGGCAATAGATTTAATATAAAAACAGATAACTGCCCATGAATTAGAATTGTCTTTCATTTTTCAGTCTTTTTGCTGTAATCATGCAGCACCTTGGGGAAAAACAAACTTGACAAAATTGTGATAAAAGTCTGGACTCGAGTCCCTTTCAGACTAATTTATGGACTTGTTAGCATATAAAAGCAAATATTCCTCAAGAGGATCATTCTGTTTAACTCCCCCAGACCATAAAAGTTAAAAGTATCATCTGAAGGCTCACCAGTGTATGCAAAATGAACCAGGGATCGCAGCGCCTCTGGATCCACGCCCTCCATTTTGATCTCCTCTTGTTTCGCCTCCCTTACATCATTGGTGAACATGGCCGCAAAGTAGTCAGAGACGGCACTTAGAACGAGTCTGCAATGACAAGAAAAACAACATTGAGGCCTAGAGAGTAATGTTCTACATTTGGTGCCAGCTGTGCTCATGCACCGGTGATTAATGCAGGGTGTTTCCAAATCTCCTGAATGACAAAGAACATCTGCTGACAAAATGAGTCAGTTCAAAAAAAGCTACTCTAGTTCATTTTCACACTATATTTGAGTTTCCTCATATTTAAGGATCAAATATGCACCTAACACATCCACAGCTGCTGAAAATGACCTGGGGGACATACCAACAGAAGGACTATTAAAAAAACGATACACTTGAATATTAGATTCAAAATCTTTCAAAGCACACATTATTCAGAAACAGATTAGATTTTCTGCAAAACCTTCATTACTTTTTAGAAAAACACAAGTCTGTGTCAAACGTTAAAGGTCAAATCTTCAAATCTGTGAGATGTTAAAGGCTCTCCTCCACATTCATTAGCATTGATAACCCGTGCTGACCTGTGAGCTGGGATCTTATGATCCCCCACGATCAGAAGGACATCGCACAGCTGCTTATGCTGTAGGTAGGTCTCCATTTTGCGGAAGGTCTGCTCTGCGTGGTTTGTGGCTTGGAAAAACTCATCAGAACTGTGCGTGCTCATTCTGGAATAGGGGCTCAGTGTCAACCTATGAAAACAAAAGGGAAGGTCAGATGTCATTGATGGGTGCTGTGCCGGTGTCTTATAAACCTCTAGTGGCCTGCACAGGCATGCGCTGGGATGTCAGAGACACGAAAATAGAGGCTATTTTACAACAACATCTGCCTCGTATATCAGGCTCAGCCTATTGAGGCTGTCAGTATATCACTGCTGACGCTTGATAGGTTGCGCCTGTCAGATCGTTCCCCTCAGGGACTCATCAAACCGCCATTAAGTTGTAGCTGCCGTTATAAAACACACAAATCTGAGAGATTACATAGCTTAAAAGCATGAACCTGCAATAATTTAGTGTTGATCCCAGGCATATTAGAGAAGGCCCAAAGTCAATTGCTGAACTGGAATGACACTGGACTGTCAGGCAGCTGACCATAGGGTTGCTGTGTCAGTCCTGTGTACGCTGTGCATCCACCAGATAAGTGATACAATAACAACTTGATACAATGGAGCCCGGAGGGACGGCTATGACACTGGGTATCTTCTTCCTTCACACTTGTCAGGCCTGAAATTAAAACCATTACAGCTAAACTCCGTGAATAAGAGGATCGAGAACTGCAGTATTCCAAAGGGGCAGCTTACAATCTGGGCAACTTCTGCCTTCCAAAATGTGTGCATTTTTTTTTTTTTTTTTTTTACAGACTTGGCTTTTTCTGGGCATCTGGCTATTGCTTCAGAGTGTTGTGTGTGATACTGTTCACTCTCTGAGCTTCCCTCCCTGTGGACTAGTAGATTACATGCTGTTGTTCAGCATCAAAATAATCCCTCAAACTCGTTGCAAATAATTCACACATGTTATTTTGGTATCCTTCACAGCGCAAATCCGCTCGTTGACATTTCAGCAGTCTGGATCACAGCTTGAGCAGTCAAGCTGTCTTGGGTAATAGAAGTATAGCAAGTTTAATCCAGTGTTATTTCGAAATAGATACTATCTTCATTTATTTCAACAGTAATGCCATGTAATATCTATGATTGTAGTATTCAAGATTTTATACTGTGATACCTATTTCAGCCAAGTACTGCAAATTTTATGTAAGTGAACAGTGCTTGCGGTATATTTTTTGTGATCATGTGAGTCTTTGTAATAATGCATTTAACAACTGTACAAACTCTAGGTGAACTTTCAAACACTTCGACATTATTCCTCTTGTAAAAGAAGAAGCATCCTCTTAATTTTATATACTGGCAGTAAAGTTGTAATTACTGCGTATATCCAACAGAGAGCTGCGTTAGTGGAATCAATAGGTCTACAACCTGTAATAGCATCTCCAAGGACAGTACATAAATAACAGTGCTCACAATGTCCTTGCATTGGAGGCCAAATGTATAGGCTAGCCTCAAAGTAATGGAAGCATTGATAATTGCACGGACATCTGTTGTTTTCCTAAAGAAATATACCTCCTTTTGTTATTGCAACGATGATGTTTTTTTTTTTGCTGAAGTGTACATTTCCAAGAATCTCAGCCAGGTTATTGAGGTTAGCTACAAATAGAATAGTTGTGTTCCTCCCGATAGTTGTCAGGGGCATGGAAGCCCAGCTGGACTTTTCAAGTTTGAAGGGAATAGCCAAACACTGGACACCTGAGGACTGCACAGCTTTGATTGAAGTCTGAGCTGAAGGTCTCTGCTCTGTATGCCTGGAGGAGAAGAGGGCTCACACGCTCATGCTATCTCATGAAGGCAACGTGAACAGCAAGAATAACCATTTGGTCTAACCAAGTTCAACTTTTAAATCTTAAAATAAAAAAAATGTCATAAGGAACATTCTGTGCTCTACAGTTCAAATAGGTCCAAAAAGGTCAAATTGCTCCAAGTAGGTGGCAGGTCCTTAAATATTTCAACTTATTTGAAATCTTATGTTGATATTCAATCAAATCTTTCTTTGAAACAAGTATCGCTTATGTTTCCTTTTGTCTGTCAATCTTGTAGTTCCCAGTGTCCATAACTATGGTATTGCTGACAAAAAAATAAATGCTTCATTGACAATGTTTGGGTAATAGTTGTCTATTTTTATCATAACTTAGGGACACATTTACTTAGTTTCACCTTAGAGTGTAGACAAAACAAATAAAGCTAAGACACAGATGCAAATGTCAAGAGGTATTTACAGTACTGCATGTCTGACATAATCGTCTCTGATGCCTTCAATTATCAGTATTAAATTAAGTTATTTTTTTTCATGTTTAGCTTAAAGTTTTGGCTTTGGAAACTCAGGACATTAGAGACCGGGTTTGAATTCTCCTCTCTGAAGGTGCAAGAGCGCTGATAGCCATCAGGGGGGCTTGTTTGTTTTATGTTAAATACTCTAGTAATTTATGAGGCTGTCGCCAGTGCTTTGGTCCAACCCAGGGCTGCCTGTGCTGAATAAGACATAAGACTGAATGAGAGAGGCTGTAAAATCTAGATGCATTGCCTTTATATCAGCTGCAAGGCATGTGCTGAGGACTTTTTTATGTCTACCAATTTCACAGACCTTAATTGCTTTTGTATCACATCTTGAAGAGTCGTAAATTTCCTTAAAATGTTTACTTTTTGTCAGGGAAATGGTTCTGTTTATGCTGGCTCTTTCCAGCGGTAAAAAGCAAGTCCACTAAAACAGGATAATGTTTTTGAGACCCTGAGGAGAACGTTGGCATGAATGAGTGCACATTTTGATGCGGGTTTCTTGCACACAGATCAAAACACACTCACACATGCATAATATTGATGTGGTATTTATTTTTAAATTTTTATATCTCCATATTTTATCATAGTTGCTTATACCCTTGTGCTTCATCCATCTGCAGGATCTAATATTGCAACTAATAATTTTCTCCAGGTGTAATTGCTTTTCCTTTTCTTTTCAGATACAGATATTACACCAGGTGTTACAGAAAAGCCTTTCTCCTTTCTTCACCAACTAAACAAACATTGGCAAGATATTGAACCACCAGCACACAGGAAGGGGAAGGTGTTTGATTATTGAAGTTCACGAAATACAATGAAAAGTAAGTAAAAGTAAGAAACTTTGTAGATTATTTCTTCAAAGTTATCTCCTAGTTGTGCCATATATAATAAGAGATGTATTGCAAGATGTAAGAGATATTGCAGTCTGAACCTGGTTCTTCAAGTAGACATAATTTCACAATAGAGCCTGGTGGCTGTATCTGCGTTTGAAAGCACATGATCTTCTCGGCTATAGCTAGAGTGTTGAAAATGTGTGGAATGAATTACACAGCAGCTCTCCACATTTTCAAATCAATATCTTGTGGGAGGATGCACACTTGGGTAAACAACAGGACTGAATTCAGCTTAAAATAGAGGCTTCCAGTTGAATCACCAGCTTCAAAGTGTTTTCTCCAGATTCACCCCCAGCATTGCTCTTTCTCGGGCATAGTGCATTGATTTATCAATGTGTGTGTGGTATATAGTATATATGGGACTAAAGCAGACTTTAAGCCATGACTTGATTTCCAATAATAAAACCTTTCCATCCGGTCATTGAGCTCATTCAGTGCTCAAGTAAAGCATTGAAAAGGCATAGCATGTCTCTCGCCTAGGGGCAATAACCTGAAGGCAAATGACCTGTTGCATGCCCAGGGGTTTGCTGGCACAGCCAGAACAGCGTCTCTGAGGAGATTCATTTCATGAACTTTGCTGCAAGGCATCATGGGGGGAAGAGTAACTTTGTATTTTGATGGCATGATATTTATATGCACGAGGAAGCTTTAATTAGCATTTCAATTTCTGGCCAGTCCAGGTATAAAAAGCAAAGAAGAATCTGCCACAGACACAGACTCTCTTTCAGACACACACACACACACACACACACACACACACACACACACACACACACACACACACACACACACACACACCTCAGGGAGCTACTGAAGATAATGACCAGAATAGACAAAAGATCTTTGAGTCGAAACCAAACTCTATTTCCTAAAAGCTAGTATCTTTGTCCAGTCCAGAGTCAGAAGCTTTCTCCAGCAGTGATGGTGACTGGTCTGGATGTGCGGACTGGCGTGATGAAGAGTGCAGAGTTATGACCAGTTCAGAGATAATGCAATAAAATAGCTCCTCTAATAGCTGTCCTGCCCTGTTTATGTGTTATTGTATTCATGATGACCAGTGACATTTAAGATCTCTTAAATACCACCAGACTTTATGACAACAATGCATTCTGAGAATGACCCAGACTGAGCAATAATCATGCAATTATTGAGACACCAACAAAATAAAACAAATGAAATACACACTATGACTCCCAAAATGAACGCATCCTTAGTAGCCTACTGTAAGTGTTGATGGAATGCCACTGAGTTGCAGCAGAATTGCAGCATATTGCCACAAAAAAGAGCAATCATTTTACGGATCCCTGACAAACTGACAGGTTTGTCTCATAAAAATATCAGGTACACACTAAAAATTATAATTGAGGATGATATCTTGATTGCATTGTATTATGCAAGACGCACTGTATCCATAGAAACAACTGAAGCTCTATATTGTGTATAAGGAAGGGTAACCACCACACACTGATATATTTCATTTGCTTTATTGAGCAACGAGTTTCCCAACGAGCTTTTTCAGGCTCTTGTGTCTTTTAATTCACTGATAATAACCACCCAATGTAGATTGGTATGGAACGGTATGGAAGCAGTGGCCTGACAAGCCAGACTATAACATCCAAATATATAGTGTGGAATGTGGATACAGTGCAACTAATAGACTGAGCTCAGTGCAAGGAGCAGATTCAGCTGTTGTCATTCAAACTACCTCTGCAAGGAATAAGTAGCCTGACAAGCTTCCACAAGAGTACTTTCAGCAACTCTCTACAAAGATAGAGTGATGTGTTTGATTCGACCAAACTTGGGAGAACATCCACTGTGGCTCATTTCTACCTGCTACCTTAGCAAACGCATTTAGCACAGCAAGAATACATCTAGATTTCCAGACGATTGAAACAACAGTGTTATTTCAGGTCAGCTGCAGGCTTGGCTAGCATGTAATTTCTGGTTTATATTTCAGAATTTGAGTGTTTGTCTCTGCCCACATCCTCGACATTACGCACTGATGCGCTTGACCTTTCGAGATGTAGCCAACGGCAAGTTCCAATCACACACTGATACAACCACAAGGCTTCTCTCTGTTTGCCGAGATTCTATTCCCAATAGGATAAGATGATGTTGCATCATTTGGCTCAAGAATGGTTATTTGTTAAAACATATGAAAAAAAAATAAGTTAAGGTACTTTGGTAATGTGAAGGGCAAGGCGTATGCGCTTTTAAGAAATATACTTTTAGGGCATAAAAACTTTATTGACATTTCCCTTTCTTCTCTATACCTTTATGGCTCTTCTAATTCAAAAAGAGGGATTAAATGCCTTATCATACTTCCCTCACAATGACAATTCCATGGTTAAAAAAACTAAGAGGGGCTGAATGAATTCTACTTCCAAAGAGGATTACAGCACACAGCAACCCGAGTCCCTTGTGGCAGTTTGTTTCTTGGAAATCTTCTTAGACACCCAGACGACTCGACAAGACTACATATTTTGTTAGATCATTTCTCTGGCTCTGTCCTCTAAGTCCAGTGGATAGACTGCAGTACACAGGGACTCTATCTTCTCCTTTTAACCTTATCTCTGCTCATTTTAATACCAGGATTTGTGTGCTAAAGATTTATTTATTTTTTTTCAATTCAGTGCGATCACTTCATTGAACCAATCAAAGGAGGCTGTCTGTTTTGAGATAGCTGTGCTATCCAGGGGTTTCAGAGACTGGTGTGCATTCTTGAAGTCATTCATCTCTGGCTGTCCACCTGCGTTGCCCTGTGTTGGTGTTTGGCATTTGAATACCATGGGGTATTTGTGATCGGGGGGTGGGTGGTGTGTGGTGGTGTGGGGAGGAACAGAAAAATGTCACCACAAGCTGGAATTGATTTGACACTGACAGAAGATCATTTGTAATTCTCTGAATTTTTTTTTTTTTTTTCTGGACATGAGTCTAGAAATAATGTCAAGGTAATTCAATGCCGCACGTGTGTGTGTGTGTAAGGGTTTTTTAATATAAGAAAGAACATGAAATACCTTTTCACTTTATAACCAAGGGCACAAATGATCTGTACTGAAGCCATTGGTATTAGCCCAGGGCCTTTGAGCTCAGCTATATACGGGAGAGGAGAACCTGGTGGTAGACAGAGTCATTGCCTTTTGTCTCCAAGAGCCCATGAAAATCACTCCAGTAATATGAATGAGTTATGGTCTCAACATGCCCTGCAATTTCTTTATGAATCCCACTTGTCATAAAGGCCTGTCAGTGAGATTTCTGGTCCTACTGAATAGATGAGACACAACACAAGCATTTCTGATCAGCTGATTCATTAGCCATTATTAGGCCTATGTAGTTTGTATTATTTTGTTGATGTTGCAACATGAGGGTTTCTTTGTATATAAGAATAAGTTTCATATACAGTACAGTATACACAGGAGATATGTTATAGAAAACCATAACTAATATAAACTAATATAACTAATATAAAAACTTTCTTTGCTTTTTTCAAGAGGGTTTTGTACTTGGAAATAAGGAGAGGTGGGGGAATAATAGTAGAGAATAGTTTGTAGAGAAAAGTACACAGGCAAAATCTGCACCCAATACAGGGCCTTGACATCAGGAGCCATCACCTGATATTGCACTGCTGAGTCCAAGGATTTTCTTATTCTCTGCTGAATGTGCAGATTTAGCAATTAGTTTGTGGGTTTCATATTTATTTATGGGCCATTGCTGTAGAGTTTAGGGGAGCAGAGAAGAGACATTTCAGGCTAGCCCATACGGGGCGAGAGCACGGCACTATTCTCTGTCCTGCCATGGAAAGTACCTCATTATTTGAATCACCAGTTTCTGGGAAGTAAAAAATGAAGCGAGATCTCGTAACGGAAGATATGGTAATTTAAAAATGGTCTGTGTGCCATCTTCATATTTTAGCATCTTGCTGAATATTTCTTTGAGCCCATATCCATATATACAATTAGGTTAAGCTGTCAACTCCTCTATTACTTGTTTAAATGTTACATATTGTACAATCAGAATTTATCTACACTCCAAAGATTAAATATGTTGGTTAAATAGAGTTCAGACAGTGTAAAACAGTCTAAATCTCAACATTAAATAAGAAGGGCGAATTGCACGGAAAATTGTATTGGAATTAAATGCTAAAATATTTATATTTAGAGAAAATTTGCAGTTTATAAGCAGGCTTAATTCCCATCCTAATCACAGGAGCAATAAATAACGCATGCCATTAATCATTTCCATGCAGTGTTTTCCTGCTCTATCTGGTGGTGTTGCTACTTATTGGAAACCCTGTACACATAATTAGGCAGCACTGTTCTCCCCAGAAGGAGCTGTATTACGAGCTGGATTGCTGAGATGAGATTTGTGAGGAGTATAAACTGATGAAATGCCTCCTTTGGGTCTATCTCATCTAAGCTCATCCACCTATCCTCCACCAACCAATAGACCTAGCAGCCCAAGGCTACATGTACCAGGCTAACAATTTTTGGATCCTACTAACACTGTCAACCGTCTCTATTATATAGTACATACTGTGGTTTCTCTCTCTCTCTCTCTCTCTCTCTCTCTCTCTCTCTCTCTCTCTCTCTCTCTCTCTCTCTCTCTCTCTCTCTCAGTATAACAGTAGGTTATAATCAGACGGGAACAATGGGAGTCAAGGTGTCAATGTCAACAGTTTATGAAGATGCCATGAGTCTCCAACTGAGATGAAGCTTTTAGAGCCTGTCTGAGTTACTGTTCATTCCTGGGGATGCTGCTGTCATAACTCTCCAGGGCAATTTGCTGAGAATTGAGATATCTTTCAAAATAACAGCTGCTGACTCAACTGTCATGTATTCCCTTTATGAAGGGGTCAGGGACGAAATGTAAAGGATCCCTTATATCAGTGTAGGCCTACCAACCCAATCATAAATTTTTCGATGTGGAAAGTTTCACCTGCATCCAATTTTAAAGGTGAAAAAAATGAGGGGGAAAGTCAGTTTGTTACATGCATCCGTTGTTACATTCATGATTAAAATGGTCTAATTCAAGTGAGTGTTGCAGAGTGTCTGAATGGACTCTGCCTGTATGTCCGGGCTGATTCTGTCTGCAACAAAGAAAGGCTTCTTTTTTGAAGTGTGACCATGTCAAGAAAATTTGACTGTGCTAGTCATGCTAAGTCAATTTGAGCAAAGATAAGCATAGAAAATCATCTCTTTGCGCAAACACACACTGGCTGTGCAAGGCCTAACATTAATATTGATGTGGCAATGGGAGGTGCAAATCCTGATCAAAGTGTTTTGATTGTGTTGTGATAGGAGAGAGTGTGTGTGTGTGTGTGTGTGTGTGTGTGTGTGTGTGTGTGTGTGTGTGTGTGTGTGTGTGTGTGTGTGTGTGTGTGTGTGTTTGCTCACGGCCATATGCTCTAGTGCGGTGGTCCCTGTGTCACTGGAGTGAGTAGAGGCCTGCTGTCAGACTGACAGTCCGGCCAAACAAATGATAACAGACATCACAGATGCTGCTTAGATTTCAGGCCCAACCACTGGTAAGGGAATGAGAAGAGAGAATCCTCCCTGTGATATCAGCTTGACTCAGATAAAAAGCCTTGGCATTTTTAAATGGGGTACAGAGGAACGTCTTCTGTCTGCGTCTACCAATGACACGCTTGCACACATGCGTGCCCACACACACACAGACACACACACACAGGCACACACACACACACACACACACACTCATACATACATATATACATAGACAAATTGCTCTCAAGAGAGTAATGCAGCTCCACAATTTAGCTGTACATGGCTGCAGCCCTATTAGTTTAGAAGTAGTCAGTATAGGAAGAGTAATTATGACAATGAAAAGTGATGTCTTCATATAGTGGTTGTGGCTTGCCGTATTTCCTGTGTAGAACTATTTGTCAGGCCTCTTATGACCACAGCTGAGATGGTGACAAATTATGCATCAGTGGTTTATGATAGGAAACTTAATGGGGAACCTCAGCTGTAAAAGCAAATTGGAATGAGGCTCTTTGCCAGTAACGCATCTGCTCAGCAAACAAGGAAAACTCATTTAAATACATCTATCATAAATTCCTCAGAAAGATATGGAGAACACATTATTACAGCTTGGGAAGAAATCTCCATTAGCCTGGTTGTGCATATGCCTTACATAAAACAACTAAAACATACCGCATACTGTATATGCTAGTTGAACTGAAATGAATGTCAAATGCTTATTTTTTTAAGGGTAAAATAAGTAGCATATTATTTTACGGTCTTTGTTTGCACAGCTACTCATCTAATATTACACGGAACAAATAATCAAATTTTTAACTATCAATAACTCATACGGTTTAATAAACTGTTTTTAATACATGGATAAAGTTAATTCACAGCTATGGTCAATACACAGCTATGATTTTTATTTTAGTCCAGGTTAAGTCTAGGCGAGATGAATTCTCATTTACACTAGTTAAACTAGTACCAAATTCACAGTTGTCTCAGCACTGAAGCTGCCATTGTAAGTGAAGCTTTGAATCCCCTCTCCAAATGAATCCCTCCAAGAAGGGAGAGACAAAGAGATTCCTCGGACTTGACTTCTCATTCAAAGACAGTGGGATCAGTCTCAGTGGACAGCCCAGGCAGGCTGCTCCCGCTGCAGAGGCTCCAGGAGTCAGGCTGGCTTTCATCTCGCAGCCCTGCCTAGTTTGCCTTCGCCAGGCTTTCCAAACAACAGATAAATAACTTCACGGGGGAGAGAGAGCAGGGATGGGACACCCAAAAACAAAGATAGAATTGAAATGGTAACAAGTAGCAGATGGAGAGAAATATGGAGTATGTTGGACCGTGTGCTACCATGTTTGTCAGATAAATGAGTATGACTTGCATTTTTTCCAGAATGAGCTCCTGGTTCATTGATAATTTCCTAGTCAGCAGGTCTTGCTTCCCGCTCTAATTGGATGGTGAGGCAATTTGAAGATGCTGTGACATCATTCATATGTACAACTCAATGGCTTGTTCTCCAACCTCTTTTGTTTTAAGGCATATTTTAGAGTGCTGCAGGATACTTTACACAAGCAAACAAATCATTGCAGACTAGTAAGGATGAATGCGTCAGAGGTCGTTTTTTTTCTAAGAGAAAAGAGATTGACATTTGTTTGAAGCATGGTGTTATATAGAAAGACTGTGTGGGGCACACCACTGTATTTTGTCCAGGTTCGTATTGAAGAGCTTAAACTAGGTTTAAGTTCAGATAAATGTAATGACCTGTGGTGTTTCATATTTGCCAGTTTATTCAAATAGTAAAAAGACTTTTTTAGAATGATTAGTTTCCAGAAGAATTGGCCTGAAGACAAAAAAATTAAAGGTTATGTCTTCCCAATCACACACTCACTCTGTTGATTAACTCTCCTTCCCTTTCCTGTGTCTGTGATTCATGGAGGGAATTATTACATTAAAATATTGTGACACGCCGACCTCACGCTACAATTTTCATGAGATCCAAAATCCAACATTTGCATCTGATTTTGTCAGGAAAGGGCAGAAAAATATTCTAAACACAGCACTTGACATTTTAACCATTACCATGGTGATGGTGTTACTAGGCTGAATTCAAATTAATTCATTGCCTGAAATATTTTATTCATTACGTAGTCTGATCAAATTTGGCTGCCTTACAGGTTTTTTAAAAGAGCTGCTGCTGCATCTGGGAAATCAAGCATGCTCGCTCCGGGTGTTAAAAAAGGTGATCACAGTTCACACCTCAGAGTGACAAACACACCACCAATCTGTTACTTTTCTGGAGGCTTACTGCTTTTGAACATGTGCAAGGATCAGGGAAGAATATGTAAATATCTAAGCTCATTGCCACATAAGGAAAATGTCATTAATGGCAAAAAAAATTATTAGAGTTTTGTATTTTCTGTGGTTGTACCTCAGTATGACATCTTACTGTAGTTCTTACATTTCTAAATTTAGTTTGAATCCAAATTTCAGAAGCTATGAATCTAACCAAATTGCTATAAATTGCTTTCAAAATGGTTATAATGCTTGTTGTTTGTTTGTTATGTTTTAGAATGTGAATGTACACAAATACAGTATTCACCTTTGTCTGACTCCAATGAACATTCAGGTATGTGGCAAATGGCAGACAGAAATGCATTTTACTGTTAGCTCTTTTCATCAAGAATAAGTTTCATTTAAACCCTCTGGACAGCACTGCAGCATGAGGACTATATTCCGCTTTGATGAAAACATCAGACTGCTTGGACTCAAATGTCCTCTGTAGGCGATGGCTCTGCTCAGAAGGTACCTTTCTCATGCCATTTGAAACTGATTTCAATTATATTTTGCCTACCAGGCAGCACAATTAATTAAATTCTACTGCTATTTGGTGCTTTCACATAATCCTGTACTGATGTTTGGTCATCTGCCCACCTCTGCCATTTTCTCTCTTTCAGAAAAGGCCATGATGCTGCCATTTGTGTGGAAGGTATGTTGGAGAATATTCACTTATTGGAAATATATTGACTTTTTGTTAATACAAAATTTACATTTAAAACCTGACATACCCTTGTTTCGTCCATAATGAAAGGATAAAGGGTATTCCAGATATGAGGATATCACTTGCATTTTAACATTTTAACACCAGTGACACCATGCCCCTCTCAACACGGATGAGCAAAATCCTACCCCTTAGGTGAAGGACATATTACAATACCTCAAATATAGTGGTTAGCCCATTAATACGGGCTCAGCCCCGTTTGCCATTACCTTGAACCATTGCTTATAGACGTAACTGCAGGTCAGTATTTACATGTGGGGTATTGACCTTCTCATCCATTAAATTAGAACAAGAGCTACTCCTCGAGAGGAGGGTCAATAGACACAGTGTCCTGATGGACACTAAGATTAACATGTGTTTCAGCTTGAGTGCAGATACCCTGGTGTAATTGCAAATTCATTAGTCTGGCTTCATGTCTAAGACAAATCTGCCTACCCAACTAAGATTGCTCTGAAGATGTGTAAAAAGTAAGATGTACTGTGATCTGAATAATTTTTAATTCATCGGGTGTTTTTGCGGATTAAGAAGATGAAATTTACATTGAATCTAATCAAAATTAACCCGTTTGCAGAGGTAATATAAATTGACCTAATTTTCCACATTTTGCCACTATTTTATTTCATCAGTGAATCTCAATACAGCCAGATCTCCTGTGTCATATTGGCTACAGAATTCAATATAAATATTAAGCGTGTTTTACTGTAGTATTTCAGAAATAATAACAAAAGCAGTTGTTGTTACTTTATATATTAAGAACTGCAACCATGAAAACAACTGACCAATTATGCACCAGATATGGGAAATCATGAATGCACTCATATGCGGATTTCCATTTTTATTGCCTATTTCACACTATGCCTGCAGAATTTCATCTGTTTAGTCTCCTTTGCTTCAAAACTTTGTGTCCTTAAAACTGGTGCCATCGGAGTGTAATGCAGTTAAATTATGCATAGTTGTGACTATTTAAAGAGCCATGTGGATAAACTAAACTCATTAACCTCTATTTGGTGAGGCAGGATCTGTCTCTCAAACCAATGTGCTAATGTAGATAGACAGCTATATTTATTTATGTCGCTACGAATTACACTATTTCTGTAATGCCTAGCAGTTACACTGCTTTGCTTGTCAACATCTAGAGTGTGTATGGGAGTGCTGAATGAATGTGTTTAGATGGGGCATACATCATGCTCATTTGACAAGGCATTTCAGTCTGCATTTGCCCCCAGGCCATCTCACCCAAAGCCTGAATCTGAGGCCGAATGGTAGACGACTGTCTCTTTATCTCACATGACATCGCCTTTTAGTGGAGGTCACCCATGGCACTTCCTTTCACAAGACAGCCTGTTTACTTCCTGCCACATAGCCAAATCAAATTAGGCTGGACAGAAGTACATTTTTACAGATTTCTCTAACAGTCAAGGCACTTAATGCTCAGATATAAAACAGCCGTGGGAGCCTGGAGTTCATATTCTCATAAATTTCTATCGATCCTGGTGAACAAATTAAAATCCCTCCTTTCACTTCTGCTTCACAGATAAATAACATTTCCAGCATAGATAATTCATGGTTTTGCCCTTCCCAATTTTATAGCGCCTGCGCCAGTAGTCTCTGATGTAATGCTGTTCTTCCTGTAACATTTATAACTCGCTGGATGAATACGTTAAGATGCATGGGGGGGGAGAGAAGAAACCCTGCTGCAGGTTATGAAAATGCAGTCGAGTAACTGACAGGACTCACAGCCAAAAATATCACAACTTCACACTGGAGTTGTCGGAAAACAGCACAAGAGCGCACACAAGCTCGCCACCTTCGCCTGTGCTTGTAGTTTTGCCGTCTATGCTTATTAATAATAAATATTCCAGGATATGTCAGAGGTCTGTATTTTTATACCCCTGTGCTCTGTTTCACTGAACAATCCCCAGGTGTGCAATAGTGCCGTTGTGCTGCTCGTTTGGAACTGATTTGAAACCAATAGCCTCAGAACACATTCAGCAAGTTGCTTTAATAGAGCTCAGTGGGACCCAGATATAATATATACAGCAGACATAAATGATGCCTGCCCCATCATTAATGAGTTCATTTGGACAGCCATAAGCACACTTGTGTAAAGAGTCGCCACAGCACTCACAACACTAATTTCTCTCAGAAGTAGTACAAACTTCATGACATTAAGAACGCATCTCAGAAAGCTGACGATACATCATCGTGAAGAATATTGCCTCAGGGAGGAATTTGTTTTACAGTATACAGTAGGTTGTAGCCCTATAAAATACGGAGGAACTGAAGTTGAGAGTATCAGCTGATTATGTGTATTCTTTCTCAACTGTAGTATTATTTTCAGAAGAATTACTGCTCTAGGTGTTGGCACATCATCTTCTGTTTTTTTTAGGAGTTTTTTTTACCTTTCTTTTGCTGCCTCCTCCAGAGATTCTTCCTGGCTGTTCTTCACCTCCTCCTGGCTGCTGCTGTTGGCATCCTCCTTCCTGCTGTTGGTTGGCGAGTTGGATTTGGGGAGCACCTCTCCGCTGTGCAGGTGCTGTATTATGTTGTGCTGGTTCCATGATTGATGGCTGGGTCTCACGTAGACAGGCGTGGGTCCAGGGGTCGGCGCCAGGATGCTGTGCGCCGGGCTGTTGGCCTTTCGATGCGCTCCTCTGTCCCGGCATTGACTCTTGAGCCGGCCCTGCACAGGTGTCCCCCGGTGGTCGAGGCCGTCCGGCTGGTGAAAGCCGCCGTTCCCCGCGGAACTTTGCGAGGAGTGACTGAACCAGCGCCAGCGGAGCCGAAGGATCTGCTTCACGTCAAACTCCTTCTTCCCCGACACAGACATCCCGTTCTCAAGGAGCAGCGTTACCGAGACGATAACACATGGAAAGCCCGGAGACAAGAGGAGGAGACAGGGGCACCCGTGCCGTGAGTGTCAGTGTGCCTTGCGTTGTGCGCTCGCTCTCTCTCTCTCTCCACTCCACTCCTCCTCTCTCCCGCGTCTTGCCTTGACCGGCTCGTCTCTGTGTAGTCGGTAAAGAAGGAGGTCCTCAAAACCAGGGTCCTGCTTTTGTCTGTGCCAGAGCCTTTTCTCTTCTTTCTTTTCCTCCCTCCAACTCTCACAGCCACTCCTGGTGCTCAGTTAATGCACATGCATGATACACTCTCCTTTTTTCCCCCTCTCTCTCCCCCCCTCCCTCCCTCCTTCCTTCCTTTCCCCTCTCCCTCTCCCTCTCTCTGTCTCCCTGCGTAGAGCGCTCTCTCTCTCTCACACACACACACACACATATGCACACAACCCCCCCAAAAAAACAGAAAAGAAAGCAGAAAGGAGAAACCCAATGCAAGCCCAACCCAGATTCCAGTGCCTGACGACGCTAAAGCGAACGCTCTTACCAGAGGAGGTGGAGTGCCATGCTGACAGGATGAGGAGGTCAAACCTTAAACAAGTAAGCCATGTAGCACAGGAAGGAAGGCAGCCAACAATGCCAGCTAGCTATCTCCTGGTAGCAGTGTCCTCTCTCTCTTTCTCTGCTGCTCCTCTCTCTATCTCTCCCCTTCTCTCTCTCTCTCTCTCTCGCTTACTCGCTCGCTCTGTCTCTCTCTTCCCCCCACTCTCTCTCCTTTATGTGCACACACACACACACATGTGCGCACAGTCTCACACACACACACACACACACACACATACATACATGCGCACAGAGGTATCATCCCACATGCTCAGCACCGTCCCCACATCTGACAGGATCCCGAGGGAGCCTGGCTCCATCTCCCATTGCAGGAAACCATGCAGAAAAATTATTCTCCCGCCATTATCCTCAAACCTTAGTGACAGCTAAACAATAATAAACCTCAAAGGAAGGCTGCAATTTTTCCCCAGCAATGTGTGGGGAGCCTAATATTGTTTAGGGATTTCACTGTCATTTAGACGTGCTGGCAGTAATGACTTTATTACAGATAATAATGGTACTGAATGTATGACATTAGAAAAAAAACATGGGATATTGCAATTGCATGTGATAATAAAAATGCATTACAATTAAGCCATTGTTTTTGAAACACCTTTGGAGCCTTTATTACAAAAGTGCTTTGTCTGATTTCCTACAAGGTGGTGCAAAATTGCACATGTCCACAGGGCTGGAAAACTGGCCTAGTCTTTGTGCTGGTATTTCTCACTCATAACCTTGATTTACTTCACCCTTTAGTATTACTTCAGTGGAAGGCATCCTTTCAGTATTCACTGACCATGCTGTAAATGATAAATTATGGATTGTTGTCATAATGTTTATTCTTGCCTCTCACCTAGCGTAGCCAGGTGAACTTCTACTATAAACTAAAAAGAGTGTTTTTTAAAAAACTAATAATCATAATAATGAAATATTGATGGATTAGTAACAACATTAAAAAAAAAAGATTTGGCACATTCACTATGATAACCCTTCAAACTGCTCACTGCAGAAAGTATTATCAACAGCCACCCATCCTGCAGTGTTTATGTGCACTGTGAGGAGATACAATGGCATTATTCAGCACTGCTGAGAGGGGATGATTACATAGTGGCTGGTGGCAAAAGTAGATTTAAATGTGCCTCTGAGTATCTCACTCCATTCATGGGCTCCAGCTGAGTCCCAGGGATTTCCAGGTCCTGTACCACTGATAGTGGGAATGATTTATTCATATGTTGTTCCTTCCATATACTGCTCCATTGTCAGACCTCACAAATATAAAGCAGATATCCTATAAAATCATCCAATTTTCTTTGGAGAAGCACAGTAAGGATGTTGGATTGCTTTATTGCACAATAGACTTTAGAGTGAACAACTGTCAAATTTATGTATTTTGAGTGGTTTCGCATAGCACAGTAGCCTGACCGCTAATCAGTCTGTTGTTAAGGTGAAATAAACTGTCAAGAGGCTATAATGTAAGAAAATATTATCAATTTAAATAATGCAATAACTACAATTTACCATCAGGCATTAGCAAAGTAATCAATGATGCGTTATCCTGAGAAATTATATTCAACTTGAATTTCATCTATCTTATTTTTTTCAAAAAATGTTCTTGAACAGCGACAACTATAACAGAAATTGATATTGCAATTGAAATTCTTCAGGAATGATATGATTTTGACAAGTGTGTAGCATTATGCATTATTTAAGAAAATCTATGCGAAGAACAGCAGGGTGCAGAGGGCACATGTGTGGGCTGGATGGATTTTCCTTTGTTTTCAGCTGCATGATAATGAACTTGTGGCAGTGAGAGTGGTGCTAGTGATAGAGGCAACAGTGCTTCTATTGCAGCTTTTTTGTTCTCCTATTTGAAACTAAGATTTATTCTTCTAGACAAATTTGTTTGCTGACTTGCCTGTGTGCATATTTTACCCTCTTTTATCCATAGGCACTGTGGTTACACTTCCACCATAAATTACACTGGAAAGGTAAAGGTTTAATTAACCACAATAGCATACACATTAAAAATTTGAATTGAAAAAAATTAGACAGTGAGCTATCCCCACCAAAGCTCTTTTGTCCGGAATATCAGAAGTTCTGGTTGAACGGGAGAAGGAACTAAGAACAAAGTTTTGATTAAGAACAAAATAATGTCATTTTCTCACAATCTCCCATGACAGCAAGTAAAGGCCCAAATACCAGGCTACTGTGCCCTAACATTTGAATGTGTGTGGACTAGGTTCCAGGTTTTATATTGAACAATTAGCTTCCCTTTTTGATATTGACATAACTAGTGTATTCCACACAGCTTACTTCTGTTTACTTTCGATGGTTACAAAGCCTTGTATTTGAAATTCACTTTTGATTTTGATTTGGTTAGTTTAAACAATACACATGACTCAAAAATGCCTCAAATCTTGTGTTTCTACAACTCAATTTTTGTTCACGGGTTACTTAGGTTACAATCTTGCATGTCTGCTGTATTTTTTATAAAGCCTATGACTGTCTTATTGTTAAAGATTATTTAACAATATATCAAGATATCTATGTTAAGATGGTTAAGATTTTATGGTGTAAGGATGAAACAAAAACAGAAGTGTCAGAAATATTGCATTGATCAACCTTTGCTGTCAGGAGTGAAGGTCACAATCTGGTTAAATCCTTATGAAACCCACAATGTCATTGTCCACCTTTTTAAACAGTATAATCCAACACGTCCAAGGATTATATCATTTTCTGTGCATTTCATAGTTCTGTATTTTTGCTTAATTGTACTGCCTTGACTTTATTGACATACTGTAATACATGGCATGACATGGCAGTTGAAGACACAAGGAAAGTCTCATTTTGTATTATGCATGCATGTAGTCTGTATTTTTATATTTATCAACTATACCTTGGCCATGTTTGTAAAAAACATACTGCTGCATTTCCAAAAGTCACAATAATTAGGCTAAGTTATAATTTGTCGATTCAAACATGGGAATGCAGACTGCAAACAGAAATGAAATATTGACTGCATATCGCTGCACATTTTAAAATATTAAGGGAAAAATATTTGCTTCAACTGACGGCAAAAATGTGGAACTCACCTTGAAAAACACGTCTCAACAATCCCCAAGATCCTCTTCCAAGATGCGTTTATTCCTTTTCGCTGTGTACTTTACATAGGTTCAAGTTAAGAATCAATTCACATAGAACTAAAACCGGCGCTTTAGACACAGAATGTCTCGTGGTGAATTGGACTTAACATCTCTTTTCTACTGACAAATATTTGCATACAAAAGGAAAAAAAAACATTTTCCTCTTAG
Source organism: Sardinella longiceps (assembly GCA_027497455.2). Taxonomy (NCBI): domain Eukaryota; kingdom Metazoa; phylum Chordata; class Actinopteri; order Clupeiformes; family Clupeidae; genus Sardinella; species Sardinella longiceps. The sequence continues at coordinate 2,322,160 of JAODXP020000030.1, forward strand.
AAAGGAAATTCCTGACAAGTTCCTTCCTTGACTAAGCTGAACAATCATTTTTGAAACCACCAGGAACTGGGATCACATCCTGTGTTCCTGGTGTTCTACTTTTTGAGCAATTTAATAGAAAGCCTGCACCACCAACAATCAAACAATTCATGGCATAGTCGATGTCTGATACTTAATGTTATTTTATTTCTGTAAAGGCACAATCAATAACGTCTTAATATTAGGCCCTACATGTGCAATTATTTTATACAAATATATTACATTAACCAACAATTGTGTTGCCTCACGCAAGTCTTAAAAAAGCTAAATAATGGTTTCTTGAAAATTAAACTGGTCAATCATAAGCTGATTACCTTATTGGGCCATAGCATATACCATATGTCTGTGATTTGAGTGTCCACGTGATCATTCACTGATGTGGTCATTTCAATATAGCCACACAGGGGAGCTCCAGCATTGTCGCTGTAGCAGGGCAGTTTCACCTCAGTTAGTTGTGTAGGATTCAAGGAAGGTTGTTGGTCACATACAGTACACATGGTAATCGGTGTAAGAAATGCAGTGAAATTGCGTCTAGTGTCAGCCATACTGTCTAATTGCGCATTAATGGAGGAGGGATGGGTGGGAAAGGGCGGGGGCACTAACAAGGATCAGCCAAAAGCAATAGGGACAAGCAAAAACTCTGGGGGGTGGGGGGTGCTGTTTGTTAGAATGCTGTATGATGCATGTGTGTGTGTGTGTGTGTGTGTGTGTTTTCGGGAAGGGCAGGAGATGATGGGGGGTTGGGTAGGGGGAAGTCTTATGATGGAGTGGTGGTGCTGGTGTGTGTGTGTGTGTGTGTGTGTGTGTGTGTGTGTGTGTGTGGAGGGGGGGGTGTGCTGTAAGTATGAGATATTTGACATTTTTTTAATTTTAAATTGAAATAAATTAGTTTGGATATGTGATTATACAGGACTTTGTCAAACACTTTGAAGTGTCATTATATGTTCATGATATACACATTCTGTCATGTCTATGACAGCTGCATGTCAATCTTATGTTAAAAACATAGTGTTACAAAATATCCTAGCATATGCTCAGGTAGACTGTGGACAAAAATTGGACTGTCGAAATTCAAAAGTTCAGTGGTAATCTTTAAAAATCCGTTATACTTGTAATTTTTATAGAACCAAAATATTAAATGGAACACAAGTTGGTTCTTTTGAATGGTTGAGTTTATTGAATATTTTATTGTATCTAGCTGGTAATGATAATGAGATAATGATAGGTTTCTCGTTTCATTTCATATATAGGGTCTGGACATTGCAGTAATGAGAAATGATTACTGGAGGGGTTTAGGTTTTAAAAATATTGGATTAGCCCTTATGATAGCCTGCATTAACTGATAATATCATTGCATCAGATTCATAGCTCCTCCCTCTGTTCACTGATTGGTCAGGTTAAAATGCTTCCTAAACTCAATGGGACCAACCCCAGACAGGGCACTGAATGAAGATGATAATCAATCTCTTTGCCATCGCGATGACCATGTTTATTAATACTGAAAATTGACATGACATACAATGTGTATGAGTGTGACAACACTGACATACATGACAGTAATCCACATAGGTTCTTGTACATTTTATTTAGTTTGTTTTGTAACAGGAAAAAAACATAGAAAAATACAATTTAGGATCTGCAGCTGAGAGTCAACATTATATTAGTGATTGAAGTGAAATAGTCACCCTTATTTTCCCCCAGACACTACCAGGGTCACTGAGAGAGAGAGAGAGAGTGAGAGGGAGAGAGAGAAACAATCATCTCAATATAAGGTAATGTTTGATGGGAAAAGGATAAACTATTGTGTTCACTTTCAAAAGCAGTAGCCTAGTTCATAGTCAAAAACATCATTTTATTTATTTCGGTTACCATGAACAGATTTTACCAAATATAAATAATTTGTATATGACAAAATGTAACCCAGGTAAAATTGCAATGGGAATATTATATACCTATTTTTTTAGATTGGTTTTCCAATTGAGCCCATCTCTAATCCATGTGTAGGATGTAACAGCCACAGTTGTATTTACAATTTGTACAAAGGTTAGACATTTTTAAAATCTCATTTTTTTTTTCATTAAAATCTCACAAAAGGATTGCCCTGCAAATCATTTTGGCAACTGAAAACAGGAATGATTACATGTTACACTGCAGAACAAATGTGTAATTTCAAATAATATGATTTTCATTGCTCTACATGTATATGCATAAAGTCTTTTTTATCAGTATTACAGTGATTGCAATATGTTGTGAGATACTCCCAGTATTTTTTGTTTCTTAAAATACCACATGTAAAATAAAAAAATGAAAATTAGAAAATTCAAAACAAAATGCATATATTCTTGCATGGATTCTCTAAGGCACTGTTTGATTTCTGTGAGATGTTGTAGTCTCAATAAAATTTAACTATGTACAAAAGGAAAAAAATAATTACAATACAGTTTTTCTTATTTACAGTGAAATAACAAAAATATGGTATGTACCCCGAGAGGCTTCTAAAATTGTTGGACTGGGATAAGAGAGGAAATGAATACAACTCACATATATTGATTATTAGTAATTGTGTAACTGTGCAGTGAGGATTCAAAGAGAATGGTGTGAGTATGCTATTTGATATCAATACTTGTAGATTAGTAATGAGTGGAAAAGAACAATAACAACGGTAAATGTGGTAAATCAATGATTCTTATATCACCATTTCTCATTTCTTTGGTGATACAGCAAGTTCTAGTCTTGGAAAATGAAACCCACCCTTTGATCCACTATCACTACTTGATGAGGAAGACATTCTTGACTTTTTCGATGACAGAGCCACATCGCTACCTCCCTCTAGCTTTCCTTCAGTCCGCTCTCCTAATGTCACCTCATATGAACCTTTAGACTTAGCTCCAAAACCACCAAATGTGCCAAATTTCAACTTTCCCTTTTTCCCTTTCACCTTAGCTCCACCAATATCTACAGATATATCACCACTGCCTGCGTGACCTGTGGCAGAGGGGGAGGATGCAAGCTCCCCTTCATCACTAAAAGATGATGAGCGATGTCGAGATTTTTTGAAAAGATCAAGAGATGCAGATTTGCTCTTGGGTGAAACTCTAAGTTCAGTACTTCCTCCTACTGACATTTTGCCACTTTGCAACTCTCCAGAACTCAAACTAAGGTCTTTGGACACTTTAACATCTGGACTGTCTATGGTAAGATCAGCAGCACTTCCACCCTTGCTCTTGGACTTACCAAAGAATTTTGGCATCTTGACTTTCACTTTACCACCTGACTTAACTTCAGGGCCATGCAGATCTGAATCAACATGACCACTCATAGAAGGAGATGCTATTTCAACCTCCCCTCTAACTTCACTAGACCCAACATCCACTCCAACCTCTGGCCCTTCCAGCTTGGGTAATGCAATACCAAATTTCGGAACTTTTACCTTTGGAAATGACACCTGCCCCTCTGGGTAGTCCATCTCACCAGATACACCCCTGCCTGATGCCCCTATGTCCACACCTGCTCCACCAGAAATCTTTGGTGCTTTGATATCGAGACCAGGCTGTGATCCCTGTAACTTCAAAGATGCTTCAGGGCTGTCCATAGAGATATCTGGAGTTTCTAGACTAGAGCTGCTAACTCCTGTTTTGAGCTTTGGCCCTGAAATGTGAAATTTGGGCATTTTGAGTTTTGATTTCACTTTTGTATCTGGACTGTCGATGGTAACACCAGGTTGTTCAATATTTACTTCTGTTTTGAGGTTTCCTGATGGCAAATCAATGTCAGATGATTTCAGGCCCCCAGAGACTTCCCCCTTTCCCTTAGGAGATCCAATATCAAGTTCAACATCTGGAAAATGCAATTTTCCAAAAAATGGCTTCTTTACTTTAGGACCTTTGATGTGGAGGTCAGGTGATTCAGCTTCTAGTTCAATGTCATGTGTTTTCAGACTTAAGTCTGCACCACTACCTTTCCCCTTTCCTTTCACTTTAGGTAATTTGAATTTTCCCTTCTTTCCCTTCAGACTAATGTCTACATCAGGAGCGGCAGCACTAGCATCAACATCAGGAAGGTCTAATTTTGGGCTTTTCCCTCCCATATGGAATTTGGGTTTCTTCACTTTTGGCCCTTTGATATTTGCCTCAGGCCCCTCTATAGAAATGTCAGGACCTACAATGCCAATATTAGGATCGGGAAGGTCAGATTTAGCAGAAAGCTCAACTTCTGGACCTTGTACTGTTGGAGATTTTATACCAAAACTGGGGCCCTTGAATCTTGGAAACTTTACTTCTGGTGCCTCAAAACTGGGACCTTTGATGTCAAAGCCAGAACCTTCCATTTTTCCTTTAGTTCCAATCTGTGGACCCGACATATCTATATCTCCTTTCACTTTTGGACCTTTAATGTTAATGTCCACGTCTGGCATTGAGACTTTAGGTCCAGAAATGGATGGCATTTTAAATTTGGGACCTTTCACTTTGCCCTCAGGGCCTTCAATACTCGGGCCTTCAATGTCAATCTTTGGTGCTTTGATGTCACCTTCAACATTTGGAAGTGAAACATCCATATCTCCTTTCACTTTAGGTCCTTTCAGATTGAAGTCAACATCAGGCATTGAGATCTTAGGACCAGATATTGATGGCATTTTGAATTTAGGCCCTTTGATCTTTCCATCAGGACCCTCAACTTCAAGATCTGGACTTTCAATGTCAATTTTTGGAGTCTTAACATCAATGTCAGCTTTTGGCAGGTTAACATCCACATCAGGTCCCTCTATTTTTGGCCCTTTGAATCCAAATGAAGGCATTTTCATCTTTGGCATCTTGAACCCTCCCTCAGATCCTTCAATGTTAACATCTGGGCCTTCAATGTCAATCTTTGGGGCCTTAATATCACCTTCGACTTTTGGTCCTTTTAAGTTGAAATCCACATCAGGCATGGAAATCTTTGGACCTGATATTGTTGGCATTTTGAATTTGGGCCCCTTGATCTTTCCATCAGGACCTTCAATTTCAAGATCTGGACTGGAAATATTCACATTTGGAGCTTTCAGATCAATGTCAGCTTTTGGCAAATTGATATCCATTTCAGCTCCATCTACTTTAGGCCCTTTGAATCCAAAAGATGGCATTTTCATTTTTGGCATCTTGAATCCACCTTCTGGGCCTTCAATGTCAACATCTGGGCCTTCAATATCTATCTTTGGTGCTTTGATGTCACCTTCAACTTTCGGAACTGACACATCCATGTCCCCTTTCAGTTTAGGTCCTTTCAGGTTGAAGTCTACATCAGGCATTGAGATCTTTGGACCTGATATTGTTGGCATTTTGAATTTCGGCCCCTTAATCTTTCCCTCTGGCCCTTCAATTTCCAGATCTGGAGTGTCAATGTCAACATTAGGTCCTTTAATGTCAATGTCACCCTTTGGCATCTTAATATCAACATCTGGACCTTCAACTTTGGGACCCTTGAATCCAAATGAGGGCATTTTGATCTTTGGCATCTTGAATCCACCCTCTGGCCCTTCAATATCAACGTCTGGGCCTTCAATATTAACCTTTGGAGCTTTGATGTCACCTTCGACTTTTGGAACTGAAACATCCATATCACCTTTCAGTTTAGGTCCTTTCAGATTGAAATCCATATCTGGCATTGAGATCTTTGGACCTGATATTGATGGCATTTTGAATTTGGGTCCCTTGATTTTTCCTTCAGGACCTTCAATATCAAGATCTGGAGTTTCCATGTCAACATTGGGTCCTTTAATGTCAATACCACCTTTTGGCATCTTAACGTCAACATCTGGACCTTCAACTTTGGGACCCTTGAATCCAAATGAAGGCATTTTCATCTTTGGCATCTTGAATCCACCCTCTGGCCCTTCAATGTCAACATCTGGGCCTTCAATGTTAACCTTTGGTGCTTTGATGTCACCTTCAACTTTTGGAACTGCTACATCCATATCACCCTTCAATTTAGGTCCTTTCAGATTGAAATCAACATCAGGCATTGAGAGCTTTGGACCAGATATTGTTGGCATTTTGAATTTGGGCCCCTTGATTTTTCCTTCAGGACCTTCAATGTCAAGATCTGGAGTGTCAATGTCAACATTAGGTCCTTTAATGTCAATACCACCTTTTGGCATCTTAACATCAACATCTGGACCTTCCACTTTGGGACCCTTGAATCCAAATGAAGGCATTTTGATCTTTGGCATCTTGAATCCACCCTCTGGCCCTTCAATGTCAACGTCTGGGCCTTCTATATCAACCTTTGGAGCTTTGATGTCACCTTCAATTTTAGGAACGGAAACGTCCATATCACCCTTTAGTTTTGGTCCTTTCAGGTTGAAGTCTACATCAGGCATTGAGATCTTTGGACCTGATATTGACGGCATTTTGAATTTGGGCCCCTTGATCTTTCCTTCAGGACCTTCAATGTCAATATCTGGAGTGTCAATGTCAACATTGGGTCCTTTAATGTCAATACCACCTTTTGGCATCTTAACATCAACATCTGGACCTTCCACTTTGGGACCCTTGAATCCAAATGAAGGCATTTTGATCTTTGGCATCTTGAATCCACCCTCTGGCCCTTCAATGTCAACGTCTGGGCCTTCTATATCAACCTTTGGAGCTTTGATGTCACCTTCAATTTTAGGAACGGAAACGTCCATATCACCCTTTAGTTTTGGTCCTTTCAGGTTGAAGTCTACATCTGGCATTGAGATCTTTGGACCTGATATTGACGGCATTTTGAATTTGGGCCCCTTGATCTTTCCTTCAGGACCTTCAATGTCAAGATCTGGAGTGTCAATGTCAACATTAGGTCCTTTAATGTCAATACCACCTTTTGGCATCTTAACATCAACATCTGGACCCTCAACTTTGGGACCCTTGAATCCAAATGAAGGCATTTTGATCTTTGGCATCTTGAATCCACCCTCTGGCCCTTCAATATCAACATCTGGGCCTTCAATGTCAACCTTCGGCCCTTTGATGTCACCTTCAACTTTGGGAACCGACACATCCATGTCCCCTTTCAGTTTAGGTCCTTTCAGGTTAAAGTCTACATCTGGCATTGAGATCTTTGGACCTGATATTGTTGGCATTTTGAATTTGGGCCCCTTGATTTTTCCTTCAGGACCTTCAATGTCAAGATCTGGAGTTTCAATGTCAATATTGGGTCCTTTAATGTCAATATCACCTTTTGGCATCTTAACATCAACATCTGGACCCTCAACTTTGGGACCTTTGAATCCAAATGAAGGCATTTTGATTTTTGGCATCTTGAATCCACCCTCTGGCCCTTCAATGTCAAGATCTGGGCCTTCAATGTCAACCTTTGGTCCTTTGATGTCACCTTCAACTTTTGGAACAGAAACGTCCATATCACCCTTTAGTTTTGGTCCTTTCAAGTTGAAGTCTACATCAGGCATTGAGATCTTTGGACCTGATATTGATGGCATTTTGAATTTGGGCCCCTTGATCTTTCCTTCAGGACCTTCAATGTCAAGATCTGGAGTGTCAATGTCAACATTGGGTCCTTTAATGTCAATACCACCTTTTGGCATCTTAACATCAACATCTGGACCTTCAACTTTGGGACCTTTGAATCCAAATGAAGGCATTTTGATCTTTGGCATCTTGAATCCACCCTCTGGCCCTTCAATATCAACATCTGGGCCTTCAATGTCAACCTTCGGCCCTTTGATGTCACCTTCAACTTTGGGAACCGACACATCCATGTCCCCTTTCAGTTTAGGTCCTTTCAGGTTGAAGTCTACATCTGGCATTGAGATCTTTGGACCTGATATTGTTGGCATTTTGAATTTGGGGCCCTTGATTTTTCCTTCAGGACCTTCAATGTCAAGATCTGGAGTGTCAATGTCAACATTGGGTCCTTTAATGTCAATATCACCTTTTGGCATCTTAACGTCAACATCTGGACCTTCCACTTTGGGACCCTTGAATCCAAATGAAGGCATTTTGATCTTTGGCATCTTGAATCCACCCTCTGGCCCTTCAATATCAACATCTGGGCCTTCTATATCAACCTTTGGAGATTTGATGTCACCTTCAATTTTAGGAACAGAAACGTCCATATCACCCTTTAGTTTTGGTCCTTTAAGGTTGAAGTCTACATCTGGCATTGAGATCTTTGGACCTGATATTGTTGGCATTTTGAATTTGGGTCCCTTGATCTTTCCTTCAGGACCTTCAATGTCAAAATCTGGAGTGTCAATGTCAATATTAGGTCCTTTAATGTCAATATCACCTTTTGGCATCTTAACGTCAACATCTGGACCTTCCACTTTGGGACCCTTGAATCCAAATGAAGGCATTTTGATCTTTGGCATCTTGAATCCACCCTCTGGCCCTTCAATGTCAACGTCTGGACCTTCAATGTCAACCTTTGGTCCTTTGATGTCACCCTCAATTTTTGGAACAGAAACATCCATGTCCCCTTTCAGTTTAGGTCCTTTCAGGTTGAAATCCATATCTGGCATTGAGATCTTTGGACCTGATATTGTTGGCATTTTGAATTTGGGCCCCTTGATCTTTCCTTCAGGACCTTCAATGTCAAGATCTGGAGTGTCAATGTCAATATTAGGTCCTTTAATGTCAATATCACCTTTTGGCATCTTAACGTCAACATCTGGACCTTCCACTTTGGGACCCTTGAATCCAAATGAAGGCATTTTGATCTTTGGCATCTTGAATCCACCCTCTGGCCCTTCAATGTCAACGTCTGGACCTTCAATGTCAACCTTTGGTCCTTTGATGTCACCCTCAATTTTTGGAACAGAAACATCCATGTCCCCTTTCAGTTTAGGTCCTTTCAGGTTGAAATCCATATCTGGCATTGAGATCTTTGGACCTGATATTGTTGGCATTTTGAATTTGGGCCCCTTGATCTTTCCTTCAGGACCTTCAATGTCAAGATCTGGAGTGTCAATGTCAATATTAGGTCCTTTAATGTCAATATCACCTTTTGGCATCTTAACGTCAACATCTGGACCTTCCACTTTGGGACCCTTGAATCCAAATGAAGGCATTTTGATCTTTGGCATCTTGAATCCACCCTCTGGCCCTTCAATGTCAACGTCTGGACCTTCAATGTCAACCTTTGGTCCTTTGATGTCACCCTCAATTTTTGGAACAGAAACATCCATGTCCCCTTTCAGTTTAGGTCCTTTCAGGTTAAAATCCATATCAGGCATTGAGATTTTTGGACCTGATATTGTTGGCATTTTGAATTTGGGCCCCTTGATTTTACCTTCGGGACCTTCAATGTCAAGATCTGGAGTTTCAATGTCAATGTTAGGTCCCTTAACATCAATATCTGTTTTTGGGAGCTTCACATCAACATCAGGGCCCTCCACCTTGGGCCCCTTGATTCCAAATGAAGGCATCTTGATTTTAGGCATTTTGAATCCACCTTCTGGCCCTTCGATGTCAACATCTGGGCCTTCTATATCAACTTTTGGCATTTTGACGTCACCTTCAAGTTTTGGTCCTTTCAGATTGAAGTCCACATCAGGCATTGAAATCTTTGGACCTGATATTGTTGGCATTTTAAATTTGGGCCCCTTTATCTTTCCCTCTGGGCCCTCAATGTCTATATCCGGTCCTTTAATGTTGACATCAGGTGCTTTCAGATCAATATTGGCTTTGGGGAGATTTACATCAACATCAGGGCCCTCCACCTTGGGCCCTTTAAATCCAAACGAGGGCATTTTTATTTTTGGCATCTTGATTCCTCCTTCAGGTCCTTCAACATCAATATCTGGACCTTCAATATCAACCTTTGGAGCTTTAATTTCACCTTCAACTTTCGGAACTGAAACATCAACATCACCCTTCAGTTTGGGTCCTTTCAGATTGATATCTACATCTGGCATTGATATTTTTGGACCAGATATTTTTGGCATTTTGAATTTATGTCCTCTAACTTTTCCTTCTGGTCCTTCAATTTCAAGATCTGGAGTTTCGATGTCAACATTGGGTCCTTTAATATCAATATCACCTTTTGGCATCTTAACATCAACATCAGGACCTTCAACTTTGGGACCCTTGAATCCAAATTTAGGCATTTTAAATTTGGGCATTTTGAATTTGGACTTCTTCATACCAGCCTCAGGTCCACTGATATCCAAATCTGGTGTTTCCACATCAACCTTTGGCCCTTTAATGTCAGCTTCAACTTTTGGAACATTGACATCACCCTTGATCTTGGGACCTTTAATATTCAGGTCAACATCAGGAATATTTATCTTGGGACCGGACATTGATGGCATTTTTATTTTGGGCATCTTGAATCCACCTTCTGGACCTTCAATATTGACGTCTGGGCCTTCAATATCAACTTTTGGAGCTTTGATATCACCCTCAACTTTTGGGACTGACACATCCATGTCACCCTTTAGTTTAGGTCCTTTCAGGTTGAAGTCAACATCAGGCATTGAGATCTTTGGTCCAGACATTGATGGCATTTTGAATTTTGGTCCTTTAATCTTTCCTTCAGGACCCTCCACATGAAAATCTGGGGTTTCAATGTCAATATTTGGTGCTTTAACATCAATGTCTCCTTTTGGGAGCTTCACATCAACATCAGGGCCCTCCACTTTGGGCCCCTTGAATCCAAATGATGGCATCTTGATTTTAGGCATCTTGAATCCACCTTCTGGGCCCTCAATGTCAACATCTGGGCCTTCAATATCTAGCTTTGGTCCTTTGATATCACCTTCAATTTTCGGAACTGACACATCCACATCTCCTTTCAGTTTAGGTCCTTTCAGATTAAAGTCAACATCAGGCATTGAGATTTTTGGCCCAGAAATGGATGGCATTTTGAATTTAGGCCCTTTGATCTTTCCTTCAGGACCCTCAAGTTCGAGATCAGGGGTTTCAATGTCAATATTTGGTGCCTTAACATCAATGTCTGCTTTTGGCAGTTTAACATCAACATCAGGGCCCTCTACCTTGGGCCCCTTGATTCCAAATGAAGGCATCTTGATTTTAGGCATCTTGAATCCACCTTCTGGGCCTTCGATGTCAACATCAGGACCCTCAATGTCTATCTTTGGTGCTTTGATATCACCTTCAATCTTTGGAACTGATACATCCACATCTCCTTTCAACTTGGGTCCTTTCAGATTGAAGTCAACATCAGGCATTGAGATCTTTGGCCCAGAAATGGATGGCATTTTGAATTTAGGTCCTTTGATCTTTCCTTCGGGGCCTTCTATGTCAAGGTCTGGGGTTTCAATGTCAATGTTTGGTGCCTTAACATCAATACCTGCTTTTGGCAGTTTCACATCAACATCAGGGCCCTCCACTTTAGGCCCCTTGAATCCAAATGATGGCATTTTGATTTTTGGCATCTTGAATCCTCCTTCCGGGCCTTCAATGTCAACATCTGGGCCTTCAATGTCTATCTTTGGTGCTTTGATATCACCTTCAACCTTTGGGACTGAAACATCCACATCTCCTTTCAATTTAGGCCCCTTCAGATTGAAGTCAACATCTGGCATTGAGAGCTTTGGCCCAGAAATGGATGGCATTTTGAACTTAGGACCTTTGATCTTTCCCTCAGGGCCCTCTATGTCAAGATCTGGGGTATCAATGTCAATTTTTGGTGCCTTAACATCAATATCTGCTTTTGGCAGGCTCACATCAACATCAGGGCCCTCCACTTTGGGCCCCTTAAACCCAAATGATGGCATCTTGATTTTAGGCATCTTGAATCCACCTTCTGGGCCTTCGATGTCAACATCAGGACCCTCAATGTCTATCTTTGGTGCTTTGATATCTCCTTCAACTTTTGGAACTGACACATCCACATCCCCTTTCAATTTCGGCCCCTTCAGATTGAAGTCCACATCAGGCATGGAGATCTTTGGCCCAGAAATGGATGGCATTTTGAATTTAGGCCCTTTGATCTTTCCTTCAGGACCCTCAAGCTCAAGATCTGGGGTTTTAATGTCAACTGTTGGTGCTTTAACATCAATATCAGCTTTTGGCATTTTCACATCAACATCAGGACCTTCCACTTTAGGCCCCTTGAACCCAAATGATGGCATCTTGATTTTAGGCATCTTGAATCCACCTTCTGGGCCTTCAATGTCAACATCTGGGCCTTCAATGTCTATCTTTGGTGCTTTGATATCACCTTCAATTTTTGGAACAGACACATCCACATCACCTTTCAATTTAGGCCCCTTCAGATTGAAGTCTACATCAGGCATTGAGATCTTTGGCCCAGAAATGGATGGCATTTTGAATTTAGGTCCTTTGATCTTTCCTTCAGGACCCTCTATATCTAGATCTGGCATATCAATATCCATATCTGGTGCCTTGACATCAATGTCTGCTTTTGGCAGTTTCACATCAACATCAGGGCCCTCCACTTTAGGCCCCTTGAACCCAAATGATGGCATCTTGATTTTAGGCATCTTGAATCCACCTTCTGGGCCTTCAATGTCAACATCTGGGCCTTCAATGTCTATCTTTGGTGCTTTGATATCCCCTTCAACTTTTGGAACTGACACATCCACATCACCTTTCAATTTTGGCCCCTTCAGATTGAAATCTACATCAGGCATTGAGATCTTTGGCCCGGAAATGGATGGCATTTTGAATTTAGGCCCTTTGATCTTTCCTTCAGGACCCTCAAGCTCGAGATCTGGGGTTTTAATGTCAACTGTTGGTGCCTTAACATCAATGTCAGCTTTTGGCATTTTCACATCAACATCAGGGCCCTCCACTTTTGGCCCCTTGAACCCAAATGATGGCATCTTTATTTTCGGCATCTTGAATCCGCCCTCTGGGCCTTCAATGTCAACATCTGGGCCTTCAATGTCTACCTTTGGTGCTTTGATATCACCCTCAACTTTTGGAACAGACACATCCATGTCTCCTTTCAATTTAGGCCCCTTCAGATTGAAGTCTACATCAGGCATTGAGATCTTTGGCCCAGAAATGGATGGCATTTTGAATTTAGGTCCTTTGATCTTTCCTTCAGGGCCTTCTATATCAAGATCTGGAGTATCAATGTCCATCTGTGGTGCTTTAACATCAATATCTGCTTTTGGCAGTTTCACATCAATATTAGGGCCCTCCACTTTAGGCCCCTTGAATCCAAATGATGGCATCTTGATTTTAGGCATCTTGAATCCTCCTTCCGGGCCTTCAATGTCAACATCTGGGCCTTCAATGTCTACCTTGGGTGCTTTAATATCAGCTTCTACTTTTGGAACTGACACATCCACATCTCCTTTCACTTTAGGCCCCTTCAGATTGAAGTCAACATCAGGCATTGAGATCTTTGGCCCAGAAATGGATGGCATTTTGAATTTAGGCCCTTTGATCTTTCCTTCAGGACCCTCAAGCTCAAGATCTGGGGATTTGATGTCAATGTTTGGTGCCTTAACATCAATATCTGCTTTTGCCAGTTTTACATCAACATCAGGGCCCTCCATCTTTGGCCCCTTGAACCCAAATGATGGCATCTTGATTTTAGGCATCTTGAATCCACCTTCTGGACCTTCTATGTCAACATCTGGGCCTTCAATGTCTATCTTTGGTGCTTTGATATCACCTTCAACTTTAGGAACTGACATATCCACATCTCCTTTCACTTTAGGCCCCTTCAGATTGAAATCAACATCAGGCATTGAAATCTTTGGGCCAGAAATAGATGGCATTTTGAATTTAGGCCCTTTGATCTTTCCGTCTGGACCCTCCACTTCAAAATCTGGAGATTTAATGTCAATTTCTGGTGCTTTAATGTCAATATCTGCTTTTGGCAGTTTTACATCAACATCAGGACCTTCAACTTTTGGCCCCTTTAATCCAAATGATGGCATTTTGAATTTTGGCATCTTAAATCCACCTTCTGGTCCTTCAATATCAACATCTGGGCCTTCAATGTCTATCTTTGGTGCTTTGATGTCACCTTCGACCTTTGGGACTGAAACATCCATATCTCCTTTCAATTTAGGTCCTTTTAGATTGAAATCAACATCAGGCATTGAGATCTTTGGCCCAGACATGGATGGCATTTTGAATTTAGGCCCTTTGATCTTTCCATCAGGACCTTCTATGTCAACATCTGGGGTTTCAATATCAATATTTGGTGCCTTAACATCAATATCAGCTTTTGGCAGTTTCACATCAACATCAGGGCCCTCCACCTTTGGTCCCTTGAATCCGAATGATGGCATTTTGATTTTAGGCATCTTGAATCCACCTTCTGGGCCCTCAACATCAACATCTGGGCCTTCAATGTCTATCTTTGGCGCTTTGATATCACCTTCAACTTTCGGAACTGACACATCCACATCTCCTTTCAATTTAGGCCCCTTCAGATTGAAGTCTACATCTGGCATTGAGATCTTTGGCCCAGACATGGATGGCATCTTGAATTTAGGGCCTTTAATCTTGCCTTCAGGACCCTCAAGCTCGAGATCTGGGGTCTCAATGTCAATGTTTGGTGCCTTAACATCAATATCAGCTTTTGGCAGTTTCACATCAACATCAGGGCCCTCCACCTTTGGTCCCTTGAATCCAAATGATGGCATCTTGATTTTAGGCATCTTGAATCCACCTTCTGGGCCCTCAATGTCAACATCTGGGCCTTCAATGTCTATCTTTGGTGCTTTGATATCACCTTCAACTTTCGGAACTGACACATCCACACCCCCTTTCACTTTAGGCCCCTTCAGATTGAAATCTACATCAGGCATTGAGATCTTTGGCCCAGAAATGGATGGCATTTTGAATTTAGGTCCTTTGATCTTTCCATCAGGACCCTCAATTTCAAGGTCTGGGGTTTCAATGTCAATGTTTGGTGCCTTAACATCAATATCTGCTTTTGGCAGTTTCACATCAACATCAGGACCCTCTACCTTTGGCCCCTTGAAACCAAATGATGGCATCTTGATTTTAGGCATCTTGAATCCTCCTTCTGGGCCTTCGATGTCAACATCTGGGCCTTCAATGTCTATCTTTGGTGCTTTGATATCACCTTCAACTTTCGGTACTGACACATCCACATCACCTTTCAATTTTGGCCCCTTTAGATTGAAGTCCACATCAGGCATTGAGATCTTTGGCCCAGAAATGGATGGCATTTTGAATTTAGGCCCTTTGATCTTTCCTTCAGGACCCTCAAGCTCAAGGTCTGGGGTTTCAATGTCAATGTTTGGTGCCTTAACATCAATATCTGCTTTTGCCATTTTCACATCAACATCAGGGCCCTCCATCTTTGGCCCCTTGAATCCAAATGAGGGCATCTTGATTTTAGGCATCTTGAATCCACCTTCTGGGCCCTCAATGTCCACATCTGGGCCTTCAATATCTATCTTTGGTGCTTTGATATCACCTTCAACTTTCGGAACTGACACATCCACACCCCCTTTCACTTTAGGCCCCTTCAGATTGAAATCTACATCAGGCATTGAGATCTTTGGCCCGGAAATGGATGGCATTTTGAATTTAGGTCCTTTGATCTTTCCATCAGGACCCTCAATTTCAAGGTCTGGGGTTTCAATGTCAATGTTTGGTGCCTTAACATCAATATCAGCTTTTGGCAGTTTCACATCAACATCAGGACCCTCCATCTTTGGTCCCTTGAATCCAAATGATGGCATCTTGATTTTAGGCATCTTAAATCCACCTTCTGGACCTTCGATGTCAACATCTGGGCCTTCAATGTCTATCTTTGGTGCTTTGATATCACCTTCAACTTTGGGTACTGAAACATCCACATCTCCTTTCACTTTAGGCCCTTTTAGATTGAAGTCAACATCAGGCATTGAGATCTTTGGCCCAGAAATGGATGGCATTTTGAATTTAGGCCCTTTGATCTTTCCTTCAGGACCCTCAAACTCAAGGTCTGGGGTTTCAATGTCAATGTTTGGTGCCTTAACATCAATATCTGCTTTTGCCATTTTCACATCAACATCAGGGCCCTCCATCTTTGGCCCTTTGAATCCAAATGAGGGCATCTTGATTTTAGGCATCTTGAATCCACCTTCTGGGCCCTCAATGTCAACATCTGGGCCTTCAATATCTATCTTTGGTGCTTTGATATCACCTTCAACTTTCGGAACTGACACATCCACACCCCCTTTCACTTTAGGCCCCTTCAGATTGAAGTCCACATCAGGCATTGAGATCTTTGGCCCGGAAATGGATGGCATTTTGAATTTAGGTCCTTTGATCTTTCCATCAGGACCCTCAATTTCAAGGTCTGGGGTTTCAATGTCAATGTTTGGTGCCTTAACATCAATATCAGCTTTTGGCAGTTTCACATCAACATCAGGACCCTCCATCTTTGGTCCCTTGAATCCAAATGATGGCATCTTGATTTTAGGCATCTTAAATCCACCTTCTGGACCTTCGATGTCAACATCTGGGCCTTCAATGTCTATCTTTGGTGCTTTGATATCACCTTCAACTTTGGGTACTGAAACATCCACATCTCCTTTCACTTTAGGCCCTTTTAGATTGAAGTCAACATCAGGCATTGAGATCTTTGGCCCAGAAATGGATGGCATTTTGAATTTAGGCCCTTTGATCTTTCCATCAGGACCCTCGACTTCAAGTTCTGGGGTTTCAATGTCAATCTTTGGTGCCTTAACATCAATATCTGCTTTTGCAAGTTTCACATCAACTTCAGGGCCCTCAGATTTTGACCCCTTAAAACCAAAAGATGGCATTTTCATTTTTGGCATCTTGAATCCACCTTCAGGTCCTTCAATGTCAACATCTGGGCCTTCAATGTCTATCTTTGGTGCTTTGATATCACCTTCAACTTTAGGTACTGAGACATCCACACCTCCCTTCACTTTAGGTCCTTTTAGATTGATGTCCACATCCGGCATCGATATTTTTGGGCCAGAAATTGATGGCATTTTGAATTTAGATCCTTTGATCTTCCCTTCAGGGCCTTCTATGTCAAGATCTGGTGTTTCAATGTCAATGTTTGGTTTCTTAACATCAATGTCTGCTTTTGGTATTTTCACATTAACTTCAGGGCCCTCCACTTTTGGCCCTTTTAGTCCAAATGAAGGCATCTTGATTTTAGGCATCTTGAATCCACCTTCTGGGCCTTCAATGTCAACATCTGGGCCTTCAATATCTATCTTTGGTGCTTTAATACCAGCTTCAACTTTGGGTACTGATACATCCACATCCATATCCCCCTTCATCTTAGGTCCTTTCACATTTATGTCGATATCAGGCATAGATACTTTTGGTCCTGAAATTGATGGCATTTTAAATTTAGATCCTTTGATCTTTCCCTCTGGGCCTTTAATATCAATTGTTGGGGCCTTTGCATCAATATCTGTTGTTGACAGGTTCATGTCAACATCAGGCCCCTCAACTTTGGTTCCCTTGATGCCAAAGGACGGAATTTTCATCTTTGGCATCTTAAATCCTCCTTCAGGGCCCTCTAAGCCAACATCTGGACATTCAATGTCAATTTTAGGAGCTTTGACATCTCCTTCAACCTTTGGAAGAGACACATCAGCCTTTACTTTTGGTCCAGTCAGATTTAAATCAGCATCTGGCATTGAAATTTTAGGACCTGATATTGTTGGCATCTTGAATTTAGATCCTTTAACTTTTGCATCCAGACCCTCTACCTCAAGTTCTGGACCTTTTATGTCAACTTTTGGAGCCTTAATATTAATGTCTGCTTTTGGTAAATTCACATCAACTTCTGGACCCTCCACCTTTGAACCCTTAAGTCCAAATGATGGCATTTTCATTTTTGGCATCTTGAATCCACCTCCTGATCTATCAACTTCCATTTCAGGACCTTCAATGTTCATCTTTGGTGTTTTGATATCAGCCTCAACTTTTGGAATTGATATATCTACATCTCCCTTCACTTTAGGTCCTTTCAGATTCAGGTCAACATCAGGCACTGAGATCTTTGGTCCGGAAATAGATGGCATCTTGATTGTAGAGCCTTTCATTTTTCCATCTGGACCCTCAATATTAAGATCTGTAGTTTTCATGCCAATTCCTTGTGCTTTCACATCAACGTTAGCTTCTGGTATTTTCACATCAACACCAGGGCCCTCCACATTTGTCCCCCTGATACCAAATGAAGGTATTTTGACTTTGGGCATTTTGAATCCACCTTCAGGACCTTCAATGTTAACTTCAGGCCCTCCTATCTCCAGGTCTTGTGATGTCATGCCGCCTTTGACTTTTGGAAGTGAAACATCAACGTCACCCTTGATACTGGAACCTTTGACATTAATATCAACATCTTGGCCTCCAAATGATGGCATTTTAAATTTTGGTAACTTAAATTCCATTTCTGATCTATCAGTGTCAACACCAGAACCTTCAATATTAACTGCTGGACCTACAATCTCTGTGCTTGGTACAGTGAATCCACTTTTAATGCCTGAAATAGACACATTAGAATTTCCCTTAATTTTTGCCCCCTTAAAACTGATGTCATGGGTTTGTATGGTTGGGCCTGTAACCTCTGCTGTTTTGATTTTGCCATCTATATCTGCTTTTACTGTGGTGTCTGTACCAGAGAATCTGGCACTAGGAGCATTCACACTGATATTGATTCCTTGGCCTGCTCCCCTCAGCTGCTGGTCACTGATGGTGACATCAGGACCATTGCTTCCTTTGCTGCCTACTTTCTCCAAACCAACACCTATTTTACCTGAGAAACCTTGTGTACTTTCACCAAATCCACTGATATTTACTTTATCAGTAACTGTCACATTAGTGCCAGGTAACTGAATACTGCTATGTTCTTGCTGTATCCCTCCAGATAGCCCACATTCCCCCGAAAGTCCAGTGGCAGGAATTTTAAATCTGAGCTCTTTTTCACTCTGTTCAACATCTCCTGTAACAGTTGTTGTTTTAACGTGTCCCATACTCCAGTGTTTTTCAGATGGGCCAGTGACATGTGAACCTGTGACAGAGACATCACCTGGGACCTGCATCTTGAATTCTGGACTACCTATTTCATAATGTTGCTGTCCAGGACTCTCTGGCATGTCCAGCGTGTAGGTAGTAATTCGTCGGGTGATGGTTGTAATTGTGCTTCCATCACTGCTTGTGCTGCTGTGACGTTCTGTACGCACATCTACACCCTCAGCAAGGTCCTCTGATTTCAGTCTCGGTTTGATCTTCTTCGTGTAGATTCGTCTGTAGTCTTCGTCATCTCCACTCTAGTATTTTAAAAACGGACAATAATATGTAAATGTAGACCAGAGTATACAATGTATACAATCAAACATTTGACAAAATAGATATTTAATAGGCTGAACATTTATTTCAATTATTCAATAAAGTGATGTGATATTCAATTATTAGTGATAATGTATTAGTAATTATTGCTAATGCATATACATGATTAGCTTTAGCATCCAATTCTACAAGGAATTGTTAGCTTACAAGAATAATGTCAGGACTTGATCCTCCAAATCTTGTTTTGCCTTCCCATGTCAGTGTGCCCACAGGAGATCGGCATGGTGATTTGTTCTGCAGTTTTAGCCCAACTTTATGCCGATTTAGCGTCTTCAGTAACTCTTCTGTTTCCTCTGAGCTCATGTTGTCAAAGTAGATGGTTGCACCCACAATTTGGTCACCTGAATAAAAAAAAGGTGGTGATAGGTATAATTACAGAGGAAGATAACAATCACATAGTTGCTAGGATTTACGTGCACTCGCTAGTTATAACAATCTGTCTAGCCTGTGATTTGATTTTTTTTTTTTTCTTCTTTTTTTTTTGATTTACAGTTATAGATTGTTTTTTCTATATAGTTAGTTTAAACTTGACATTGACTTCACTGGGGAAGGACACATTTCTTAAGAGTTAAAATTAAGATGCTAATGATTTAAGACCCTTAGGAGAAAATTGAAATGATGTAGAGATGTGGGTGTGTCAGTGCCCAAAGCTAAAGGTGATTCACAGTGAATGACCTTTTTGAATATGAGAATAGGAATGGGTTTTACAGTACCTTTGTGGACTCTCCCAGTGTGTGCAGCTGGGGACTCATCCTTCACGTCTTTAACAAAAATCTCTCCCTCGCCCGATTTTTCAATTGTCAACCCATGTTTATCAGCACCCATCCACTGTGGGAAGAGTACTTCCCTTGTCTCCTCTTCTTCAGCCATTCTGGGGGAGATTGTAAGGAATTTTGTTTAGAGACAAATAAAGACTGTGCATCAACAATCAAAGATAAGTAAAGGTGAAAAGGATAAAAAAGTTGAGCCCTTTAGTGACATCTGGTGGTGATTTTGCAAGACTTTCCAAATAGTGAAGGGAGGATTATCATACAGAGAGAGAGAAAAAAAAGTATATGGCAATATACTATACAATTTTCACTGACCTTGTTGATTTGTTTTTCTCCTCTTAAGTCCCCTGGTGTAAAGTGTCAGCCTGATATCTGTTCCCTGAGGCAGAAATGGAATTGTAAACACACAACAATAATTTTATGTCGGGGTGGGGAGTGGGGGATAATTACTGTTCCTGTTCACTTATAAGAATTGTGTTACTGTAGTGCTGCACATACATGGCCTCCACTGAATATATTAGCAACACTGGAGTTTTTGGTGTAAAGGCATGTATAACCTTTCAAACAATTTCCTCAGTCTTATTGGGACAGAAAGAAGATGCTAATTGGTGGGTGTCTGATGGAAAGCTAAGTCTGCATTTACTTTCTTGTGGTTCCCTCTGTCTACCTAGAACCACACAGCATTTTTGATGTTTGCCACAACATTTGCATTTATCCATCATTTCCTTTATATGATTATATTCCTTCCAAATACCCAAATGAATTGTCTGACGCAAAACCCTCCAAGTCAATTTTCAGAAGTCAAAAAGCCAAAAAGATGTATTTGTTTTCATGATAATTTTCAAGTAATCCATTTCAATTATCAAAATCAAATCATGCCGAAACAATCTAATGTAAGGTGGATTAATAATAACGTTTATCAAAATTACATAAATGTATTTTGGTAATTCGATACAAATGGACTGAAGAGGGGTTTACATCTGAACACTTCATTTGTATTCAAACAAAACCACTGAAGTCTGTATACATTTGATCGGAATATACATTTAAGTGTTCATTTCTTCTCTAACTGCATCTATTGTTGCTCTCACAGATAACTCACAGTAATTTATTTAATGTGTCTGTAATGCATCTTAATTGGCACACAATGTGAAGAAATCATTGAAATTAACCATTTAGGACTAAACAAGTAACAATAAATTGGGAAAGAACTAGTTCAACAGGATATGCCTCACAAACATGAAAAAGTTTCAGATGTTTATACATTCCCACAACTACCCTTCTGGCTTGATGCAATTTTGAACTTTGAAATAGATGCTTGTTGTTTGAATTTGTTTAAAGTAGTAGTTTGACTTAAAATTTACTCTAGTTGAAACATTACGTCATCTTATTCAAAAATGGAAATAATACACCCATCGATGAGCATGCACAATATAAGGGTCTACTGAATAGATTTGTTTATTGATTTGTTATATAGTGACGTCTCCTTGTTGCTAATCCCATCCTGAAACCCAATTACAATTATGTCTTGATGTTACTGTACACTCTTAATGACTTAATACATTACTCTACATCACCAACACAATAACCTGAATTCATAAAAAAAAAACAAAGCCCACTGCCCAAAGGCTGTTGCAAGACGAGTAATTGAATGACCTTAGCAGTACTGCAAAAATTAAGTTCCTCAATCACTTGCCTCACACATTCTAACCAGTTTGATGCTCAATGCACAGCTGCAACCTATATAAAAGGTTTTTAAACACTTTCCAAAAAATAACTTTTCTCTGACCAGAATATATAGTACATAACTAGACAAGACCTGAAGATCTTCAACGTAAAGGCATGGGATCAACTTCAATGTTATAAGAAATGTTAATTATTATAATTAATAAATTAATAAATTGTGATTAGGTCCTATATCCTCTGGTTATCCCCCTGCCCACACCACCCAACATAAACTCAAGAACAGCAAGCATGCTTTCCTGTTTCCCTTCTCTGTCCGGCCTCTGAGTCATACACAAAGGACTGCATGAACATTTCTGATGTATTAATTCATGTGTGCCACAGGCAGTTAGACTTCCCATCACATTTCAGGAACCACATTCAACATTTTTTGGAATGTGCCATCCCTTTTTGGAGCTTCATCAACTGTTGACAAAGTGAAT
The DNA here is from genome assembly GCA_027497455.2 of Sardinella longiceps. Taxonomy (NCBI): domain Eukaryota; kingdom Metazoa; phylum Chordata; class Actinopteri; order Clupeiformes; family Clupeidae; genus Sardinella; species Sardinella longiceps. Next base: position 2,344,420 of record JAODXP020000030.1, read on the forward strand.
GAGTCCCAGGTAAGCTCAAGCGCCTAGCGCACTCTAACTCTGAAACAAGGCTCGTTGTTATTTTTGGCAAGAAGAGGTATTTACTGAAGCACTGGGAGGGGAAAACCAACAGTTATGTGTTTTCAAGGAAAGAGGAGGAGTGGGGAGTCGTTCTTGCCGTCTCCATGGCATGTTCTACAGCCTGAGCGTGTAGATGCCACACCCTTTCCTTCTATCTCCTGTGCCCCCAGCCTTCCACTACAAACTCAAGCATAGTGTGAACATTTTCCTACTCCCCTCTGACTCTGACTCGGCCCCCACAAGTCAACCCCTCTCGGGCGTTACGATCTTGAGAACTCTATGGGCAACCCACGCTCTCACAGCTTTGACAAATTTTTGGCACCAAGTGTGGGGAGGAACCCATGAGATTGAGTGGGAGGGTGGGGAGAGAAGAGGGCTGGAGAGAGAGAGGGAGAGAGTGATGGCAGGGGTGCCGTGCCGATTAAAGTGCCCCTAGAACCAAAGGCTGTCCTTAACTACATGTCTATTGGAGGATGGGGTTCAGGGTGTGTGTGTATGGCTGGGTATGGGAATGAAAATACAACATTATAGTCCTGGCCTGCAAGGGAAACCTCGAACAAAGAGCTCAAACTACAAGTCTAATCTTGCACTTTTGCTTCCATTTGGTCATTCATTCATTCATTTCTTCATTCATTCAATTAGGGATCTGATTTTTAATCAGAGATATATTTTTATGTATTCTATTAAGTAACGTATCTACTCTTTCTCATTTATGACAACAATAATGGGGAACTCAACTCTGAGTGTTGTCAGGGTTGCTCTATAGAGTTCATTTACCGAATCTGGCACCTCTCCAAAAAAATGATCAACATTAGTCTGGGCGTAGACACATAATAATACCTTTTGTGGTCACATGTTCAAAACAAGCTGACACATGTCACTTAAAAAGCATATGTTTGTAGAATTAGCTACTTCACCAAGCAGGAAAGGCATGTGATAAAAAAACCTGAGATGGCAATAGACTGAAAATTTTGGTCTGGAAATCATGTATAATTTTCCCTGATGGCACAAGACAGCATAAGAACCTCATCACCCAGCACACCACTCATGCGTGTCACCACCAGGAAACGGCAGGGAGAAGAGGGGAATTTCCAACCGTTCCCTAGCTCGGAGCATGTTTTTTTGTTTAAAGCCTCAAGGCAAAATGTCTGTATGCTGTATTGTTTAATATTCATGTAATAGTTGCTTTGACTTCTGCTACCCAAGTTGTCGCAGCTGCTTTTGGTCTCTGCTCTGAAACACAGCCAGCTGAGCAGTGCTGATACGCCTGTTCATAGCTCAGGGAAGAAGGGGCTCCCGAACAGGTGGTCGAGCAACAGCAAATGTGCATGGAACAGACACGTTGGCCAAGGAGTCAGTTTACTCAAAGCTGGCCTTTCAGTGCTCACTGGCTAAGTGACCTTCGAGAGTCAAACACAGACTTTAATAAGAATCATTCCAAAGATGATCCAGAATTTGGGCTATGAGGCCCCCTTGGCTCAACTAGACCCATCATGAATCATCTCTCTCCATTGTACGTTGATGCAGCGATATAATATTTCCATCTCATCAGTGCAGGTTAGAAAATATGATGACTAGCTAACTGTTTACAATGGCCCATCCACATATCTTATGTTACTAAACTCTAGCCTACTTTCTTAAAATATTACAAGGAGAAACATACCTGTTGCTCAAGCACCAGTTGAGGCTCACACTGTTCTGTCTTCCTTTATCTTCTGAAATGGAAGAAGGACATGATCAGAGAGACATAATTTCCCAGTCTGTACAACAGACACAACAAAAAACAATGATAATGAATTCTCTGAGCTGCAATGAGCCCAAACTACATCTGAGGAAAAAATCTAATGTGTGGTTCAATCAATCACACAGTCACTTCAAAGGTGTTTGAGTATGAATAAAGTACTGCTGAGATAATGTTTTTAATGATTAATGGATGCAAAGCCACACCACAAAGATTAGAGAATGGGGTTCAATGGGGACACACCCATAACTAAAGTAAATGTATCCATTGCTTCAGTTAGACTGTATTCGCACAAAAATCCAACCATGTTTGCTGACCAAAGTTATCATGAGAGGTTTGGCATGAGAGTCAAAACATGGAATCATCTACAAAGTTTTGAGTTTCTAAATCGCTGTTACACAACCAGAATTGCCCATTAGAATTTAACCAAATGTTCATTCAAAACAGGCAGCTGCAGCCTCTTCCATTTTATGTGCAAAAGAAGTACCACACTTCCAACGGCAGACCTTGATGTTTGTTGCGTGACATGGACAAGTAGATTTTAGTTTTCGTTTGATAGGCAATACGTAAACGTAAACAAGCTAATTCAATTAGAAAGCATACGAGTATAAGTTTCAGTGTTGATTGTAAAGGTATTACGAAAGCATAGTTGAGCAACCATCTGTGGTATCGGAAAGGAAATTTAAGACAAGTGTGAATCGCAAACATGTGAGATATGTGCCTGCAGATTCCATAGCTGTCATTCCACAAGTGTCAGTTTGTGGCGGGCACAAAGTTAGATCACTGGTAGGGGTCAATTAAGTTTCCCTTCAGGCGAATCAAATGTACAAATCTTCATGTTATTTATAAAGTGTTGTTTATAATCTATTTATAGCGATCAACTGAACTATAAAAAACATTTGAAATCTCATATTTTCAAAAAACTATGGACAGAACAAAAAAGATTGTAAATGTCAGCAACTGATAGTTGTTTGTTCAGCAAGAAACCCATTACATGAACCCATGAAGTATCAACTATAACAAAAATCCAAGATCCAAATGTCAGAATATCTGCTAATGAAAACAGCAAAGGGAATACAGTATTTACTCTTTATTATCTATTAAGTAAAAGTATACTTTTCAAAAGGGTATTTCTTTCTCCTTGAAATCAACCTCCTCAACAGTCTCCTTTAAGACACTCACAGATAGCTGCAAACAATGATGCGCCTGTTTTATAGCTGTCGCTCAGCCGTAAACATATCCACGTGACGTGGGAGTTCCACACACTTGCCCAAGGGACTACAAAGCATTGCGGCATGACAAGCCATGATGCAATTCCGTTAACAGATACAGGCTTGAAAAGATTAACATGATCAAAGCCTCAGTTGAAGATAGAATACCTTTCAGACCTGTTTTTGGTACTGCCCTCAGAATCTGACTTTCCTAAAAAACCAAAACCTCCTCTTACAACATTATTATATCTTGAGCTACGCTGAATGTCTGACACAAAGAAATGAATATAAGAGTTATTAGGCATTGCACAAGATAATGGTTCAACATGGGAATGTAAGAAAACAAAAAATGGAGTCTTGACATGACACCATTGAGAACAAATTCGGGAATAAGCCCAGACAGGTATGTGCCGGTGGAAACCTACTGAGGAATGATGCCTGTCGTGATCCGTCATTGCTATACTCTTGCACAACAAAGAGTCATGTTAGCGAGTGAGTTCTCAAAATAGGTGAACAGTATTTTCTGCTGTGATAGAAGTGTGGAATACAGTTAGAGAAGTGAAGGACAAATGGAGAAATGAAATGCTCCGAGTTAAATTATAAAAATATGTTTGGAAGTCCAACTCTAAAATTACACAATGCTTTCTATTATTTGTTTGTGAGAGATCCCACAAAAGTTGTGCCGCAGGGCTTATTATTTTAACACCTGAACATCATTTTCCTCTATTCTTCTGCCATATAATGCTGTTTACTATTTGTCATCCAGAGCTGTGACTGAAATAGAAGGGGCGATAAAGGCCACGCTGGTTGGGGTGTCACAGTGTTTGCACAGAGCAACAGAGCTTCAAGCAGCTGTGTACACCAAACGATACAAGATCCACTATTCTACAACTCAACACTGCATTCACTACTGTATATCTGACTGGCGAAACAGTCCAAACTAAACAAATACGGTACGTTAGCTGAACTTCATGTCAAAATGCTATAGTTATGATATTTCTCAATGATCCTTATTTTTGTCAAACAATGGCTCTGTTAGCATGATATACTTTTATACTTCAAATGCAAATATTCAAAATCAGAAACCTTTGAAGGACAAAAACATTTTCAGAAAAAAGACGAAAACAAAAACATTACATTATTCTCTCCAAGCTACTTGAAATCAAAATGAACTTCCTCCGCCAGCTATAGGATAAGTGTTGAAAAGAAAAGAGTGCCTTAAATGCCTCTTCTGTAACTCTTCTCAATGAGACACGCCCTTTGTAGAGCAGGAGAACTGTAGAGGACGCACCATCTCAGAACTCAGAACTTACACTGAGAGCAGGAGGCCCCACCCTGGCCTGTAGTCAGACGCATTCCTTGATAGAGCCGTCAGGCCAGCTGGAAATGTGCCCAGCCTCTCCCGCAGTGACTAACTCCACAGATATGTCCCCTGCTCCACTCTGCCACACCACTGCTCACACGGACTATCCAAGCAGGGAACTCACAGAGGATGGAGATTTTATAGGATTTTGCAACTAGCATGAAAACCACCCATTGTGCAAGCATCATAAGATCTAACTTTGTCCAGAGTCCACTGATTCAGATGCCCTAGAGGATCTGACTGTATTCCTTATCTAAAGTTGCTGATGGCCTTTAATTGGCTAACACAATCAGTGAGAAGCACCAAATGGGATGTGAAGAAGCCATGAGGTGTCTCAATTGTAGGCAAAAGCCAAGCCACTTCCATGGAGACCCCATTTGCCTCTGCTCTACCCCTGGGTTGCGGCAGGTGAGCATAACAAATACAGAGTTAAACAGAAACGGTTCCTTCGATTCATGCCTCAATGGTTTACAATTACAAGGCACTTGAGGGCAAGGGATTAAGATACTGTAACTGCAACACTGAAATGTCAGACTGTAATTAATGACCTGTAAAAAAAAGACTTCATCATAATCCTCTATAGCACTGACTGAAGTTTGCTTGCCATTGTTATGCCTTTCTGTGCACTGAATGTGTGGAAACAAAAAGATCTATTCAAGATCGTCTGACAATGGTGTTCTGTCAAAAATCCCCTTAAAACACACATACATCTAATTCAGAGGGTAAATTGAAGTGAATCACTGAGAAAAACATTAAGAGGTGGCTAAATGTAATTAAAAAGCAAACTCAGACAACAACAGACCCAGGACTAAAATGGGCCTGCAGAGGCAGCATGACGAAGGAGAAAGTCAGTCAAAATAACATGTTGCCAGACCTGAAACTGACTAAAAACCAGAGGTATGGTTAAGGAAAGGATTTCGCTAAAGGGCCATAATTATTGAGCAGAGAGAGGGGGGGAGGGAGTGTCAGTCTGTGTCTGGTACAGCGATGATATACATTCTAAACTGCCGGAGAGAAAGCTAACTCTTCCTACAAGTCAGACTGGCCCGTGCAGGACAGCTGACTGACTGTTGTTGACCTTGGGGCATAGGCAGCACACGCATGTAGGTGTTCTAGTTCACACAGATACTGCAGGCACACTCCACTAGACTTCATTACAGCCCAATAACTTGGCAACCTGAAGTGACACCAGTAAGGTCTATAATCTGTTTACAATTACCGACTAACAGGCCATAATTTAACTGCTGTTTTTAACATGCCTGTCATAAAAAACGGTCCTTTATCAAAACTTTCACCTCTCTGCTTTAAGTCACATCTAGGCAACAACAAGTACATACTGAGAAAGACGTTTAATAACTAAATAGACCTCTAAAAAACGCAGTTTGGAAAAAAATAAGGTACACTTTTTCCCTTCAAATTTTGTCAAATGAAAACAGCCCAGTCTCTGTGATCACAAGGTTGCATTCCTTGTTTCAGATTCTTTATTTAATTCTTGTTAGGAATGGGCGAGGCTCTGTGGTGCTTCAAAATAGCATAACTTTTAAGGGATCCTGAGAACAACAAAAGTACTGTGGAAACAAAGTAGCAGAATGAAGTAGCATGGAGGTGATTTGCATGAATTACAAACTGATGAAACCATCTATGTAAAGCTGGAACATCAGAGCACAAATTGACCTGATAGTGTGGACTGCATGTGTATGACTTGTCAGTTAGGTAATAATTATCTCATTTTATCAAAGCCTTTGCTTTCCAAAATCAATCACGAGCCTTCATTCAAATAAAAAAGGTCAAGATAGCAATAACTCAATATGCCCTGTTTTGTCATTCAATATTTTTTTAATTGACACATTTTGGCCTCGTCACATAATCTGGTTTGTGCTATGTACATTGGTGTGTGCATAGAATGCTATGTTGCACAGAGGTGCATGTCTTGTGCAGAGTTCTCCAAAGCAGTATTCAGCAACACACGGTGACTAATATTCTTGCTGGAACCTCTAAGAGCAAATCCGACAAACACATTGCATACACGCCTGCTGATATTTGATCCCGCCCAAACTTGTTCAGTCCTATCTGTTGAATAACAAATTGATTGGGTACCACTGCCATGACAAGGCAAAACTCTTATTTCTTTGCAGAGGTATGGCTGTCTTGGTCGTCGCCTTCAACACAGTTATACACTATTTAGCACCCCGGGTCAGAATGTTCTGAGGGCACGTTATGGGGTACTGTTCTCAATTCTCCTCTCACACCTTAGGGAGATGTGAGTCGCTTCCATTTCAAGCTCTTGGTGTAAACAATGTTAATTTTGTCTTTGAGTCTGACTGAACAGTATCATAAGACTCGATCTCACATGCACCAAGATGGACCAACCCTATCACAAGCCTCATGTCATGCCTCGTGCCCTATGGTCTAAATCCCTGTGGCTTCTCCATCAAAGTTTTCCTTACAAAGCTTTTCAGCACATTTGCATAGCACATGGAATCTAACCAACTCAACAGTTTGTAATCTAAACCTTGAGCAAGCCTGCACAGAAGTACGGATATCATTGTGGGTTAAATCGCTTTTGCCCTCTTTTAATGCAACCAATGGACTTGCAAACAGATTTTACATATTGTGTGATTGAGAGGCAATATTCTCGGGGGAGAGTGGAAAATTGGGTAAGATGGATGTTCTGTTGGGGTTATGACTCACTTGGATGCAGGCAAAGGCGTAGCCAATTGCTCATACTGATTCCATCTCCTGTACTCTGTCTTTCTCAACAGCTAGACACAATGATAGCTTCTCCTGGGCAAGCTGAAACAACTACAGATAATGTAAGAAAAAAACTGTGATTGTGAAATATGGGTGTAACACCTAAATTGCATAGGCTACAGTGACTCAAAGTAAATCCATTCATACTTTTCCAGCTGTTTCATGGGATGATATCTCTGAACTGATCACTCCTTATCTGCAGAGAGCCATTCCACAAGTCATTTGAGAACAATTTTATAGATGAACGCATAAATGGCATGTCATGTCAGACAACACATCACCACAGGGTGGACTACAGTGGGGCTTTAAGACGGTTGGCAGTATTATTAAGAAACAAAAAGAGCCTAAAACGTGGCACTCATTTGCTAGAAAGCATTCCCTCATATTTTCCATGACTTAGTTTAGAAAGCGACCTCTGAAAAAAAACTGCAAGGAAATGACAGAGGAAGTGTGCGAGAGATTGTGCTCTTTCCGTTTCACACTGCCATAGCAAACACTAGGCCTAAGTGAGTGGGACACACATCTCTCTTAGGGGCAGTCAAGAAAACAGTAAGGGTTCCTCTCTAGGACCCCACTGGGACAGAAATGACAAACTGTACCTCAGTAAGACTTCAGAGAAGTCAGACAAAATACTTTTTATAACAGTAAATGCAAAAATGAAAGTATCTACGAGGTTGGCTGTGGGTATTAATGACTTGATATAACATTAGATTATAACATATTTGCTTCAAACAAGCTAGGTACAAAGTAATAATTACTATTCCAAGATCAAGAATGTGCTGTCTAAGCGTTAAAGCAAAAACAGAAGATATTTCTTATAGACATCATGATAAATGGCCAACAAATAGCACAGCCAGTGACAGCAAAAAGATTTGGGCCCTGACAGTGCCACGAGGGCAAAACTGCAATCTCACAAGCATGTAGGCTAAAGCTATGCTTGATGAGAATGTCTGACTAGTCGGCTGCTTTGCCTGCAACGCCACAGAAGAAAGCACAGGGTGTGGCAGCAGCAGCAGCAGGGGGATGGGCTTCCAAATTTGTACTTTACTTGCAACAATCCCATGGATGGATTTCTCTCTCTTCTACACACACACTCTTTTTTCTCAATTCAACAATTCTCTACAAACTATCAAACTAAAAACACTGCTCAAATATCCAACATTCAACGTCTAGTCCATGAATAGTGGAATGGCTGTGACTTTGCCATTATGAGTGAGAGAAATTAAACTTTATCCTGGAGCCAGTAAGGAGGTCTAATGTAGATAAAACACCTCATTCTTCCAACTCCCTCCATAGAGTGCCTTGCTTTTCCTCTAGTGCTTCAAACCTGGTTTCAATTAGTTAGTCTTTCCAAACCACTACATTCCATTACCCTCGACCCCCTCCCTTCCACCCTCCCACCTCCCTTCTCCACACCCTGGCAGGGATCCCAGGTTAAGAAAATCGAAGCAAAATTGAGTGAATCCCCTAACTCCACCCCTCAAAAGTTTTAACTTTTAACTCATGAGTAAGTAGCCAACTTGTAAACCTTAATTTTAAAAAGACTGTATTAAAACACTCGAGAGACTTAACAGCTCCAGTCACAGTTTTATGTCTTTTTTCATATTCTACACAAAGAGACTTTGCATAACTGCTGACGTCCAAAACGTTGGTTTCTAATTCTACATATGGTAGGGCAGGGTGATATTCCCTAACTTGAGGGCGGGGGAAAGGAAGGCAAGAGAACTGAAGAAAAAAAGTATCCACACCCTAAAAAAGCTCCAAGCGCAATAAACAGACATTCTTCATATGCTAAATCAAATGTATCTGCGAGCCATATTTAAGCTGTATAATGCAAAGCTATTCTAACTGAGATGATAGATTTTCGGATAATATCGTTTTAATTTACAACGTCGACAGAGTAGCCTACGCACTTTGTGAGTTAGTCAAGGCGAGTAAATATCCACGTCGTAAAACTGAACTTGTATGCACTATCTGCTGGAATGTGCCTGCGCACAACTTTTCTTTTCGACATTGTCGTTTTGTTCATAAACTTTTGTTTGCCTGTGTGAAAAAATGCCTAGTGTTAGAGTGTTTCAGAGAATTTCATCTCTGTTTATTAAAGAGTTGACTTTTATGTGAATAGGGCAGCTTAGGATAGCTGGCATTTGTAACAAAACGAATTACGCGCTTTAATTGAGGGCTTTCACCACATGCTTGCGGTACATGAAAAAAAAAACAGACACATCTCTCTAATCAATGCATTTCAGAAAGTTTACGGGGCTGAGGAGGCATCACTAGCGCTAGCACCATTTGCTGGGAGTGACAATACACACCCACCTCTCCACATGTTCAGCCATACAAGTTCATGCGCCACTGAGAAAAGGATGGTTTTACTGAGTCTATATAATATTATCAAGTAATCCTGACTCTGCTAATTCCCAGAATAAGCTACAAGACTTTATCCAAGAAGTGACACTAGCTGTTAAGTTCATTTCAATGCACATGGAAGCTCAAAAAGGGTTAGTAGACCACACAGAGTCCGAAAATCTTAAAAGATTTGTTAGGTTAGTATACATGTATGAAATAAAACTTTCGCTCACCTGAAAACAGACCAGACTGTAAAGACTTTACTGCATGAGCATCACTGACACTTCACACCTCTTCGCCACAGCCCCAAAGTTTGTTCTCGTTCTTGTTTGTCGTTGTCTATCAGCTTTTATTTTAGTTTCCTCTCTCTCTCTCTCGCTCTGTAGGTTTCTATCTCTCTCTCTCTGTAAGACAGAAACCTCTTTATACTTTTGTGTTCTGTAACTCTCTCTCCTCTCTCTCTCCCTCTCACTTTGAACTTCTGTTCTTCAGGGCTATGTGGCTGTAACTCCGGGCTATGGAGAATGGTCGGGTGTGGGGCAGGGCACAACTCTTCAGTCAGGTGGGAGGGATCAACGGTGTAACAGGGAGTGGTCGCGTGTCATCTGTGCTCAGCCCACACAGAACTAGTCCTTCACAGCTAATATTTTCTCAGTTACCATGGCAAAAATGTAGTATCTATAAAATAATCAGTCAGGCCTCCTGCTAACACACACATTTGTTTAATTAAGAAAAAAAAACTAAATTTCTGATTTTTCTATTATAAAGACATAAAGATCAACAGGATATTGTACTTTACAGCGGTAGCCTACAAATTGCAGTGTTCAACACTCAAAACAAAAGTTGCATGCTACAGGATGCATTTGCAGCTGTTGATGACCATGAATGCCTGCCTTGTATGCCAGACATTGACAGTGCCACATGTAACATCACTGATGTTCATCCCAGCTTGTGTGCATTTGTAAAATTGTTCCAGTAGGCCTATGAAAGCTGCATAATCATATACTATTGTTTATAGTTAATTAAACAGAAGAATTCACAATCTGTCAAATTTAGACAGTACAAGTCTATTCCAACCACCTTTCTATACTGTATGTACATGCAGTGATTGCCCTGTGACAATAATAACTATTAGGCCTATCTCTCGGGATAATGCTTACCTGTCAAAGTGTTCTTATCTATAGATTTCTTGGGACAGAACCTCTCAAGAGCAAAATGCTCTGAAGCATTACCAAGTCCTAACATGTTTTAAAATTAGGACTCTGGAACAGCAGTCCATATAGAAAACAGGATGGATATATCAGTGTTGTAGTTGTGAAATAAGAGGTGGGTCAAAATGAATTTTGTGAGCATAGCAAAGTGGGCCAAAATATGGAGAATCAGATGTTAGAACATGTTTTATCATGGAAGATTGTTGCTATGGTATTACATTTTCAATAGCCTAAGGATAATACAGTGGGATTTGGCAATGTTCAAAGTTGTACTTGGTGCATAAACTTCTATTGAGAGGTGGAGGAACTCTATTTCCAAAATGTTAGTCTGTTTCAATACCACTAAGTAGCCTATAGGTCTCTCTCTTTCTCTATCTCTCTCCCTCTCTCACACACATTCGCTCTCTGTGCATGTGTTTAAAAGAGAATGGTGTGGTACAAGAGGGCGTGAGTGTGTGTAGGTGTATGTGTACCTAATCTGCCCTTGTAGAATTCTCTCACAACTCTTTTATGATACGCCCAAATTCAATGAAGCGCACAGTAAACAGAAAACAGTAGATGGATTCAGCAAACAGAGAGGGAGTCATAACATTCTGTGTGTTTGTAGAGAAGAACAGGGAGTGGCAAAGTGCTAGGAGTTAAGAGAACTCTGATTTTAGTTAAAGACAAAAACATGGAGAAGAGCAGATGGCCGTGTCTCTGAGACAAGTCTCGCTCAACAAACTAAAACAAGCATTGCTTCACAAACTAGGGAAAATACACAATGAGAAAAAGATTACTCTCAGAAAAACTCCTGAGAGCATAGTTGAATTCTCTTCTGGCAAGAAGTCAGTAGGAGTATGCATTTCCCCCCACACCAATAAAACTTCTTCTGTGCAAAAACAAGACTGAAAATGTCAGAGAACAAAAGAAAAAGATGTTTTTTTTTCCCCTAAACGCTGAGGAGTTCTGGAGCCACACAGGGAAAATGACCACAAGACCTCCATTGAAAATAAATGAATCCAACATGCATTGGTGCATTTTTGAGAGATTACTCCATTCAAACTGCAATTTTATCTAAACCCTCAGTACCACATATAACTTGCAGGAGAGGCCGTTATGAAGTTCAGTAAAAGTTGTGCAATGGTGGCACACAGCATGTTTGAATAATTCAATACTAGGATATGTGGGAATGGGTGTGTTTCCTGATGAACTTGACATAGGTGTGTCTGCCTGTGTGAAAGAGTGCAAATAACACGGGTGCGTGTGGTGTCTCAGGGCTGTGGTGACTCATAACCTCTGACTACAATGCATGCAAGGCAACACATGCCGAGGAGTGAGAGGGAAGAGGGGGGGAAAAAAACGAGGAGAGGCTAGAGGCTTGACTGGCTTGGGTGTGTCCTCTGATCTGCAGCCACCACGGATAAGGGAAGCAGCTTTATTTGTTCTTAAAACACAGCAGTCTGAAGGAAACAACACAGTAAAGTACTGTAACAGAAAAAAAAGTCATGCTACAAAACTATAAAATAATGTGATTTTTTTCAGGTTGAGTTTTGCTCATGAGGAAAGAAGGTGGCCGATATCTAGTACAGTACTTAACAGAACACGGATTCTTTCCATTTAAATCAGCTGAGGATAAAAATGAATTTGGAGTGGTTTTTTTTTCGTTTTTTTTTTTTTTCACTGTACTCAGATGACAGACACAAGCCAAATCCCCCTCCAATCCAACAATAAAGTCTGTGTACTTCAAGGGGAGTGGCCTCCTCCTCCTCCTGCTCCTGTGGTCCGTATCAGAGATGTGTTGATAAATAATGGGCAAGTGTCGACTCTGGCCACACCCTGCCTCCCTCCTGCACAATGCTGTGTGTACTTATCTAAAAACATGTTAGCATCTGTAGCCAAATTGGCACATAGGAGAGATAACATGAGAGCAGAATTGCTCTGGGATGATAATCACTGTGTGTTTACTTGCCTACACAAGCCAAGAGGTACTCATACTGTATGTACATTGTATCTCAGCAGTTTTCTACAATGTGTGGCTCATTATCCCAGCATTTAGGGAGAAATTAAGGAAATGTTGTCATACGTTTCTGTTGCATTTAATCCACTCTAAACAGTCCTTCAGCTCTACAGCTACAGGAAATCTGAGGTATTCCGTCTGAGTTATTGCCAACTGTAGGATTTATAACCCATTTTCATTTTGTGTGAATGATATTTCACCCAGATTAATTTTTAAATGACAATTTTAGATGGCAAAATCCCATAATGTCAGTTTAAATACTGTTTCAAATCATCACCAAACTGTATTCCTGTTGGTGGAATTTGTTCTTTATCCTAATACCCATAATACTCATAAACAGACAATGGCACTAACAAAATCACATAAGAGCAGTTTAAACTTCTAAGCATTTGTTTCCTATCCTGAGGCATTAAGCTGACAATCAGTAAAGGTCACAGAGATGGTTGTAGTCTCTCGCAGGACAGGAACAGCAAGAGGTCAGAAAGGATCAGAAATTTCCATAGGGATAAAATCTAATCAATCAGTCAAAGATCAAAAACCACCATTCACCGAATATGAGGACAGGAATTACCTGTTCATGAAGGACATCAGTCTGGCTGGAATTCAGCTTCACTTTCAAAGCAATGTGGCATGTAAGAACTGCACTTGCATTCTTTGCTTGATGATGACATGCACAGACACTTTTTTGCTATGTGTGCATGTCTGCTCTATACTGTAGGCACACTGTTATGTTACAATAACAGCTCAAGCAGATGACGTTTAGATCTGGCGCCTTACTCCCCAGTTGATATTTTTTACACTTAATGCAAAATTATTTGACATCTTTCAAAAATGACATTTCATTTTCATTTCATATTTAATTCAAAATGTAGACAAGTTCAACACAAATCTCCCAGGAGCAGAAACACCGAAAACAAACATGAGTCACAGTGGAGCCCCTCAGTCTGACTGACGTCTGACAACTTCTTCAAAACTGCCAACCAAGGAAAACAAGGAGCAGCATCAAGGTGTCAGTGACGAGAGACTGTAGTACATAGATCAGGCGACAAGGTCAGAGTAAGGACTGAGTGGCATACAGAGGGCTGATGGATAAGACTGAACCAAAAAATAGTTTTCCTTAAGGCAGTCTAAGATTCTTACATGATCCATGTGGTATAGTTGTCCATTACATGTGCATCAGTGAGAAAAACAACAACAAAAAAACAGGACACTGTTTGTTGAACAAAAAGAGAGATTCCCAAACTTTTAACTGCCGCTTACCCTCTCTGTTCCTACTTGCTTGTTGCTTATTGGATGAATAAAGTACTTGTACTATCTTATCTTCTACTATCTATATATATAACAATTAAGATTATGGCCTAATATTTGCTACATTAACGGAATGTGAACACATTATGGTACATAATAATGGAATAGGGTTGTATCTGGGATAGTTTTGAGTGTAAAATCTTTTTCGATATTATCTTAATGCTGGTGAACGCTGAGAACACACTCATAGATTAATTTTGTGTACCCCTTAGAAACCATCCAAGTACCCCAGTTTGACATCTACTGAACTAAAATGCAAGCATTATTTCTTCAGAACCCTACATGCATCTCAATTTTGCATCAAACAACTGAAGCAACAGCACAAAATAATAATAAAATAATCTCAAGTACCATAGAGGAATTTATGAGGCAAAGGAATTGCCCACAAACACGAAGATCCAATTAAATATGAACTCCAGGTTATCATTTAGTGATTTTAAAGGAGGAGTATCCTCATATAACCCCAACGCGATGATTGACTTGATCTTTGGATAACGTTTGGTATATTCCAATTGGACAAAGATACTGTAGTTATGTAATGAATCTTTTACAAATACAATTCCTAAATTCAATTGCATTGCTTTAAACACATAATAACCAGCTCATACATTTTGAAATGAACAGAAATATAGTTTCATTTATTTTCAATTAAAAAAAAGGCAGGAGAGTTTAATCAAAAATATTAAATAATTATAATGCATGAGAGCTGTAAGCCTTGGAGACCGTATGGATTTCTTATGCCATTTGTTAATATACACAGCCTTGTCTTTTTCACTAATGTAATCTGCCCTGGTATGCAACAAAGATAACACCACAAACAAATCACCATCTATCCATAGAAGTATCTATGGAATGTTCTTTCTTGCTGGGAAAAAGGCATACTTCCGCTGAGAGCCTAGGGCATACATACATACCTACAGGTCATCCCTATGCAACAGAACCACACCTTAGAGGTAACTCTGAGCCAACTCATAAATCAAACTTTACTGCATCCAGGGTCAAAGCATGCACCAGTAAAAGCAAAAAGTTGGCTTGCTCAATTCACCCTTAACTTCACCATTCATAGGGATCCATTTTAAAATGAGATGCTCAAATGTCTTAGAGTAATGACAGTCATCTCAGTGTAATGACACAATTATGCTGACCCTGGCTTTGTTGCTATGGTTACAGCTCATATCAGCAGGTTGTTGTGGGGATCCCCACGCACTCTTGTGATTCACACAGGCTATCCGTCTCTTCGTGAAGACGCAAAAAAAAAAAGGGAATAAGAGACAGATTGAATTGTGGTTTCCCCTGCAGATTGTGAGTCACGAACACGAGGGAGGGACTGAGAAGGACTATTCCGGGATGGCTGCCATAGCAACATAATAAGCAAGGGGGCAGGTTATTGCAAGAATGTTTCCATAGCAATGCCATGTGTGTGTATATAAATACGAGCTGCCAAAACTCCACTCCAGGAGTAGTGACGAGTAGTAGTTGTTGTTTAGGCATCCTAGCTAAGAAAGAGCGGTAACTTAGCAAAGGCTATTTACTAAAGGAAACTCCCAAATATCCTTGAGGCACATCTCAAACACTTTTCAGCTTTAATGTAATTTCTCTCTCTTGGCTCACATTCACATCTCCAGTCACAAGAGACAATCTACGGTTTTCTCTCCGGGTAACAGAGTTAGAAGGGCTCTTTCTAACTACCGCAGTATAAAGAATATAATGTCCCTGTTCCATTCTTTCCCACTCTCTGCCTCCCTGAAATAGGATATTGCAGTTATCTAAAGCTTCTATTCAAAAAGATAAACAGACATGGATTGCCTGGTTGAAGCTGAGTTTATGTAAATGATCCTGTGATTTCAGTGCACTGCAACAGAGGATATTTGTTCAGCAGCTTTCATGTTTTCGCACAGACAGCTACCTTCCTGTGAGCAATACATTCCTGTCATACTTTTAAAGTGTTTCAACAGCCCAGCCCTTTATTGGTGGGATTCAAACCTCATGCTCTGCATAAGTTCATACTTAGCTGGGAATACATCATCAGGGTTAGTGAGTAACTTGAAATGCATTCATCTGCGATATGAAGTTTGAATTTTTCACATGCATTTCACGAGAACTCATTCTCCTTGCGCAATGTATGATTGTACTATTGTGTGTTTGACAAAGTGTTAATCCTTGTACAAGCAGTGAAAGGCATAGACCATAGGCTACGTGTGGACAGAAGATAGACTGGATATGTCGTCACTGGACTTCTAATCAGCCTTGGAGAAAGTGTAGCCTATTAGTTAAAATCTAAAATTCCATGAGGACTGTGATAATGTGGCTCTGGAATTCTTGTTATGTTTGTGGGCAGGATTTGTCTCTCTCTACAGACTATAGGATCGTCTCTGTTGCAAGCATAAACACTTGCACTATGTGTATATTGACATAAAGACAGACAGACAGACAGACAGACAGACAGACAGACAGACAACTAACCAGGCAGGCAGGCCGAAACAGGCAGGACAATATTGCATCAGTGTACACTTAAACAATTAACCAGTTCAGAGCCTGAGGGAATAAACTCTGCATGCAAAACTATTGAAAGAAATAATATAAACTATGTCTGGAAAGGATACTATTCATTCTAGTGCTATAGTTCTTTTTTTAGATTTTTTTTAGATGAAATAAATAATACATGGGTCTTCTATGATTGCAGCTTTATTTAAGGAATTATATCAGTATATGTCTAGGACAAATATGGACTTTCAAAAGTTGCATACAGTGTAAAATCCTTCTTGTTTATGTAGAGGTGTGTAATGTTTATTTTACATTCATGCCTGTTTGTGTGTAACATGGTCTGATGACATTTAGCATTACAACAGAGATGGATACCGCACTTCTGATAGTTGACATCACAGAGCATTGTAGTAGCGCTTCTGAAGAGACCATCAATTCCAGCGCTCCACCTCCCCCATTGGTAATATGAGACTGCAGAACTATGTATGGGGCCTCATGTCCAAAAAAGCAGGGGCTCTCTGTTTTCCCTCTTCCTCCTGCTCCTTTTTCTATTGCCATCTTATTGAAAGTCACACTGTTCCTCACTTATGCGCAAAGCCCTCAGACATGTTGTTTTCATGGAAACAAAAGGAGGTGCCATATTTCAAATTGGGCTTCTTTCGCCTTAAGGGTGGTTTTGACGCGTATGGAAGTCATCTGTGAATGACAGCGCCATTCCACATTCTCCCCTTCAGCACCCTGACCTCCAACCACCTCAGCGGAATGCGAAAATGCCTCCCTGCATTACAAGACCGCGGAGAGCGCAGACACCCAATAGGTGCCTAGCATAGATACAGACAAATACTGTAACCAGACACACTGATTCACAGGCTACAAAGGAAAAGTCTTGCACTCAAACACCATAAAAATATGAATATTTAGTGAAGAGGAACTTCATAGCCTGTACAATTCATGTTTTCTGCATGAAAATGTGAAACATCAAGGACGCAGTTTTCCGTAGGGGGAGAGAATATTTTCCTCAACCAAAAGCTTTTTTTTTTTTTTTTTCCTGCCTGCAAGAGCTGCCAGTTGAGTCCGGGGGAAAACCCCAGTATCAGCACAATGCAGTACAAAAACCACTGGCCGCAATGATTCTGCTCGCTTTCAACTTATTGTCGTTTTGGACAATCAATCAATAACACAAACATTGTTTAAAAAAACATTCTTTGGCATGGGCGGTCTACAATCTAACACTAAAATAAACACAAGAAGGGTTGTGAGTCGAATGTTTTTAAAATCTTGTGTAGGATGCTCTTTAAAAAAACAAACAGAGCTCCACAGTCATACTTAACAAAACTTTATAGTGCTTAAAAAAACAAACAATCAAACAAACAAACAAAAAAAAAACAACCTGGACAACATTTGCGCTTTATCACAATACTCTTGAGTATAGCAGCAGCAGCAGCAGCCGCCCGACCCCCCTCCCCACACTTTCCAGATGTGTGGAACAGACGGCTAACACTTGCATACCATACCATACCATACCATAGCCTCACACACATGGGACAAGACTGAACGCTTATCACTAATACAGAGCCTTTGTGTGTGTGTGTCTGTGTGTGTGTGCTGTGCTGTGCTTTGTCCTGTGTGGCTCTGGCATACCAAACAAACCCCTGTAAACCACAGCCCAGCAGCAGAGACACGGAGAGTCAGTAAGGAAGAGACAGGGCGAGAGAGAGAGAGAGAGAGAGAGAGAGAGAGAGAGAGAGAGAGAGAGGGGTGCGAGGCCAAGAGAACTCTGAGGAGAGGAGAAGGTTGGCAGGACTGGAGCTGAGTGTTGCTGTTGGCATTACACAGTGTATTGTTCTTGTAGCTGCACAGAGATTTTACGCGTTTAACCCTCACATCTCTGACTCAACTACAGAGGAAGCTAGATTTGGCTAGCATGTTAAATTGGGTGGTTTTTCTGGCATCCACGCCACCACTATACTACTCACTTCCCTTTGGGTTTCCTATTTCCAACATGTTTTTTTCCATCCACCCATAACCTAAAATGCTCTCTTAACAACACTTGGCAAACAAAATATTTCAGTAACTTGAAACTCCAGCATAGCAGTTCAGTCTGCTACTTTCAGATAAACTGAAAATGTGCTTCACAGAGCTGTAAAACCCAAAATTAATGAGCAATACCTAACTTTTCTATTCTTACCCTCAACAAATTCCTTTCATTCCAAGAGGGAATGGCATAAACATGTCTGGATTTACTATGCTATAAGTAGCATAAATGTATTTTGAAGAGATTAGAAACATCTTAAAAATAACTTCGGCATAACTTGTCCATCCTCATTCTCAGCTATTTACTCCAACCATAACTTAGGCCATTTTAAGCAGCCATGCCAGTGGTCTCTCTCTCTCTCTCTCTCTCTCTCTCTCTCTCTCTCTCTCTGCAGTAACAAAATGGTTGACTGGTTTGGTTTCCACAGTGTTCTGCTGGCCCTAAACAGCTTTGCAGCCATAGTGCTAACCAACTTGCCATCCACACATTGAAAAACAGATAGTCAGGGCCGTAGGGTCAAAGCACCCACCTTTGTAGGAATGTTTGATGGCAGACTGAGCAGAGGGCCCCTCCCAACACTTTAGGTTGCATAATATAATTATCCAAGGGGAACTTTCGTTCAAACAAAGAGCAGTGAGTGGTTTAATTGTGCGTAACAACAAGAAAATATGCAAAACTTTGGGTATATTAAGTGGCTTTATTATTTGCACACTGAAAGCCATCATTTCTAATAAGAGTCACATGCTATGCAGGAACAGTGTATAGCTTTGTGGTGAGAGATTTGACAGGAGGAAGAAGTAGAGACAGATGTTAGTATGGCAGGAACAGAATAAAGGGCTGTTTGTTAAAGATAAACACACACTGTTTGAAAACCAAGCCATCCTAAAACAGGGGTTTATCAATTCATTCTGTCTAATTCTGTCTCCATCACTTCTGTTCATACTTGGCATACTTATCGTTCATGATATATCAGTTTATCAATTCAATTTCAACTAAGTCCTCTGTCATTATCTGGTTGAGTTTGCTTACCTAGCTTTACAATGTTTCTTGGAACTTTCCTGAAAAAGAAAACAGAAAAAAGGTTTTCCTGAGTTTTTTAAGCTTTTTTTTTTAGTTTGTTTTTTTATTAGTGATTGGTCACTGCTGCTCTAATTCAGGGAAGATGCTACCTCACGTATCTGTCTGTCAAAAACACGTATCTGTCTGTCAAAAACTCTGAACCATTTTGATCAACAATGCTACAAAGGTATGCTATTTAGAAAAAAAATGCCTGATCATATGATATCCTTTGTTAGTACAATATGGTTTGTTAAGCCTTGAAGGACATGTTCTACTTGTATATTTATTTTATTATGTGTTACATGGACTTCAGGATGAGCAACTTCATAAAATGTGACAAAAGGTGTCCTTCTGTAGGTCTCTTGTCCTCTGATAGCGTACTCATCAATAGTAGATTGGCCTCAGTCATACAGAGTATATCAACCACCACCTTGAAAATGTGCTCTTTTCAAGCTGCATAACTTTGAGCAACACAGGAGGCTGTCAGAGGAGGAAACAAGTTGGGCAGCTGCACTGTCTTCTACATGGTGTTGACAAATGACAGATGGATTGAGGACAAAGTGGGTCCTCAGTCTTGGAGTTTCACAAGGTACTTATCTCAGCACAGGCATTTACGGCAGAGAATAAATGTGGAGCTGAGAGATTAGCTTTATGCTTACCCCTCACCTTTCCATTCAAAGGCCAGTTTACTCACTCTCAAACAGCATATACTGACAATATTACAGTATTAGTAATATTGCTCTTACTGTAGGTTACACTGATAAACTCTCAAACTATGTTGACAACATCCCATACTCTCAACTTCAGATGATACTAAAAGGCAAGAAATTATGACCATTCATTCACACATGAATTTTGGTTAGTGACTTGACTTATCAAAGGGCTTGCTTCACAATAAACTGAAGTCTAGCTTTGTTTGCAAGGAACTGGGAGTCCATTTTACCCTCAACCTTATGACTCAAGCCTTTTAATTTTAGGGCCAATACACCACCTAGTGGAGGATATAGATTACTGCATATGCAGACATGCCCCATGCCTCCTCACAAACTGCTGAAATGTCCAAAGGTAATTAAAGACCCCAAAAATCTTCAAAAACACACCAATTTGCCAAAATGCTTGTGCAACTTACTCATTGGGAGTTGTATGAGATACACACACAACAGCTGAAAGGAATTAAATTCAGAATTGACTTTCACAACCCCCAAGCTATCTTCTCTCTCCTTAGTGTTGCCCAGTGGTTTTGAAGAAACTGTAAACAACAGGAATTGAGCACCAAGTCTTTTCTCCCTGACAGCATCTTAACTCAAGGCTGGGAACAATTGCTCATAACTGGAAGATACGGAGTGCAAGTCACAACCAATTTTCTGCACCTTAAGCAGGGGAATAACCAGCTACTCACAGGGCCTATGTAATGCACATGAGCCGCCAGGGCATGAACAGGCAAGAGCCCGGATAATTTGACAGCAGAATATTCAATTAAGGCAATAGGTTGAAGGGAGTCATTTCACAAAGGCTAAAAATAGTAAGGCTGAGCAGTATTAAATGAGGTTATAAAAGTGTTACATTTTGAAAACGCTAAAAAGGTCTACCTCAAAGCCTCCTACCACTCTTCGTGAAGCTCAGCACATTTTGATTATCATTTGTTTGTTTTAAATTGTTGAAGTTGACTGGATGGATTTTTATTAAGCCCCGCCAATTCCACAAGTGGATGATTTTAAAAGATCAGCATTTGACAAGGGCATGAACACAAATTTACGGTTTTAAAACCGAGAGGTCTTCTAGCCCTCTTCTAAATGAAAAATTACTGTAAACCCAACATTGCTGCTCAGAACATCCCGCAAATCACAACAGGGAAGGACATAACCAAGTGTTCTTGTACATCACCTTGTCCCCCCCCATTTAGATGCCATGGTCAAGTACATTAAACCTGCCCCGACATAGATGCACATCTACAGCCCACTACCCTCATGTCCAACAAAATAGGAGTCCTGATCTCGAATGAAACATGGGAATTCTGACTACATCTGGAACAATGAAGACCCTCTTACGCAAACATTCCATTACAACAAATTCAGGCAAGCTGCGTGCGGAGTGGAAAAGTGGTGTCACTCGAAAACCTCTTCTCAACAATGCCACATGGGTAACATTCATCATTCAAGTACACATTCACAAAATATAAGCAGCATGGAGATAGTGGCTTTATTCCAATTATTTGCGACATTTGTAATGACTCATTGCCTCCATGTAAGCAGCAATGTTGCAGGGTAAAGGTAAGTCCTAAAATTGCAAAAATTACTACTGGAGTACACAGAATTATCACCTATTAAGTCAAGGCAACAAAAATTGATAAGGTAAGGCAAGGCAAACAAAGATATTTGACCCTAAACATACTTTCAAGGGACGGAAACAAAAGGAAAAAAACAAATCCAAATAGATTATGAAAAACACTTTTTATTTTTTTCCACCTTAACTCCACATAGAGCATACAACTCACTCCAATTTTGTTTTTAAGTTCCATTGTGGTTCAAAGTGGTTGCATGTCCATACATTTTTGCCAGATGGTGCTTTAGCGTGAAGGCTCACTTGAAGATTTTGCCCTGGTTGAAAGCCTTTCCAACATGCTTGAAGTCACCCTCCCATGCAAAGTACTCCTTGACCATGGTCTTGCACTCTTCACTGTCCACGTCCAGCTTGCGCCAAGCATAGGACTCGTAGTCAATCTGCCAGTCTTCAGACAACTGCAGAAACAAAAAAAAAACAAAAAACAATTATTCACCTTAAAAGACAAGACACAATCTAATCTGTGAAAATTAGAACATTCAAACGTAATTTAGTGCACACAACAGCCCTCAGCATCTTACCTGAGACCTGAAGATGAGCAAGCAAGAGGCATGTTATATTAAAGGCGCATGCATCTGCCATGTTCATGCACACCACTCACTCAGCCTGTTTACCATACATCCATGTGATATTTCTGGAAGGTGTTAAATTGTTGCTCCATTTTTGTATTGGACCAAAGTGACACAGGATCTGCAGTCAAACAGCTGCCTGATCTGCTACAGCAACGTACCAAATAGCAAAAACGCTGCCATTTTTGTCCCTCATTACAGGTTGCCTTGACCAGACACAATAGGTTCATGACCTCATACCAGGTGTGAACTTCAGGGCCCATTTTCCAGACATGGACTAAGGGTAGTCCTACATCAAGTGAGAACTTCAATCAAGAGCTCCACCAAAAGAGCCTTTAATCAATGACTAGTTCTAACCAATCCAGACACCCGGCCACAGTAAATGACACATATTCTACAGTAGCCCACAAACTCTGCCATTTCTTTTTAAGACAGCACAAAATGCTGGGCACAACTGAGGTTCAACAAGTGAGACAAGTAACAAGCTTGAAATTAACTCTGCTACCAAGCCTCACATAACTGTGCCCACAAGCAGATACTAGTGAAATGGGGACACTTCGAATTCGGACACTCAAGCCTTGTGGGCTAGACTCACTCAGCTTCACAAAAACATATGGACAGAAAATTGAGCAGAGGGACTAAGGCGTCACCATCTTGGCCACAGATTGACACCTATTTTTCCAGTTACTTTACTCCATGTCGCCAACAAATAACCCAAAGAGATTAACTACTGCATTGGTTATGTGTGTGATCATAGTGATAAATTAAGATCAACATGGAGCATACAGTAGATCAAGTGAATGAGCCTCCAGTAAGGAAATGCAACCATTCCACCCACGTAATATATCGTCACTATAAGAAATGGTCGCTTTAGGTGAAGAGCCGCAATTTGATTTTGTGAAGGGTGCTTAGTATTTTAATATTTTTGACTCCCTTAAACAGGAGAGTGGTGTTCTATTACATTCCAACAGCAAATTGATTACAAGAACGCTACATGTAGAGGTAGCTACACACAGCATCTAATATCATGCATCAAGCTAATGTATGTATAGGGCTAATGTAGGCTGACAAGCATGTGAGGGCTACATTACTATGTTGGGTTTGAAGAGACGCCATTGGCAGGGCTCAAGCTGAGGGGCAGGGAAACAGTTGCCTTTCAAATCCCTCAGCACGCATCAGGATAGCGTTACAACCAATAAGAGCAACAAAGGCGGAGACTGAACCACAGTGTGATTAACCCAGCCAGAACTAGGGTTCCAGAGGACAAGTCAAAGAGGCGTTGCTAGACGTCCCCAGCTGCAAATTACTATTATTTGCTGCCGCAATGGGGCGTCAAGATTTCTCGGCTAAATGTATTGTGCACCTAACAAAAACATTTGATGAACAGTGTCTGATGTAAGGGTAGATGAGGACAAGTAGTCGCATGTGAGCGACAAATCGCATTGCTGCGCCATTATGTAATGAGACCATTAACGCAACACAGATGTTAGAAAAAATTTGTAAACTCAGTTTTATGGGTTGTAAACAATCAAATGTCCCATTCAATCTAAATCATAAAAATGTCCCATTCAATCTAAATCAATATGTTGATATACACAGTGGAAAATCTTCTTTTGAGAGGTCTTGCCAATACAGTGCACGTCTGGTCAAAATCCATGCCAAGAGGTGCCCAAAAAGGCCACTTGTTTTTGTACAAGACTATAGAATTGGAAAAGGCACAAGGTGCCAATTGTGGCTTAGTGAAAAATCAGCCATTTACCAAAACAGCAAACTTAATCAACTTTCCAGTTCAACAATATCCCTTTATCTACCCTGTTGTCTGCCAAATTCCAACAGAACTGAAGGCCAACAAATACAAGACTTGTGTACACATCAGGCCTTAAAACAGATTTGGACTAGAAAATGTTCTACACCCTTAGAGCACAGGCCTTGATGGTAGCTGTAGTCACACATTATGTGGACAGCATATAGACTCAGCAAGCAATACTACATAAACTGACCCATCTACTGCATGGCAAGAAAGAGTTTTTGCTTCAAGGTCTTGGGCAAGAAATCTCCAGTCACATGAGCTCTGTACTAGTTTCTTGTCATGTCCCCGAAACATTCAACTAGTCCAGAAAGCCACGTGCCGGTTTAGGGTGGGGTTGGTCCGTCAACTGAAACTGTGAAATGTCACATGGAAATGCAGTCATAACTCCCCACACAAAAAGAGTCATCAAGACTGACCAAACTTAAAGCTGTATAACCTCTATACTTCAAGCTGTCTACCATCTCCAAGCTCATATGGATACAATTGAATTGAAATATCTTTTTGACTGACAACCTACACAATCAAAAGCTGTAGCGTCCATTAACAGCCCAACTACAGGAGGCTCACTCCATCTACTATAGAACAGGGGAATATAGGGCAATGGAAGTTCACCAGGAGACTAGAAAGTGTAAGAACATTCACTTGACATTCCTGCAAAGTTTTTCTAAGCAACCTTCAATAGTTTTGAGTACCAAGTGTCCAAGCAAGAGAAACTGCACGATATCGATGGGCAACTAGAATACATTTAACATGCCATTTCTTATCCCTTCGTAATGCTGAGGGCAACACACATTATCAGCGACACCCTACATAAGGGGGAAAGAGCCATACTATATCAGGCCAATTGAAAGGGACACTTACAGTAAATGCCAAATCTTGACCCCTGAAGATCCAGATACCGGAGATGGAACTGTCGTTATTTGTGCCAAAAAGGATGACACTTGCAAAGGCATTCTTGCGGAGTTTGTCAAGGCGCTGGAACATTCCTACAATGAAATAATTGACAGAAATTAAAACAACTCAGGCATCCTCTATGGCTCCAGTTAAGATACTGGTAACAAAACAGTACAAGTAAACCATACTCCTCTACCTCCGAATGGTCTAAACCATTTCATCCCAAATACAGCAGTGTGTGGATGCACTTCTATGCAATCTTATTTACTTCATTCACTGAGGATATTTGACGTTTGATCGGATGCAAACTTACCTGAGATGAGATTGCAGCTCATGAACGACTGGGTCAACTCTGTGGGGTATTTGTACTCCCCATACCAGATGGAGTAGCCCTCACGGTCGAAGTGCTCCCAGAAATGTGGGATTGCTACAGTCAGGGTGTCCTCATTAGAGTACTTCCTCTTGAACTCATCCATGACAAATGCGCTAAAGACACAAAACAATGTTTGCATTTTTTTTATACTGTACATCCTTTTCAAGAATTTAAAACTTACAAGGAGGGGAAATTAACTGAATGTTCCAATAAGTTATAAGAACTGTGAACAACTTCAAAATGTGACAGATTTAACTTGGCAGCATTGTGAGAATTACATTTTGTGTTATGAAATAAGACAAAGGAAAACCAGCCCAATTAAAAGGAGCCAACCTTCACACATCATTGATCAGTAATATGCAAGTACACAAAGTTCTGTGAAGTCACTGTTCGTTAATCACTCGTCACCTCTTTGGGAGATGTGCGAAGGGGTCCTTGGCTTTGGGCTCGGCGGCAAGGGCTGCCTCACACTCATCCATCTCCTCTGCAGCAGGGGCAGCTTTCTTCTCTTCCTTCTTCTTGTCCTCTTTCTTCTTCTCCTGCTGCTTGCCTTCCTTGCCACCCTTCTCTTTCTTCGGTGGCGTGTCCTTCTTGGGCTGCATCTCAGCAAACTTCTTAGCTAACGACAAGACAGAAGCAACAACAATCCCATCATGTTGCATCACAAAGGCTTCACACAGCCGCCCTCCCAAGACTAGCCTGAAGGCCGTGGAACATGTCCACACTGCAGATAGCCCAGCACGCACTCCAGGTAGAAGCCCCTTTGCTTAGGAATGTGGTTCTGTTACAGAGCCAGACTCAAGAGGTTGCTTAATGCAAAGAATGCTTATTGCAAGAGAGAAAAAAAGTAGTTATGCAACACATACAATATCAATTGGAAAAAAAAAAAAAAAAAAAAAAAAAAAGATTGATCCAAACCACTTTTCACAAGTTATCACAAGTGTCATGCCCAGCACTGTATTATTCTTTGGGGCGAACTTGAAAACAAGCCTGGCTGTCTAAATGAAGTGTGCATGTCATGCTAAATTAAGTGTGCAGGTTGTCTTTGCGCACACACACACACGGTGCAAAGCTGTGCCCAAGGCAACCACGCCATCTAAACTGCAATCTTATTTTTGCACATTCATCAGAGATAACTACATGAGGTACTTTCCAGATAAGTGTAGTGACAGAGGGGGAAGGAGGGGAGAACACACACCTCCAGTTTAAACCCCACCAGTACACATTTGTTAAGACACCAATACCACTGTGAAATGGGTCACTGGAAACCAGTTCTTATTTGTGCACACAGCCACAGAATCATAGATTTCAATGATGTCAGATGGTGGGAATATTATGTACTTTTTGGACAAATCCTCAAAGCCAAAATTGCTTAAGAAAACAGGAACACAATTGAGAAATGTGCTGCTGATTAAACAAGTTGGGCAGGTCATTTTCCAATCTTTTTGTCCCCAGATCTTCTCATGTAAATGGCCTCCATTTCAACTAATCAAACTAACAACTGATTTCTGTGCCCTAACCCATTAGTGTGTGTTATATACTGCATGGTACTCAGTATGCTGAATGTTTGCCCAGTTTACCAAATTAGCACTGGCTTGAGCATATTAGTAATATCAAATACATACCTAACCCATTATTTTATAATCTCCAAATAGGCAGACAACTCACCATCATACTGGGCCATCTTCTCACAGAGCTTCACATCCCCAAGGACAGTCTTGAACTGAGGCTGGTTAACGCAAGTGACAAACCAGCGGTTCACGTTGGGGTAGGACTGACGGAAAGAAGGGTCCATAACCTGCAAAGAGCAGCAACGTTTAGCTGATGTCGGAGAAGGAAGCCACAATAGGCCAAGACTAATAGACCGCCAATGTCTTACCTGCTTGTAGAGCCAAAGCATAGAGCAGACGACTGTGATGTCAGCCAGGCTTACTCTCTCGCCAACCAAGAAGGTGCGGGTGTTCAAGTGCTGGTTCAGGTAAGCAAGAGCGCGCTTAATCTCCTCCTTTGCCTGCTCTGTGGCCTTTATTAAAAATTAAACAAACAACAATTTAAGTACACCATCATTTTGGATCTATACAGGGGTTAACAAGCTATTTGGTAGCCAGCACTAATATGCTCTCTGGCTTGACTGCTGGATGTCACTGATGAATGAAATATGTCTTCAACACACAGTGACGGGCGTTGCAAGTGAGGGGCAAACACCTCACCTAACCAGCATTCTTACCTGTTTGTTGAACTGCATGATGCCGAGGGTGGGGAACACCCATGCGCTGGCTGATGGGACGATGTCATTGTCCGCAAAGCTCACCCACTGCAGCACCTGGGCGCTGGCCTGCGGGCTGGTGCCACGAAGAGTCTCATTGCTCACTGGACATCAGGGAAATAACATTTTATAGTAACCGCAATTGGAGATTTGTCATGTTACATAGATGTAATGCAAAACAATGGGAGGACTTACAATAGAAAGCAATGGCATTGCTCTCTGACAGACAGAACCCATCATCACCCTGGTAGGCTGGAACCTGGAGGAATGTAGAAAGTGCCCTCATATGTTAACATTCAGTCTAAAAGGGCCACAGCTATTCATGCCATCAATTAGAGAGGTTGATCACTGACCTTGCCCAAGGGAAAGTTGTTAAGGAAGGTAGGGTTGCGGTTTGTCTGCCCAAAGGTGAAGGCAGGGGGGGTGCTGGCAACCTTCAGCTTAGCACCACTGTACTGGGCTGCAATCTGAGCCTTGAAGGCCCTCCAGTTCTCTGGGTATGTGTAGAGTGTCTGGAGATGAAAGAATAGTACAAATTTCAAATTAGAGTTAAAAACTAAAAAAAAAATGAAAATAAAAAGATTGATGGCCAAAATGGTTAAATAGTTTACCCAAACTATTCCAAATAATCGCTCACTGCAACTATGATGCAGCAAGTTCTACCATGGCTTTGAAGCACAAATAGCACAAATGCATCTGACGTAGCAAATAAACTGACTACATGTGGATAAAACGTTCACTGTTCTTGTTACCTTATGTTCAAAGACACCAGTTTAACACGCATTGTCAGAGCGTTTCAATGACCAGCACCGTTTTGTCCGAAATTTACAGGAGCTAATCATTCTGAAGCAACTTTTCTATAGCCTAATGTTCTAAAATACAATGCAAGATAGGTCCGAATAAAAAGTTTGATGTCACCCACTTAATAGGCCATTGGACTAACATTAGACACAAGTGCGGTAGAAGTTGAGGGCAGCCGGCCCTACATTAAAAAACACAGTTTAGGTGGGAGTTGACTATTCATGAATGCTTCTTAAAAGGAACCAGCTGACGTCTACCTTGATGGGAAACTGAGCTAACGTTTATTCATTAGCTTCTATGCCGGAATGATCTACGTTACGTGGACAAATTTGTTTGTGGATAACCCAAATGATAACGTAGTCTCCAGGATAGCCAACAATCTATTGAACTTCACAGTTGACATCGGTTCATAGACCCAAGTCACCGGCATGTAAAACGTGGCATAAGAGTAAACCCAGAATCGATAGCCTTTATTTCATAGCTACGCCTGCTAACACAACTCGGATGCGCAAAATAGACACTTTCACTTCATCTACTGCTTCCAACAACTGCAAATTGAAGATTATTCTATAGACAACAACGATGATGGCCAAGATATCAGTTAGATGGTCTCAAATGGCTTCAACAACCATTAGTAAAGTCCCCCTTCCATCTTACTCACCCCTGCCGCCATCTTCAGGATGAGAGAAAGGAGGACCTCAGGCGCGCCTGCTTGACGTATAGACCAAGACTCGTCGCAGAAATAAAACGTTTCACGGTGCGATTGACAAGCGTGTTCGCAATAAAATTAATTACTATTTAATTGATATTCAAATTTTTCAAAATCTAAAATATTTGTCTGTTTTAAAGTGTTACATCAGTATATGCCGAATATTATGCCCAGTCCTCCGTTCCTTATTTGCACGTCATTCATTAATTTAACAATATCATTTTGAGTTGGTGCAGTCAACTCACAATAGACTAATTCACCCTTTTTATTACGTTTTAAAAATTTGCTTTGATTTGTCCTGATACAGCCATACATTTAGTAATATTTCACAACTACACAATAAGTTAACAATTATTTGCACACAAATAGTCACTGCTCAAATGTTCAATAGGAGTGTGTAGCATGTTGTTTTGTTTGTGAATAATCACCGCAGTGATGTTTAAAATATTAATTCTAAGAATATTGGTGATTGCTTTCTGCTAACTGCTTGGCTTGAAATTCATTTAATTGTCTTTTCTTTGTTAAATTTCATCCTGCTGTGACATTTTTGTTTCATTTGATGGCACCATCATTTCAATTAAAAGAGACACAGCTCTTACACAAAGCAGAACTTTTTACAAGAAATATTTATTCAAAATATGGTACAACGACATACTTTGCTTGTACTGGCTTGAAATCGGAATACCTTTTCTTTCTGAAAGGACACTGATGTTATCAAATATCAGTAAATAAACATAACCTAGCACCTTGTCTTTGTCAGCTCTTCACACAGCTTTAAAAACAGAGCCAAAACAGGCCTGATTTTGACCATTATCAAAAGCTTTTGTAATTTATAAAAATGTCAAAAATATCAAACCTTGTCTGCCCAAAGACCAGTACAAGAACTTGTGTCAGGTAGGCTATTATTAATATAAAATAAATGTCTTAAAACATAAAATCAAGTTCAGTTATCAGTCTGTCACAAATGGAAGCAAAACCAAGTTGAAGATGTACAAATTCAATGAGATGAGATTGTCCAGCTTCAGATGGAGAGATCAGCTCAATCCTACAATGAAGTAAACGAGAAAATTAAACACAAGATAAAGTTGGCTACTTCATAATTATGTGTTACAAGCAACTTTACAGAGACACCAATATAATGCAGCAATAACTTAACTTCCTCAGTATATGTATGTAGCGGACAACAACCAGTTTCTTTTGCATTTCAGGTAGCTATGCATACTCTCACAAATAGGTAATTCAACTCTAAAACCATAGACGATAATAAGGAAGTCATCTCCTCTTTGCACCTATGTTTAGGTTTTTCAAAGTGATACAAGGCATATACTATCTGGATTTACAGTTTACATTCAGCATGACTGAATGAAAACAATTTACCAAGGATGTACTTGTAGTATTTTATTATGTGTGTTGTTGTTGACTTCTTAATCTAATTTTTCCACAAACAGCAGTCAATGACACAGAGAATATGCTGTAAACATAATTGTACCCAACCAGTGTTTGGGGGAAAAAAATTACCTAGATAATCATCCATAAGAGATCCAATGGCAAACTGAAAGAGACACAGAAAAGTTCAAATGAGAACACTCACAAATGGCAACCCCAAAATATCAGGTACATTGATTTTTATTATTTGTACATACAACACAAAAAACTTGGTACTTACAATATCATTTTTGTCCACTCGAGTTCCTACAATCTTCAGACGGATTTCATCATCCTGCTGGATTACAACATCCTAGAAAGAAAGAGTCATTTTAGTGATGGCACACATAACATCAGTGGGAAAGTAATTAGGTAAAGTTGAAAATAATCAAGTATTGTGACAGAAAAGACAGCTTACTTCTTCAGCTGACTTATAACTTGGTGGATTGGAGGATGGATCAAATTCCATCTCTGATGGAATGGACTAAGAAAACACAGAAAATTACAGTTACTGATCAATGTTTACAGTGGTTTTATTTTTCCTACTCTAAGTTTGTCAGAAGATAATGCATCCGTTTAGAGCATTCTTGTATTTTATCAATTCACAGTGAAAAATAATTTGTAAACAGTGAACAATTATATTTAGACATTTACGGGAAAACACTTACATGCCGAGAGATAAAACAAGACATGGGTCCAATTTCTGTGAATAGTCCAACCTAATAAAAAAGAACAATGTTTGGCTGATGAACATACCTGACAGTGTCACATAAATTGTCGTCTTGACAGCAATTGCATACACATTTTTTATTAATAATAATAATATTGTAATGTTAAGCATAACAACATAAGAGCACATACTTTGTTAACCTGTGTGACGACAGCATCTACCACCTCTCCCTTGAAGGGCCGGAACACAATGGCCTTATACTTCACTGGATATAGAACAAAACCTCTGCCAGGCTGGATTACACCTGCTCCTATGTTGTCAATTGTGGTCACAGCAATAACGAATCCATACCTGTTGGGGGAAGGGATTTTAAATTAGAGGCACTCTTCATAATCTTGAAAATATATATTGATATATAAATATAAATATATATAGATGGAGTGGAAAGGTTTCGTCATACTCACTTTCCTGTACATGTCCCCTCCACTTCAGTGAAAAGCTTCTGTTTCACTGTGTTCAAAAGATTAGGGCCAAAATACCGGGGGTGCAGTAGAATCTCATGTTCTAAAGAGATCTGTGAAAAAATACAAACAAATAAATAAATACTCTGATCAATCAAGCAGATCATTTTACTGTACCTTACTAATGTATTTTACTTACTAATGTTCTACTTCTCAGCTTTCCCAACATATTTAATAACAAATTCCAAACAAAGTTATGAATGGATGTGTGCAGCACATCAGAAATAAGCATTTTTAAGTAACTTTGCCATTTCAAAAACTTCAGCTGATGTTTTTTTGGAGTATTTCTCTGTGATAACAATACTTTTGTCAATAGTTCTCATACTGTTGGATATATCCTTCCCTTTCAAATGGTGCTTCTTTGTTGGCTTTGTAAGGAAGGTTGCAATGCACACTAAAACAAAAAGGTGCTGGCTACCGATGAATTAGTTTGAAGGTATGAATGAAAAGGTGCCACACAGTCCAAGTTCAAAAATTCAAGAGGTTTAATAAAAGGTGGTAACGTTTCAGCTCAAGGCCTTCATCAGATCAGATTTGTATAGAAAATGCAATTGTTGTGCCCATGAAACATGTACCAAAACTTCTCTGCCTTTACCAAAGAGTTTATTCCGCAGCTACTGACTGTTTTTAGCTTCTGGTATCCCATGTCTGGCATGATTGGCAGCAACTGTGAGCATGGGCCCTACTCCTGCACAGTACAGTAAAGTACAGTATAGTCCTATAGTATATATCTTTGGCTGATCTGAATAGGGCTTTTGTGATAGGCAATTCTAAGCTTCTGTTACATAAAATCATGTTGCTGTATTATATGAAATGAGCCCTAGTACCATCGCCAAGCTAAGGGCCAAGTTCCATGTAATGGGGGATGTCCGGAAGAGGCCTCCTAAGAAGACAACACCCCAAGACGACCAAATTGTGTTGTTAAATTGCCATGTCTTGTTTACTCAAACTTCAATCGTGCAATCCACATAACAAGGAATGTGCTGTTTATCTGAATAAACTGTTCAGTAATGGCAGAGATTAGGCACATATTTCCTGAGTGCAAAAAACATAGGCTTCTCAGATCTGAGGCTCATCCCAACAAATCAGTGTTCCATAATGGGCACCATTTGAAAGGGGGCGAAATGGACTTTCCAATAGTTGACAAAGGGTAACGTTGTCATCACTGAAAAATACTGTACCAAATACACATTACCTACTTTATGTTTAGCTCCAACTAGAGTCAGAATACAATGATATAACGTTACCGCTAACGTTAGTATGGTTTGGACTTTGTCAGATTTACATCTTTCCATAGCTGCGTTAACCTTATAGCCTCTCTCCAAGTTTTCTTTAGGGACAAAACAAGCCTCATCACAAGAGAAGGTAAAACCTGAGCTTTTCATGATCTTTGGTATCACCTTCATATCGTCAATAGCTTTACTTTTCTGCCAACCAAGTTATCCCAACACAAAATTAACGTTATAGCTAACCGGTTAATTACACTTCTAGTGCTAAACTTAGCTGAACATGAAATGAAATCAGAGAACATAACATTACTTATCAAGAGTGTTGCGTTTAGATATTGCTGTTTGACAGCTCTTAAGTTCATTGAACATGTATGAAATAAATCTGAAAAACGCCACATGGCTAATGCTAGCTGATACCATTCATACATTGACATTTTAGCCCAAAGCCGTCTGAAATTAAAGTGAGGCTACATCGCTTTCACATTGTACGATTGTGAAATGAGACAACCACTTTGGCTCTGTTACTTACGTGGTAAAACATGACGCTCGGTTTTAAATTTGGTACTAAATTCAAACTAGCCACACGGACACAGGCGCGTAAAGTTATCGTTTGTTATTTACTGTGACAAATGAACAAAGCCGGAAGAGAGAAACAACTTCCGCTTGCTTGTACATTATTTCACAATAAAAGTCGATAGTAAACAAAAGGGCCAGGAGTTAGCACATTTAAAGAGTGACCGTAAAACTTATTTTTTACAAATAAAGAAAAAAAAAAGCATACATTTTACTTTACTTTATCCATTCTTAAATGGGCTTGTGACAGATGCACATTATCTACAGCATTATTTGGTCAAATTTACACAAAGGGAGCATGGCAACATCATATACACATTCTGGCATTTGCCAGAGCCAAACAAAAATGTTAATCATATGTGCACAGAAAATGTGTCAAGCAGTCAAAACAGGACAAGGTCACAAAAGTAAAAAGAGACATGCATCATCATAAAAGAAATGGAACAAGCAAATAGACGCAATCCAGGTACTGTAAAACAAACAAGTATCTTCAGGTCAGAGGCAGAAATGTTTGGGTTTGTATCTTTGGGTACAATTGATAAAATTATTGGCTTGCATGATACAATCAGTATTAAAAGGAAGTGCATATACCCAAAACATTTTGTAAACATATAAACAACCAACAGCTTCTTCTTATGCTTTATGTTTGCCACACTGTTGAACATGTTCATGTGAAAGCTCGCCAGCAAAAGCAGAGTTCCAGTCTCTCTCAAAAATCCCCTGTAATTGACTTTGTATAGTCTTTTGTCCCTCAGCAGTCTCGAACCCAGTCTGATTAACCACCAGACCAACACCTGCTGTCCGGGTAAAATAGCCTTCAGACCAGTTTGACGTTCCTGTGGAGGTAAAAAGTATACTTAGTATTACTTAGTAAAACGAGTAAGATAAGAAAGTACACTTTATTGATCACGAAGTTAATTCAAGTATAGGGTGTGAGTACGTAAGGCCTCCACACACCGACTTCGACAAAGTGGGGAGCACTCTGTTCCCAACATTCCAGTTCATTGTTTTCAATTTAACCCCGCACAATAGCGCTGAATTCTGCTGCCGCCGTCGATGTACATGTATGGAGTTGTAGTCAAATTCAAAAGTGCTCCGCAATGCTGTCGGAGCCGGTGTGTGGCCGCCTTAAAATGTCTATTCATAATACCCTTGCAGATGATAAACTAGACCTGTACATTCAATTTTCATTCATAACCATGGAGAAGAAAAAATAAATAAAAAATTCTGCTTTATTATTATTGTTATTAATATTATCGTCCCTTACCAATATAGGCAACACGATCGGTCACCATGTACTTGGCATGGTTTACTCGAGCAAAGGGGATCTGTTCCTGTGCAGTTGTGGATGGCACTTGAAAAACTTTCTGTTAAAACAAATTAACAAGACACAAATATAATCAGTTGCCAAACACAGTAGTGGCATTGTAGAACACAATGGCAAAAACACACATACACTGTAACATGGTTGGTTACTTACAACTCTTATTTTGCACTTTAAAGGAGGTTGGCTAAGGACCTTCAGAGACTCCAGGAAGATGAACATGGATTGTGGGGAGTGGCTCCAGCAGCTGACCATAAAGTTGACCTCCACTCCTCTTGCACAGGCTGCCTCTCGGATGGCTGTGTCTATCGGAGGCCAGAACCTAGTGAAACATTTGCATTTGCATCAGAAGTGTGAAAAAATGCCTGCTCATCCCATCCAAAACTATTTATCAGGTCTCACTACAGTAAATGCCCTGTAAACAAATATAATTAATAAAATAAATAAAAAGAAATAAAATATTTTTTATTCACACTTTGGTCGAAATGGTGTGTAATCTTGTGTTGAAAGGGAAGCAAAGAGGCCCTTCGTTCATCCCACAAGAAATAATTTACACTTAATGTATTTCACAATCAACTTGACCATGATCAGGTAAGTTAGCCAAAAATCTGTATATAACTAGTTTCCCTTTAAACCCCACTTTCATCAATGCACTGGAAATGCAATCTGTATTCTCTTCATCATATAAATCTCCATGTTGACTGTTATAAATATTGTATTAGACAAGAAATGCAATGTGCAGTATGTGTAGGATGCATGTCCATTACGATTTTTAAATTCATGAAACATTACCTCACGGGGTTTGAGAAGTGTTCCATTGGAAGATAGTCCATCACAGATATGTAGACAAACTTTCTGGCATCAGAGATTACAGACAGGATGGTAGTGAGATCATCAGAACGTCCAAGAGCTGACAGTTGGGATGGGGCACTCTAGAGGAAGAGCAGGATTTATTTTATTATTACTGGGATAGCCCAGATTAAAAGGTTATAGAGTATTTATTATCATTATAATTGTAAATGAATTATAACCAGTATATTGTACATGCACACACCTTAAGCCCTACATGAAATAGAAATTCTTAAATGATCTACATCTTCATTGTGTTATATTGAGAGCTTATTTTCTTAATTGATTTTTTTTATTATTATTATTTTTTTTAAATATTTTTTTTACAACACATCTGATCAAACACAGCTTGGTGGCAATCAGAAATCAATAACTGCCACCATTTTCTGGGACACAAAAAGGACACAAGTAGGGAAAACAGTTACTAGTATAGGAGAGAAAGTAACCAAAAATTGTTAGTTCACGTGGTACTCATTCTGAGAGGGCACAAACATTGGTGGGGCTAGTAGATGGACTGATGGATGACAGGTGGTATGTGTTATTTACATTATGGTTAGGATTCAAATGCACATTTAAGGAAGATTCAGATCCATTTTGCCAGAACCAACACCATTGGTGTTATATTTACATAACATTGGTCGTGTTGCCAGGGTTGGTTTTTTTTGTTTGTTTATTGTTATTTTTAGATGTTTTCAAGTGTTACCCACAGCTTGTTAAAAAGCATACTGTTCACTGCTCTAGTATTGACACAGAAACTGCTGGTACTGTAGCTATGTGAGTGTGAAACAGATCAGATAATTCCGTGGGGGCAGGAAGTGTGGTTTGACTGATCAAATGAAACATTCTGCTTGCAGCCTAAATGGCTCTACTAGAATGGGCTCTACTAAGAGAACAGAAGTTTATGGTATGAGCTGATGCAAAGCCGAATCCTAAATGTCCCGTGTGGTGTGTTGAATGGTACATGTAATTATGTAGGTTTAAACAAGAAGTCATTTGATTTGTGTTTGGAGAGATCAGCCTCTGTGTTAATTATCAGCTTCTGGCAAAACAGTCTTCATGACAACCAAAAATATGGTCCCATATTCTGTATGAGATGCAGCACACACAAACGTAATGATATGAAAGCAACACAAAGTAACTCACAGACAGATAGACACGTGCAGGCACACCGTTGACATTAACAACAAGAGGATGGCTGGCACTGGACAGGGCAGAGAACCGTCCAGGCCAGTAGGGTGGAAGAGAACCGTTTTTCCGATCACCTATATCCCAGTAGATCCCAAATATCCGTGCCGCATCCTGTGCCAGACAGCTGCAGTTCTCCACAGACACTCCCACTTCCTTCACCTGAACAAGAACACAATGCCACAGCCAGACTTGGGCCCTGAGTAACCAGGAAAACACTCCAACAATACACACAGCACATACCAGACCAGGCCAGGCCAGTCCTGACCACCACATGAATCAACACTGCCAAAATGTTTCCATCATGTATCCCATCATTAACATCATTAAACATATCACCATACATTTAACCTGAAGAAAACCATTTATCTTTGAACAGTTTATATTCTAACATTTAAAGCCCATTTAACTGGATATTATGTCATGCAAGAATACATGCATGCATTATGTCATGCGTGGTTGATGCAAATACCTGGGTGAGTGACCGCCAGTCCATATTTGCACTTCCAACATAGAAGTGCTTCTTGTCCACTACCAACAGCTTAGTGTGGATTATGCCTCCTGTCACAGCCTGGAGGTCCACAGCTCTCACTTCTGCGCCTAAAAGATCAAGACCAATCCAAGACATCTAACTGGACTAGAAAATCACGTGAAAAATCACTTGCATTATTGAAACAAGGGGCTGGAAACAAGGGTTTGTATTCTGGTTATTCCTACCTGTAAAGGCCAACTCCTGTGCGTCCATCGGATGTGACTGAGGACTGTTGACGGCTACACGGAGTTGCACTCCTCTCGGCTGCAGTTGCATCAGCTTGGCGAACACCTGTCTCCCCTGCAACATGACAGACACACAAGGAGACAGGCGCATGATCAAAAAGTCTTTGAAGAATCGCTTCGATGTTGTGCTAAAGGCCGGGCATGTCATATGAACGAGTGCCTTCATTCAAGATCTGAGGATGGGTTATGGTAGTCAGAAGTTCTCGCTTCAGTAAGTCAGTAAGCGGCCTCTCATGGTACACCCACTTCCAAGCACAACAGCCGCTCAATTATCTCTGGTAGAGGTGACTTAAAGGTATCCTCACAACCTCTTACCTCATTTGCACTGGGCTCTGTGAGGCCCAAGTCACTGTCTCTAAGGGTGAAGTAGAAAGCCGCAATATCGACAGATGTGTTTGTCTTGTCTAGTAGATCCTTCCATGTTTGTGAGATGCTTGGCAGAAGTGGTGACCCAGGGGGAAATTCTAATCCTTCCGGAATGCTCTCAACTAGATTGAAACTAAAAACATAAGGAAATACAAATATGGCAGGGAAAATAATTAAATTTGATATTAAAGTATGCCAACACAAGAGGTGCTCGAAAACCTATACATTTAAAACAGTGTGGAGTGTGGACATGTGCTCACCGACAATCTGAAGAGCAGTGCTCTTGTGGTATCCAGAAGCCCTCAAGCCAGTGTAATTCCAGTTGAGCCAGTAGGTGCGACGTTGATTTAGGAATGCCATAGAGCCAAACATGCTGGCCAAGTCCACCCAAAAGCAAGAGAGTGGTTGGGAGCAAGCAAAAGAGAGCGAAGCTCCCTCCACGTCTCTACAAAATTCAAGAAAAGGAATGTAAATAAATTCACATCAAATCAGTCCATGGAGACAATTGAGGTGATAATTTCGTAAACTGAATGCATTTCACAAGAGTGAAAATTAAGATATCCTCTGTACTTTACTAAATGACAATTTTATGCTTTGCTCGATCTATTCATTCTTAATTTATAGACAGATTAATTTACTTTCTTAAACAGTGTATTTACAAACAGTGCGACAACCTTCTTGAACTCCAGAGATCAAACATGAATCAGAAGCGCCACCATTTACCTTTGCTGATGGTGAAGAACATGGAGTTCCCTGACATGAAGATGGATCTGATTCAACCATTTCCTGCCCAACCTCATCTGGACACAGTGGAGGTCTGCTTGCATGTGCTTCAGACTCCTTAGACAATTCTGTATTGCTGTATTGGACATTTTCTTGTGAACATTCCATGAGTGGTTCAGCATTCAGTGATTCGGAGGGTACAGGCTTTACTTTCTCCTCCTCTGTGGTACATTCCTCTTTAATTAAGTTCTCGTGATCTACAGTCCCTTCACTGACACATTCAGTCTGATTCAGTGAGAAGGTCTCTTCTGGGCATTCTTCCAGACCTAAGGAGTCCTGTTTTGAATCCAAGGGAGTTTCTTCTTCTTCATCTTCTTCACTGCTTAACTTATCTTGTGCTGCTTTCTGATCTTCAAAATGTG
The DNA here is from genome assembly GCA_027497455.2 of Sardinella longiceps. Taxonomy (NCBI): domain Eukaryota; kingdom Metazoa; phylum Chordata; class Actinopteri; order Clupeiformes; family Clupeidae; genus Sardinella; species Sardinella longiceps. Next base: position 2,383,817 of record JAODXP020000030.1, read on the forward strand.
CATACGGCTCGATCTCCTCATCCTCAGATGTGGCATCTTGATCTGGACATGAAGCTTCAGAGGTGAACTCGGAGAGAGTTTCAGGTTGGTCTGCTTCGCCAGACCCAAGCTCAGATCTAAGTGAGGGTCTATGGAGCTGATCTAGTATTCCTTGATTAGGAGAGCCTTTCCTGGTGAAGGGAAGTTCAGGTACCTCTGAGGAACCGGTTACAGGGTCAGGATGGTCACCAGCAGAGTATGTATCGGAGATTGTTCCTGGAAGACGAACCGAGGGAAGAGGTAGTGCCGATTCTCTGCCACCAAGAGATTTGCTCTTAGACGTCTCACCTGCATGGCTTGTTTTTTCTTTAGGCAGGATGGGTATACCTGATGCCTCTTGTCGGATCTGACTTGTCGATTCTGCACTATTACCAGGCCGTTTACGGGCCAGTGAACTGTGAAAGGTGGGAATCCGAGATGTAGATTGTTTGCCTGTTTTCCGTGTCTCTTCATCATCCTCCGAGATGCCCTGCATGCTTCCAGGCTTCTTTATCTTCTCTGATTCCTGTAAGCGTGCGCAGTGTAAACATTAGTCTAATACCCAGGCTAATACCTTTGGCTAATACCTCGCATCAGTTTTCGATGGACTTTTTCATCGCCCTGCTATCTAGCTAAACAGTTTGATTCACAAAATTGTAACTGTTGACCAAAACCGTTAGTCGACAATGCTGCTGAAATAGTAACTTTGACAAGCAAAGCGTAGGTATCGATAGTTATGTTAAAACTAGGAAGTAAAGTTAGAACGACCATCAGTTAATAATGCAAGCTAGCTGGCTATCGCTAGTTGGGACATGAAAAGTCGAGCAAACTTACCATATTTTTGTTGTCCGCTATTATAGGTTACAACTACTTTTCTGCTGCAGATGTTAGCGTGAAGTAACTTTAACTTTGGCAACTATTTTTCATGTAGGAAATTAAGCGAAAACGCGCCAAAACAAAACTTTAGCTAGCTAAGAGCTGAAAACATCATCACTGCTACGTGGCCATGGAAATACTGTAACGTTACAGGAAAAAGTGAGGCGGAAAAGCTCGCTTACTTCATCCAATTTTAAAATACCCACCTCTGACAACGCACACATGGTTCTGATCCGAGACGACCGTCGTAAGGATATTTCGGGGCCAACAGAACTTCTCCGCCCCATGTTTATTTATTAGAAGATAATGTTAGCTTCGTTAAACTCAAAATAAAAATAATATTGGTTATTATTGTAATACCAGCGACAGTCTATGCTATATCGTCAGCGTAAAATAGCTAAGTTAAGTTGTCATTTCATTAAAATGGACCTCATGTAATCCACGAAAGGGTTGACGTTATGCAGCCTTCTAATGTAAGCATTGTCACCCAAATTTGAATTAAAATAGCCGCGGTTTCCTCTCCTTGGTGACAATTGGTGGTCGCGTCAGGTGTCATCAATGATTACTGCACCATCTAGAGGAACATTGGGAATATGACATGCATCTTTGACATTAAAAACTAGCAGCATCTACTGACACATGCATTATTCACTTTAACAAGGTCCGCCTGGCAAAGAATTACTTTGCAAAACAATGGATCCTTGATCAAGATCATATTCCGTTCAATTATTATCAAGATATTATAACAATAATCATTTCTTTATTATGATAAAAAATGCAGTACAGAAACTGATTTCCTCTGTAACCTTTTCATGTTTTGTGGTTTCTTGTTCCAGTTCACCAAAAAGGGCAGTGTCTAGGCCTTAATGTGCATTTGTAATGAAATAAGCATGTACCACCTTACTTCTGTGTGTGCTCTATCTATCTATCTATCTATCTATCTATCTATCTATCTATCTATCACCTTTACAGTGTAATCTCCATTGAGTGTCCATTGTTCAGTGCATCTGTCTTACTAACAAATAGGAACAAACACTCAATTTTCCTTGTCAGAATAAGTCCTTTGTGCTGACCTGTGAACAGCACATAGGCCATATTTTTACACACAAAAAAGCTACCTTGTCGAGTGTCACATCATTTCTGTGGTCTCTGATTCTCATGGATCACAAGTGGCTGTCTTGCCCATGGACTTTCAGTTGAATATCTGATATTTTCTTCAGTCTGGGATTACTAGCCTCCCAGCAAACACACCATTGCAGGGTCCATGCAGGTTTTCTTTTTCTGGTAGCCAGACCAGCCCAAACCAAACCCAAACAGGGCCACTGTGGGCCCAGGTCAGGGGTAGCCCACAATTAGCTGATTGCTCCCAGAAAACCATGTTTTGTTTTGTGGGCCTAAAGAGGGATTGAGGCTAGATAGCCTAGATGAAGGCCTAGCCTTTGAATTTCCTCAGGATGAATAAAATATTATCTTGTCTTATCTTACTTTATCTTATCTTATCTGTTTAGTTAGGACGATGAGGGCTAAGTAAGAACTGCCCATACAACTCCCATTGGGCCCAAAAGTTTGCCTGCTGGGCTACTGCACACTAGCCTGACATAGCCCGCTACACACTACTACTACTACTAACATTACTATCACTGAATGCCACATTTTCGAGCTCCAGTCAGAGAAAAGTTAACAATATGGGACCACACACTGACATTATTTCCTTTTTTTTTTATTATTCCTTATGGGCTACTTTCAAAGTAGACACACCATTAGGCTGGACTATTTATTTATTTGTTTGTTTGTTTGTTTGTTTGTTTGTTTGTTTAAGAAACCATTATTTAAAGAAACACAAATGTCTGCAGGACAAAGGCCAGTGTAAATGATAGATATGGACATCTTATATTCCAAGAATATTCCTTACTAGGCTATTTCGAGCCAGGAGCCAAACGTTACTGTGCATTGGTGGCAGAGATAGGCTTACATGTGAGAATTTAGTCATGAGCTTTAGTCATACTTTAACCACACTCGCGCCTGATTGTTTTGTTTTTGTATGGCGAACACGTGAGTGACTTCCTACACCGCTGGTGGCAGTAGTCAGCGTACAGTGGAATTCACCTGCCATTACAAGATAGGAAACAAGAAGTTTGGGTGCACAATGGAAATCCACAGATTTTGTAGCACATCGAAAGAGGTAAGATTGTAAGTTTGGATGTGTTTTTAACAAATGTAATCATAAACATATGGTCTGCCTAATTAACTGGAATGAATACTTTCTGTGAACTCTGTTCATCAAGAACAGCTAGCTGGCTAATATTAGCATATTGTGCTAACCAGTGAGCACAGCACAGCATTATTGAAGCTGATTTTGAGAGAATGTAACTATTTTTAACTACTCACTGACACATGTTATAACAACTAACTTATGAAACGAAACAATGTTTGCTGTTGCGTTCTGTTTTGGGAAGATACATTGTAGCGGTTACAGAAAAACGGTGACGTAAACTGGTTAAGTATTAACGTTAGCTTGCTATGGCTATGATACCTAGCTAACAGAGGAGATGACAGAAACAGTTTAGTGTTGACTCCTCGGAGTAATTCTATGTCAATCCAATAATTATCTCCTTATTAAGTTAAACATAGCCGTCGATTGTGCACGGTGAGCCTCGAGTATTCAGTAGCCTAATCCAACTCCATACAACTTACATAATCATAGAACAGGAAGTAACTATCCCAGTTACAGTTCATATCGAAAGTACACTTTGTAACCTGCGAGGCTACTGTATGCAGAATGGATAACATGGGATTTTCTGTTTTCTTTTCTTCTTTGAAAGGACGTGGAATTCTTGAAACTTCGGCGTGTTCCTGGATCATAAATTTGGGAGCCTAAGGATTTACCGAATAATCTCATTCCAGTGGATATTTTTGGTTTTGAACTATGGGAAATTACAGACCTATAGCACTGTTCTTAGATTATGTTTACACTTTTGTTGTAGGCAAACCGTTTAGGCCTATGATGTTTTAACATGACAACAATTGCACGTTTAATTGTTGTCAGTGGTGTCAATTCACTAGATAATTGACAAAATCTTGAACTTTTTCTCTGTGCATGGTGCTAAATAGTTTGTATTTTGGGCATTGAGGCATAACATTGAAGAGTGTCACCAACCACTTGTCTTGTAACCACTGCAGATTTGCAAACTGTAAAGGCTTGGCTTCTACCTCTGACTGTTAACCTTCCAAACTCCCTTTGACTACTTTGCAAAATGGAAAACCAAGCTACAACTACGGTTTCACCCAACTCATCCAACCCTTTTCCTATTCAACCTGCTATGGCCCCATCCGTGCAGTTGGGATTCACAACCCTGTACACTTGTTTATATGGAGGTCTCTTCATTATAGTGTACATCCAGCTCTGGTTGCTGTTAAAATACCGGCACAAGCGCTGGAGCTACCAGAGCGTTTTTCTTTTCTTATGCCTTTTCTGGGCGGCACTGCGGACCACACTTTTTTCCTTCTATTTTTGTAATGCTTTAGCAGCCAACCATCTGCCCACACCAGTCTACTGGCTTCTTTACTGCTGCCCAGTCTGCTTGCAGTTTTTCACGCTAAGTCTCATCAACCTGTACTTCACTCAGGTAAGTCAAAACTGTTCTTTGTCTGTTGATTTGGTAAAAGTAGCCAGCACTTAGATTTGACTTGACATTTTCTGATGCTTTTATTGTGCAGCTTGTGCTGAAAGTGAGGGGGAAGTACAGCTGTGAACCAACCAAAGGACTGTAAGTTCTCCTGATGTGAAAATAAAAAAAATTCCTTTCGCATGAAGGCAAGTCCTGGTTGAATTGAAAAATGACGGCATGTTCTCTCATGCAGGTATGTGGCTCGCTGCGCCTATGCTGGCATGAGCGTGGTTTTCCTCTGCGTGAACGTGGTGTGTGCGGCAATCGGAGAGCGCAGCGATGCCGGAGATAAGGCCTGGAGACTGGTGCTGGTGAGGGTGCTGGTCAACGACCTGCTCTTCATCGTTGAGGCCATCTGTCTGGCCGTGTCTCTGCTTCTTCTGACACGCCTCGCTCCCTCGACCAGTCTCTACTTGCACAGTAAGGTAAACGCATGACTTCATCCAAACTATTCATTGCTGTAAGTGAACAAGACGCAAGAGGATGTTCCAAACCCAAATGTTATTTTTGGATGCCTGGCTGAACTTGTGTTCTGAATTCTGCATTATATTTCTTGTACGTTAATGTTTTTGTCATTCATTTATGACGAATTTAAAGACAAATTATTTTATATTTCTCCAGGGTACATCGGTTTGTCAGACTGCTGTCCAGGGAGCTGGAGTGATTTTGCTGTTTTCCAGCAGGGCATGTTACAATCTAGCAGTGCTCATGTTGTCCAAAAATCACAAGGTGGAATCCTTTGATTATGATTGGTACAACGTCTCAGACCAGGTACAGGAATCCACCACTCACACAACTCCACAGTTGACCAACTGAAACCCTTTTTAAGCCTTTACGGCACTTTGTGTTGGTTCATTTTTTTGAAGTAGGCTGGGCAAAGTTGCAATCTTGTGTTGTGTAGTTCCTTGTATTTAGTGTGGTGATCATATCTGTGTGGTCTGGTCTTGAGTACCGTTTTTGGTGATGGTATCTCTTTATTGTCTTAAATGGATGAAAGGCTGACCTGCGCAGTGAGCTGGGAGATAGAGGCTACCTCGTGTTTGGGGCAATCCTCTTTATTTGGGAGCTGCTCCCCACCAGTCTGCTGATTCTCATTTTCAGAGTCCGCCAGCCTCCACAAGAAGCGGTAAGCATGCTTGTTCAAATTGTTCCATATTTTATTAAGAAGGAACAGTCTCTTCAATGTAATTGTTGTCATTGGTGATTTAGTTTGGTTTAGGTCCCAGTTTTAATCAAAGTTGTTATGGTGTTGTAGAATTACACTCCAGCAGTTAACAGTCAAGGACCACGTTCCTACTTCTTCGATGATCCCCGAAGAATGGACGACAGTGCGACTAGTGTTCCATGGCACCTCAATCCCCACAACAGGTAATAACAGTGGCCCCTTTTCTGAAGCCTCTACCCCCATAGCTTTTACATTTGTTATGCCAACCTGGATCAACACTGACACACCATTAGCCCATTTAAATGTGCTCTGAAGATTTGTCTGGCCAATAGCCTTTGCAGTTCATTGCATGTAAATGGACGAATTTCAGAGAGCTGATTCACTGCAGTTGAGTCAGAGAGGGTTCAGGGATTAGCATCCAATCCCAATCCTGTGTCCTACGTTCATTGGTCATTATGTGATTCATCTTCATTACTGTCGTGGTTAAATTACTGATTGGGCATGCATTTTCCTCTGAATGATGTTAGCAACTGGAAAGAATGGTTTACATTAATGATGCATGTGCTGCTCCTCTAGAGAATCTAATGGTCCAAAACTCTCAAGCTGGTTATTTGGATATGAAAAAGATGATTTGGTTTATTGTTCAAGTCAGTGAGAAGGCAAATGTGCTTAAAGGACAGATTGCCTCGTAAACCATATGTTGACAGTGTTGGACTTTGATCATGTTGTTTCAGTGGCCTGTTAGACTGAACTGTATTGTGTTCTTTTCTGATCCCTGTTCAGCTGGTTTGGCTCCAATGAGACACAACCACTTCTCTTTTCCAATGCCAATGACCAGACCAACCAGCCCCACTCCCTCTATTCCACGCCACAGAACTGACCAGCAGACACAAAAAGACCAAGATCGTGGATAGAGAGGAGTTATTTGCACTGTCTTCGGGCACTTCTTTGAGACTACCGGCACCTTTACATTCCAAATGCAGACCAATATTTTGACAAAGACCATGACGGATCCCTGATTTCTCTTGATGACATGACGTTATTGGGGGTCGAGTAGCTCAATGGTCAAAAGCTATAGGGAAACAAAAGCTGACATTTTAACCCTTTTTTTTAATGTTTGCCAGTTTTAGTTCTACGGATAAAAGGGTTAATGTCTCTAGATGAGTCATTCCTCTATAAGGATTTTAATTGTAAATTTAATGTATGTTTAATACTTTAAGCTGTAAAGATTGTCTTTTAAATTATTTTCCTACACCTAAATCCCTTCAAATGTGTACTTTATATTTGATTAAGGAAAAAGGGCACAAGAATTGAGCGAGTTTGAGGTTGCTGTGAATTAATGTGTTAATTCATTGCTCCTTTAAAAAGGGAACCTGTAAAAGATGGCATTAATATATAAAAAACCATTAAACTATCCTGTCTTGTGTTTAATTCACTGTTTGTTTAGCAATGTAATGTACAGTATGTGTTGGATGTTGTCCACTTACCAACTGACTTTGCTGTACTGTGATGTACAAAGGCTGCAATTTTCTAGCCTCGTGAGACCAAACTGATCTCGCAAGCTTCAGGGCTTCACTCGCAGCTCAGTCTGGCTACTCTCCATTGACGAGAATTTGGAGTAGGTTGCCAAATTAACGAACCAATCAGCGTTGGCTTTGAGGCGGGTTGAGGTGTGGCGCAACGAGAAGCAGGTCTAAAGAACATGTACGTATGTTAGTATGTCATATGCTTCATTGGTCTGATTGGTTGATTTGGCCCGTCTATCACCAACATAAACCGAAAACGAAACTAACGAAGCAAAACTACTTCAACGGATGGTTCCCAGATGGAATTGCGGGAGCAAGTCCATCTGGCGGAGTCAGGTTAGCAGTTTTGAATTTTGATACACATTCACAAATGCAGAAACCGCACACTTTGCGTGATCCTTGAAGTCAAGCAACGTTTAATTTGAATTATTTACTCTTCAGTATGTACAGATTCTTCTAACACTTTTTATACAGTATGTACAGTTTAAATTAGTCCTCACACATGGTGCCTCCCTCTCCGCACACAGAAGATGCGCTTCCCCAGAGTGGGCAGGGGATGCACTGAAGATTTAAACAAACACCTGTAGGCCAAAATTTAAGGACACAATGGCTGTAGCTAAAACCAACTTCCCAATATGCTGCAGCTGTAACATACTAAACCACAGAAAAATCCTTTTTTTTTTTCTTTTGTTTTTTATAAACGTAAAGCATACGAAAACAAGTTCTACCCAAATTGAATCATTTAAACAGGAAACAGCAAAATGTTGGCCGACATTGGGCACGTGGTTACCGGCTCACCCTCCGTAATAAGTAAAGCCCTCTTTTCTTTTCTTTTTTCTTTTCTCTTTCCTCTTCTTTCATTCAAAAAAACAAGTCTCTGTGAGCAGAAAGGAGTATTCCAAACATTCACCACATTGGGTCTCCATGTATGCCATGTTAAAAGAATGGATAAGGGCACATTGGATCTCCTCCTCCTGAAAAGTCTGGCTGCGGAACTTTGCCCCAAACGCACAGTATAAGGAGGTTTTAGGAGCCACTAGGATGAACTCAGCTGACTGAAGTCTTTGTTAAAAGTGATCGTCCAGCATTGTGTGGTTGGCAATCAGTGGTCAGGGGGTGGAGTGGTCTCCAGCTTGCGGAGGCGTCGCCGTCTGAGCTCGGCGGCGTTGGGCTCCCCATCCTCCCCCTCCACCTCTCCCTCCATCTTCTTCTCCTCCGCAGTGGTAGAGTCAGGCTGAGAGAAACCTGTTGCCCCCAAAACTGGTTCAGCTGTTTGAATAGAAGAGAATCAAGGAATGTGTTTTTGAAGAATTCAAAGTGTTCATTTTGGAATTAGGGCTTATCTGTTAGTGCCCTTGACAGCTTATCTAGTCACATAAAATGGAGATACAGAAACCTTGTAAAACAAAACTAGGAATTCCAACCTTGAGCAACTTTTGAAAAACACTAATTGAATTCCATTAGTATTTTGAGTCAACTTTCAACCAGCTCCTTTTATAGCGAACCAGCCGCACAAGACTGTGACTACATGACTCACGGCTTTGAGCAGGGGTCTCCTGACTGGAGCTGTCCGTGGTGTTGGTGCTGTCTGTGTTGGAGGAAGCAGAGGGACCACCGGCCTCTGCTGCAGCAGCAGCAGCAGCAGCAGCAGGAGCTTCAGTCCGAGGGGGGCTGAGTAGACAACAGAAACAAATGCCACAACGCATTTAGCCTTCATTCACCAATGTGCTAAATGACCTATGACCTTTAAGGGAAAATTCGAGCTACCTGAGAGTGGCTACAGTGGTGAGGTAGTGGTGGATGTTGAGCATGGCGGCGTCCAGGAGCGTGTGGATGTTGTGGAGGCACTGCAGACGGGCCTCAAGGCCGCGCCGGCCCTCCTGCTCCAGCTCCCGCAGCTCCGCGTCAGACATGCTGGACAGGGAGGCGGGTGGCGGGGGCATCGAGGACACTGACAGGGGAAATTATGCATTATGATTAAATAATGGGAATGTGAAATTCATTTCTTTTAGTAAATTACTGTTACAAAATCTCTCTACCAAGCCAAATTGGATTCCCTTATGTAGCAGGTACTGTTGGTAATTCATTCATATCATCTTAGCAAAAAACATTTTCATATGAATGAGTGGATGTGACTTACTGAAGGGAGGTGGTGGAGGCATAGGTAGCCAGGGTGCAGAAGGGAAAGGTGGGGGAGGGAAGTTGAAGGGGAATCCTGGCATGGCACCTCCAGGCACAGAGGTGCTGGATGCCTCTCCATTAGGCTGGGCTGATGTGCTGCTCCCTGTAGAAGCAGGGAGAATATTACATTATCACTCTATTATCACCACTTTAATGCACCTACCAGAAAATTCATTCAGTTCACAAAGCTCTTCTATATGATCCAAGAACAATGGGCCTCAGTGACAGACAATAATTATGAAGAAATGTTCTTCTAACACACTTTTGCAGTTTCCTACAAGATTTCTTTGTATTCATGAAAACAGCTTTTTCAATGGGACATTAAGAACAAATTCAAAAGAGATCTTAAGAAAAAGTAAATAAGGTCCAATGATTGGATGGCACCCGTGTAGCCTTGTGAAAGTATGTGTGCCTTGCCTTAGGAGTCTGCTGGGAAAGCAAAGCAAAGCATGTGGTCTAGTAAATGTGCACTCCTCACCTTGCCCTGGGGCCTGGCTGGTGCTGGAGCCGCTCTGGGAGGAATCAGCAGCTGCCTGAGCTCCAGGTGCAGCGGCTGCAGGAGGGGCGGCCCCAGGAAACGGCCCCCAGAAAGGGAAGATCCCAGGGGGGAAGTGAGGCATCATCCCTGGGGCCACTGGACCGCAGAGAGGAGGACAGAGGAAAGACTTGAGATTAGAGGTTGCAGAAATAACAAGGCATAAAGGTGCTTGTAGCATTCTGTTCGGTCCTGCTTTGTCAACACAAACTGACTCCAGTGAGTGAGTCTGCACAAACAGACTGTGACTGAGTCATAAGTAACTCTTTACACGCCTCGGAGCTCTCTGTGTGTGCTGTGTGTGTGCTTGTGTATATATCAGGGCTGGTGCTCACCGTTGCCGGGCACAGGAACCTGTGCGTTGGCGGGTGGGGCCGGAGCTGGCGCCTGAGCAGGGGGTGGGGCGGGCGTCTGGTTGGGCTGGGAGGCTCTCAGGACATCCATGCGACATGTGGGACAAGTCTGCTGCCTCTGGAACCAGGAGCGCAGGCAGCTGCACAGTCCCAAGAGGACACAGACATTAGAGCTCCAACTCAACAGTCGAAGTCAGGAGTCACTCTAGTGACTCATCAGCTAAATAAACAAAAATGACCAGGTCAATATGACCAGGTCACATTTCCCAGAGGCAGAAAAAAATAATGACTGTGTCTGGGTCACCTGGAATGGAAGATGTGGTTGCAAGGAAGTTTCTTGGCTCCAGTAACCATTTCCTCCCGACAGATGATGCAGACATTATCAGAGGCCTGCAGGTCTTCAGGAGTTGCATCAGGGTAGCTGATGAAGGGCCATAAAAAACGAGGATTAAAAAAAAGTGTCGCAAAAAGAACAATCTTCAAGTCTTCCCATATAACACACTCAAAAGGCAATGGACTGACAGTACTCACAGTGTGTTCATGTTGCGAATGGCTCTCCGGGACATTATAGCATCCGTCACAGCTTTCTTGAATTGTCTAATACAAACATGGGGGTAATTCTTTTATTTTACCTTCACTCCCGTTTTTCTCAACATTTTCAAAAATTGAGTTAACAAGTTGCACCACTACAAAAAGATCAAAACGAACAAGCATATCAGATCATGTAGTACAGCAGGTAAACAGGTCTCCTACCTCATAGCAAGATACATGGGGCGAATGGCAAACAGAGGGAAGGTATGCACTTTGATCATGATGGTCATGAATGCCATATACAGCAGCACTTTAATGAAACCTATGGAATAAAAGTGTATCTGAGTTGCTGTTGCTTTCAGTAACAGGCAAGGACTTGTGAGAGACAAGAGAAACAGAGGCTGCTGGTACCTGTGAAGAGTTCAGTGTACAGCATATACACTGCCTTGTTATCCCATGGATTCTCACTCTGGAGGTCAATTGTGTGCAGCATATATTTGATGAAGGTTGTGAGAACCATAGTCAACAGAATTGCATACTGTAAAGAGAAAAGCACTTGATTATTGAGGCAACTGGGGCAATACCTCCATTGGCCACAGCATATGATCGATACTGTACGCATATTTTATTTGTCTTTATAGTTATTTCCATACCTCAAATCCAAACACCAGTTGAACTGAGGCCCCCCTTGTGATGATGCTGTGGCAGGCATGATTTACAAAAAGGATGTCCAGCACTCCCAGCAACAACATAAGAGCTGCTCCACATAAGATGACATAAGCACAAGGTAAGTATTAGGGAAATCCCATAATTCCCATAAACAGCAGCAATATAGTAACAGGTGCACAATGCTTATTTGCATAAGATTGCACACTCAAATGCTGGCCGGATGAGATAGGTTTCACTTAAAATAGGAAGCTTCTTACAAAGCAGGAACAACTGCTGACTTTCGCTTCATGGATGTGCTTGAGTGACTTTGCTAGTTTCACAATTTGAGTAGGGAGGAAAAAAAAACAGTATCCTAAGTAGTATGCAGATACTTACACAACACTCTAAAGTGGAAGACCCAGGAAATATTTGGACTCCTCTCCATCTGGAAAAAGTTTAAATGCAGATTAATGCAGGCTACTCAACTATTCTACACTTAGGCCTAAATGAAGGTATGAATTCCCCACTTTTATGGCCACTCACAAAGTCAACTCTGTCTTCTGCCAACCAATGAAAGCACTTGAGGAATAACAACAGTGTGAAGAGGGCCACAAAGCGAGGGGAGAAATCATCCCGGAACACAGTGAAGGCTAGGCACGTCTCAGTCACAGCGTACCAGGAGCGCTCAATCAGGTGCTAAATGGGCAAACACAACAGGGAAGAAGTCAGTTGAACATGAAAGGCAAAATATTGATAAATAATGTAATGATAAAAAGGCAAAAAAAAAAAAAAAGTGAAGAGGATTCACCTCCATCTCGGCGGCCCGCAGCTGTCCGAAGAAAACCTTGCGCATAAATTTCCCCAGGAGAAACACCAATACAAATGCTTGGATATACAGTACCTGGTAGACACAAAGCATTAGAGATTCTCACCTTCAATGTATGATTACAATGATCATCGTGAACAATGCAAACACAACCTTTTGACATATATTTTCAGAACTTCAGAAGAGGAAAACTGTTACTTATGCTGTTGAAACTCACACTATTATTTACTCAAGGCAAAATGAAGATACTTACAGCCATGCTGGGGCTGCTTTTCGTGAGATACACCACTGTGGGGTAGAACTGGTGTTTGAGGAGATAGGCATGGGCAACCACTGCTCCAGTCAACACCAGACTGGTGGCTGTTACCAGTGCTGCTCGCACCATCTTGGAGCCAGGTGCTGTAATGGGAACAAAGTTCTGAGTGGAACAAGTGGGTCTGTGCCATCGTCGTATAACGCTAACAATGTGCATTGTTGAACACGTCACTGCCTGTGGGGGCAAATTAAACCTTGGCAATATCAGGTTCAATTTCATCATTGATAAAGACAGGAGGAAAAGCGATCGCACGGCCTGCCTTATCCCTCTACAGCGTAAGCGATCACCTTTGCACACCCTAAATAGCACCTGTATGCCACCCTCTACTCTTTATTAATTAACCTGTTACACATTACACTGAGCCCTATCTGGATGTTTTAACTATATTAGCCAATTTAAAAAACTTGGTCGTAAGTTTACGGTAGCTAGCAGGTTTAACGCAGACGACTGCAAGCCGTCGCCCGTAAAGAATTGATATGCTGACCTCTTCTAAGTTACATTTTCATACACCTGTCAGCGTCAGTTATCTTCTGGAAATGTGTACAACAACTTAACAGATCACAATTGAATGCAGTTGATGATATTAAACGTCGTATTGCATGATTCGCCATTTATCGAGATCTTGTGGGAGTGACAGCTAAGTCAACCCTGCTAGCATACCCTAAACTGTATAAACTGCCGTATGGTGTCTTCTTACACTAATGTAACCAACAAATGGATATTAATGACTTCTCACATGACGACTCCCTTCTTGCAATTAACGTTGCAAAATGTCAGTGTTTGAACGCAAAAATGTGATTAGCATGCTGTAAACTAGCTGAGTATGAGAGTTAGCTAGCTAAGTTAGCCAGATCTTTACGGACTTACCGACACTGTCGCTGTCGCAAAATCTCCCTGCAACAAGACGTCTTCTTGACAAAAAAGTGGTTTAGGACTGTTCAGAGTTCCTTTGTAAAATTAAAATGACAGTTTGACTAATCTCCAAGCCCTGCTGAACAGTCTCTTATCGTTTATTTCAACCATTTCCACCTTTCGGATACGTGTTTATCTTTCGCTTGTTCAACAGAACAGCCACCTCATTTCCGGGATATTCCATCCATACAAACAAGAGGGGTGTCACCATTGCTTTACTCCGTGCATCACAGCGAAATATCACTACATTATTAAGCTGTTAAACTGTTAACTGTTAAAATAATCTCCAGATGCCTATCTATCCGATGTCTGGACAACTTGCAAGAATGTAGATTCTATAATTGCTTGTGCTATCCAAGAACGGCAATGTTTACTTTATCGGCAAGACTGGGCATTGCAACAAGCGTCAAGTGGACTTCTTTAAGTTCAAAGGTTTAATGATTATCGCTTGATACTGCAATCAGACACCACCACAAAACTGTTAGTGATTATTGACCAACGTTTCATTTGAGACGGGAGGCGTTGTCCCCTTGACAAAGACGTTTTTTTTTTTTTTTTAATCATTCTTTTACTGTATCTCACATTTTCTTTGTGCACTACGCCAGACTACGCGGACCAATGGTATTTCATATCCGGATATTCATCCTATCGCATTTGAGCATAACCGGTCTACAGGCGATCCACGACTGCAGTTCTGCTGACAATCCAATGAGCTCAAAACAGCTCGTCTTGAGTTCACCGGACCCAGTAGCCTTGTCCCACATCATTCGGCATAGTGGAAATTACACTATACCCGGACAATTTTAAAGGAAAACGTTCAAGATTGTACAGCACCTTTTTAAAAAAACACATTTTCTTTGGACGTTACTCAGTTGTAAATTATAACTTGGCTTAAATTTAGAGAAGAAATAGGCACATTTATGACAAAAAGCCAAATAACAGCTTGTTGAATTCATTATGTTGAAGCAGTCAAATGTGAAAAATATGCAGATTTCTCCCCCATCAAACCAACACTTATTTGATTGGATAGAGACTTTATTTAAAAGCAGTAACTTTGAGTCTTGTCTCATTGCAACAGGGACTATAAAAAGGAAACATCTGTAGTGAATTCTGAGTCTAATAGTAAACACATAATGGCAGCTATGCCTTATTGTAAATATGTGGAATTAGACAGCATACCACCTAAACATTGTTCACAGAATTAGAAAGCTGCAGGTCTGTCGGTTTTAAAGTGAAGTAGGGATACATCAAAGTAATTCATGAAAGTACTTTCCATCTACTTGGTAACCTACTCTTAGTGAGGGAAAAAAAATAAATCACACATACAACCATCATTTGAAAACATTATGCAAAAAACAAACACCTGAAGAAGGCAAACTGAGCAGTAGTATGTCCATTTGTGTGCCACTGCTGTGAATTCTCCTCTGCCAGATTAGCTTGTAGCCTTAGTTCATTCTCATAATTGACTGCTTCAAGGGCTAGCTCATGGTGTAGGTAGTGTAAACAGTTCAGCCTTTAAGACCTCCTCTTCTCAAAAGTAAAAACGTTGAATTAAAAAAAGTAAAAAAAAAAAAAAAAAAAAAACACATAAAAGATACTCCCAGCCAATGTAAGGCCATTATTAGGAAACAGAAGAGATGGGGTTGAGGGGAGAGCCCATTTGCGTTAGTACTTTATCCAGCCACTGGAGGGGGCCATGAAGATGCACTTCTATCCAGCAGGGAGTGCTGGTCACATCCTGTCGATGGTACTCTGCACCCCAGCCCTGAAAGCATGGAAAAGAGAACGGCTCAGGCAACCACATCAAGTAAAACAGCCACCTTCAGATTACAAGATTAATTTTAACAAGACCAAATTTTCAATTTATAATAAGTGTCACTAATGTTAAAGGAATAGTTCACCTCTTTATAAACATTGGTTATTCACCTCCTTACCTGGAGTTACATATATGGGTAAAAACATTTTGGTCTCAGTGCTTGCGTTCTCATAGTATGGCATCCCCAATTTGACCCATTTTTTAGCTTTAGCTTTGCATACGCACTAGAATGTAATGTTGCCAGATAGCAACTCTTTGGCAACTTTACTTTCCAGCACCTATGCTAAGCTAAAGGTAAAATTGGGGTTGCCAGACTAGGACAACTCAAGCACTGAGACCAAAATGCCCACATACAGTATGTAACTCCAGGTAAGGGGGTGAATAACAAATTTTTATAAAGAGGTGAACCATTCCTTTAAAGGAGGTAGTTGCATACCTTAACAAAGCTCATTCGGATGGTGCACATCTTTGTGAGCTCGTAAACAGCCTCAAAGCCATGGTTGACAGACTGGGCCAGCAGCTGAGCAAACTCCTGGTTGTTAAAAATCTTGAGGCTACAGCCGCTAGGGATCTTGCAGACGGTGGTGGGGTGGAAGCCGTGATGGTAGTTACAGTTTCGACTCTGGACGAAGATACTAGTGTCGCTGAGGCACTCGGCGTAGACTTCTCCCCCGACGTAATACAAATGCACACCTACAGCGAGGGCAAACAAAGGACACATGAAACTACTGTCAGGTTTAACAGGTTAACACCAATGTTGCAATTGGGGAAGATCATTGTGAAGATGTTCATGCAATGACCTGTGCAGTCATGTCTAGTGCCAAGTTTTTTTTCTTTCTTTCTTCTTTTTTTTGTTTCTTTTACATGTCGAGCTAGGCAAACAGGCCTATGACTGGTGTGTGTGTGTGTGTGTGTGTGTGTGTGTGTGTGTGTGTGTGTGTGTGTGTGTGTGTGTGTGTGTGTGTGTGTACGCCTCACTTCTCTTCACCCCTGCTGACATCAGAAGCATGACGGCGTAGATTTGACAGAGAGGCAGTGAACCCCAGCAGCACTGTACCTTTGCCAATGTGCCGGCGGGTGTTCTCGATGGTGGAGTTGCGGTTGACGTTGGAGAGCAGGCCCAGGCAGAAACGGTTCTTGTTGTTGGAAGGGTCGGTGAAGCCATCCACGAGCACACTGGTGGAGGAGGCATGGTAGGCCTCTCCCACGCGGTTATTCAGCTCATAGTACACAATCGAGCACCAGTGCACTGGCTCCTCGTACTCCACTGGTTGAACATCTACACAGCCAGAAAGATTCGAAATTAGAAAAGGATTGTGGAAATTCAGTCACTTTATTTTAAAGTGACAAAAAAAAATACCCAGTGTTCTGGTCACAAAATTACGATATGTGACAACACAGCAACCTGTGGGAGTTGTCTACGCAACCTTGGTCAAGAAATACTCCTTTTTGTCTGTGGCATTGTTGTCTGTTTTTACAAGTAGCAAATGGTCACTGAGGGATTTACAATCACAAACCGGATGTAAGTGCATCCTGCAATTCAGTCCAGAACCCAGAGAGATTGATGATTTTTTTTTAAGCACAATGTTCAGCTGTCTCCAATTAAAGAAAACGATCCTCTTAAATAGTGTAGCAATCTAATTTCGCATGGGGCAAGAAGCATTTCTGTTGTCACTAGAGCATACTTCCCCTGTACAATGTATTACAGATGTTTGAATGCCTCTTTTTGCTGGCTAGGTCCTCAGAAGCATTGCCCTTAACATGTCTGCCCCCCACCTCACTCAAGAAGAACAACATTGCCAGGAAAAAAAATGGGCCGCTTCACTCTTCCCCATTGGACTTAATGACAAAATTACTTTGTTGCATAAGTATGCTAACAGTTAACACAAGCTAAATAAGAAATAAAAGTTGTAGAATGCATTGTAGAATGTAGACATCTTTAACGCAGGCGGAGGGTAGACAGTCACAGTTAGGGGGAGGGCCACCCTTACCTCCTCTGGGCATGTTCTGGGGTACCATGCTGCTCCCGGTCTCCATGGACTGAGAGCCATCCTGGCCCATCTGCTCGTCAGGGGGCATGTAGGCAGGGGGTGGTGTGTCAGCTGCAGAGACAACAGGGTCATAAAGAACAGCAGGTCAAGATCGAGATGGAAGAAAGAGGAATGTGTGTGTGTGTGTGTGTGTGTGTTTGAGAGAGAGAGAGAGAGAGGGAAACAGAGGGACAGTGTGTGTGTGTGTGTGTGTGTGTGTGTGTGTGTGTGTGTGTCTCTATGGGAGAGTACAGCTGCTCAAGGCAAATGGTTAAAGATCCACTCTATTCCCTTGAGTGAGGGCTTCCGATGGATCTTTACCGGAAGCTGCACCCCGCAGTTTATGGAAACCTTTTAGTGTCCGGTTACGCTAATCTGTGACACCAAACACCCATCTCAGGCTGATCCTTCAGAAGGTCTAAAATAGCCTCTCACTACTGATAGATCCACAATGAAGAAAAATAGGACACTCATGGTTTCCATTTAGATTTTTTCCTTCGCTGCAGATCTTCGCATGGACAACTTAAGAAAGGGCATTTATGCAGTCCGCAAGTGGGAGACTTGTAGGTAATACTATTAGGGAGCAGGTAATATCATTACAAGAAGAGAAATGGCCTTCCGTGGGCTCCCTAATGATGCAATTTGTTAATAATTACCACCGCTGTAATCACATCTAATGCAAGGGAATCCTTTTTCCATTTTGAGGCTCACAAGGGTAAAACGCCATAGGCTCCAATTAGGGGAACCTCCACTATTATCCAAAATAAACGGCGCGCAAGCGCACGCCCAGCCCCCTAAAACCTAAAGCAAGGGATTCAGAGAAAACAGACAGGCCTCATACAGTCCACACAGGTAGGCCTGACTACCTACTGCTGACTTTCCCATTCTGCTGATTCATGACAACCCCAGATTCATTTGGGAATGGTGATAGCCCCTGGTGTGTGAATGAGTGTGTGCGTGTGTGTGTGGGGCAGGGGGGTGACCCTCCAATGGTGTTGAATGCCTTATGTGATTGCAGAAGCAGATTTGATACAATAATGCCATCAGGGGCAATTCAGCTGAATCAAACACTGCCTCAGTCTCTCCCCAGAGCGCTATCAAACATTAGCTTCCCTTCTGCCTGACTGCATCCCAGGCCAGCGGGTGCGTGCATCAGCAAATCTGTGCGATTCAGAATGGAGCGAACGGGCCGGTGCCCAGCACTGGGCACACATCACTGGGATACTCAGCTCACGGGACGCACTCCGGGCTTTGCTGTGCTGCTTAGCTGGCATTTCAATTGTCCCGGCGATAAGGGGGACGATTTGCACTGTTCCATCATCATAACTTATCACGGAATTAGGGGCCAAAACCTCAACAAAACTACTAACACCCACCCACCCACACAAATACACCAACTCGTACATTTTAGCCTCGGTTACACTTCAGCCTCCAATTAGTTCTAATGCTCAAACGTTTTGCATCGCTTCCTACAACATAACCACGTAACACCTCTCTAATTGCTAATAAGCTACGAACACACCAAACACAATGTAAAAGTGGAAGAGTACTGAAAGGCAAAGGGAAATCAATGCTTTGTCTTACATTTCCCCAACAATACAGCTTGACAGGGCTTCCACCAATGTTACTTACAGTAGAAGTGACAAGCCATGTAGTGTATGTGCAAGACAGTGAATTTTACATTTCATGCGGTTTTGTATCAATTAAACAAGTCAAACGCAGAAGTACTGTACATCACCACCCATCAGCACATTAAGATATGCTCTACAATCAGAGGATTTAATTGAAATGTCAATTTGATGTAAAAGAATTAATTTGATCTAAAGCTCAGAACTATTTTCCAGCCTTAACACATCTGTGATGTGTATCTAGTTGCACTAAGTTCACTCGCTAAAAAAAGTGACCAAACCTTAAGTAAAATTTGGAATATCAAACTGAAATTTGATTTTCAGATATGACACTGAAAATCAGCAAATTACACACACAACATTGAACTGATTTTGCAACAAAACCTACATTTTCAATGGACAGAGAGTGAGATGTTTGCACACAGCTTTATTCACTCAAGAGGCTAATAGAGGCTAAAAACTAGGCTAATACTTCAGAGTGCTGCCATATGACGTGTGAACACCAGTGTGGGATTGAGTCTGATTGAGTACCTGGCAGCTGGAAGGGGCTGGAGGGTCCTGAGCTGGCGGGGGAGTTGGGGTAGGTGCCACTGCTGGTGGGCGAGGGCGGGTAGGGCGAGTTGGGGGAGATGGGCAAGGAGCTGCCACTGCTGTGCTGCTGCTGCTGCTGCTGTTGCCCCTGGAAGGACTCGGGGAAGGTGGCGTTGAGTGGCATGTGCGGCTCGTGGTGGCTCAGGTTGCGGAACTGCACCAGCAGGCTGTGCTGCGGGTTGAACTCGCTGTGTCGGGGGACCAACACAGGCGGAAGCACTGAAATAAGGAAGGGGAGGAGGGGTAAAGAATTAGCCCATGTCAAATATGATGTCAAAGCTAACAACAGGGACAGGCAAACTGGTAAGGCTCATCACATGCTGACTAGCAGAAAAAGTATTTCTAGTGCGCTGGCATCAGGAAGAATCAGCACTGCTGTCTCTGTTCTGCTCTGCTCTGCTGTGCGTCATGTGATATTTGCCCTTGAGTTAGTCATCTAGGGCCCCCTCAATCACACAGCAGTCAGGAGATGGAGAGGAAAGGTTACACAATGGCAAGAAACTGGAACTCAATATGGCCATCAGTTTCCAACTCTTATGACAGAATATCCATACTGAGCACCATGACTCTCTCTAGAATAACACGCCTCTCCATCTCCCCAGGAAAAATGACACTCAACTCTTCCATGCCCCTGGCGTATACTATACCTTTGACATATTTACCAAAAAGATGACTCAGCATTTCCTGACTCATCATCCATCATAATATGACTCATCTTGACATTTGCACTGATTTCTGTTCTCTACAAGACAGTCATGCCGGCTGACTCAGGAGCTCACCTGGGCTCTCCACGCGCTTGTAGTGGTACGGGTTGATGCACACCTCCTTCTGTTTGGAGCCGAAGGGGTACTCGCACACCTCCAGGGGCTTGAGCTCGTGGTGCGACTGCAGGTCGGGCCAGCGCCACACGCGGCAGTAGATGACGTGCGGGAGGCCCTTGCGGTGCGACACCTGGAGGCGTCCGTCGAGCGAGCGTGGGATGGTCACGCACTTGCTGGGCTGGCCGGGGCAGCTGAGCGCCTTCTCTAGGTCCTCCATGGCGCCCTTCTTCTTCTTGAGCTTCTTGACCAGAGCGTCCACCGCCTTCTCGGCCCATTTCTCCTCCTCGTCGCCCTGCTTCCAGCCCAGGAGCCTCTTGACGGCCGGACTGGTGAAGGAGAAGAGGCTGGACATGGAGGTCATGGTGCTCGCCGCGAGGTCGAGAGACAAAGGGATGGCAAGGTGATCCACGTGAGGGAGAGCGAGAGAGGGTGGGGGTGGGGGGGCTAGGCAGGGGAGGAGGAGGGGAGGGATGGAGGTACCTCCTCAGGAGTCCTGGAGAAGCCGAGGTCAAGCAAATGAGCTTGTATGGTGAGGATGAACCGTTTAGACAAAGAACAGAGAGAGAGAGAGGAAAGAGAGAGGAAGGAGAAAGAGAGAGAGAGAAAGAAAGAGAGGGGGGCGGGGGGTGGGGAGGACAAAGAGACACCAACTTGGTGGGTATGGACGAGACTGTATGTGTGCTGTGTGTGTGTGTGTGTGTGAGGGGGTGGGGAGGCGGAGAGGGCCTTAGCCTTGCACGACCAAGGACAGGAAATGGAGGCAGGACGCAGCTGCCGGCACTCAGGAAAGCCTGTAGTGAAGGGGGAGGAGGAGAGGGGCGGAGCCAGGTCACAGCAGACACATTGGGAAATGGTGCAAAGGGCCAGTTGGGGAATCTGATGGGAAAGGACAGTCTGGTCTGTTGTCCAAAACGGAGACTCTTCAAAAATGGGTGGTTAGGCAGACACAGGTTGGCTGACAGTCCATGCCAAACGCAGAGCAGTGTTCACAGCCAGGCAAACCTGAAGATCAGCACCTGGAAGCAGACAAAAACAAACCTTAGTAAATAGACCTAAATTATTGAAAAAAAAAAAAACACAACAACCAACCAACCAAACCAAAAAATAGTAAATGGTCATTAACAGGACAAATAGCCAGTGAGAAAAATGAAGCATTCTCAATTGCCATATTCTCCTAGTTGGATAACGGTCACTTGGATTGATTTGCATGGCTCCAATTCCAGTTCTGGCTCAGGATGCCTGTATGGACAGATGTAGCCCTCCATGAGCCTTGGAAAAAAGACTTGTGCTTCACATCTGGGCAGCCCTGTGACCAATGGAAAGCAGCGTGTTTGCTATGTGTAGTGTCCTTCAACAGTGGGTCATTGTGCGACATCATCTGCAAGCAGGGAATCCACTCGCCCCACCCTGGTGTGCTCTTTCTCTCTCTCTCTCTCTCTCTCTCTCTCTCTCTCTCTCTCTCTCTCTCTCTCTCTCTCTCTCTCTCTCTCTCTCTCTCTCTCTCTCTCTCTCTCTCTCTCTCTCTCTCTCTCTCTCTCTCTCTCTCTCTCTCTCTCTCTCTCTCTCTACTACACACACACAGACAGACAGACACAGACACACACAGGGTGGAGCAGCCAGCAAACTGCTATTGAAAACACTGCGAGTGCAACTAAAACAAAAAGGATGTCAGGCCATTGGGAGTCACTTCCTCCAGTCCCATCTTCCTCAAGCCCACTGGCTTTGCCTCCTAAACATGCCAGCTCCACCCCAGTCTCCAAGGCCTGCCAAAAACCCCACCTCTCACCCTACTGTATGTAGTACAAAGCATCCACATTATGTGTGAGAGTGTATGGGGGGGGGGGGGGTCTAAAAGTTTCCAATCTGGCAAAAATTGTGCTATGTATTGTGATGCAAGGCTTACTTTGCTTTTTCATGTCAGAGCATGTGCCACCGGTAGCTAAGGGGCAGAAGGAGTCCACCAAAAAAGAAAGCGCACTTGGATTGGGCTCAAGTGTGGATGGCAGGGGTACCGGGAGCACTTGCCCCAGGCCTCATCTCCACGCACTGGGAAAAATGAATGTAGGTCAGGTCACCCCTTGCTGCCCCAGCCTCACACCCTGGGAGGACAGAGCGCCTGTTATCCAGTCCCAGCATGGCTACTGGCACCCAGACCACTGGAACTCAGGCAGGGGCATACAAGCATACAGGGTGGACCTTTCAATCTACGCAACTGCCAGGACAAACACTGCTTCTATTCCATCACCATCCATTTTTTCTTCTTCTTTTGCTTACATGTGTTTATACTATTTTATGCCTCCATGACATCAGCCATGCTACTTCCAGAAAGTAGAATACAATAACGTGTGGACCGTCTCAGTCAGGCATTTTGTTGAAAACAATGTGTTCATGACATTAATATGCGCAGATGAGGTCCAGGAGAGTCCAGCACTGCTGAGTGTCAGCATCCTCCAGCAGCAGCTCCACAGTGCTGTTACAGCTGGCCGAGGGAATCAGAACCACTCCCCGTCATCTGCTTTACAACTGAGGAAAGGGGAGGGGAGGGAGGATTTAACAGCCATACTAGTGTAAACCAGGCTTTGTGCGCCATGGTTTACACTACGGGTAGGCTACCCGTCACAGTCACACAAGGACACTTCTCTGCCGTCGGCTCTATTGATTTCCCTCACTGGCTCATGCACCGAGTGGGTTATCTTCCATCCCTCATGCTTACAGTGGCAAATAAAACAACCCTTTAGAAATCCTTCTCCATCACATGCACTTTTGCAGGCATCATGTGGGCCACCTTGGACAGGCAAAATGACAAGATGACTCACTCCCTTCAGACACTAACGTCTAATCCACACATGCAGTCTATGTCGTTGTGGATAAAAGCATCAGCTAAATTAATAAATATTACCCACAATTCATCAAGCTAAGGGGGTGGGGGAGGGAGCGGGGGGGAGCTTTTGTGCCCCTTGATAAACCCAGGAGCCAAACCCTGGGAGACCGGGTTCAGACTGTCTAATTGCTTGCTGTCTAATCACTCGTGACACCATATACACCCACTCTGTCCCTGGTGTCTGACATCATCCACACAAATTGGAGGGGCTCCATTGTTTGACACCAGCAACAACACAACCACACTTTCAAAGTCTTCAGGCTGAATTTGGAGGGAAATATGCGAAAGCCTTCTCCTGGGCTCTCTCAAAATATAGAAATGGTCTGTTTTGAAAACAGTGCTTTGTAACAGTTGGGTCAACACAACAGTCCTGTAAGACACTGACACAACAGTGGAGTAAAAAATGCTTTCAAAAATCACCGTAGCTTGACAAGCATAATACAAGACTTACACTTAATTCAGTCACACCAACATGTTCAGTACTAACAGTATTACTAACTAACAGTACCCAACATGTCATGGTCCAAAGCAAAGGTTCCTGAAGAATGATATTGTAAGGGTGAACACCGTTTTGCTCCCTGGCTAATGATTTGTCGGTGAAATGGATCACTACACCCACTATGGTTTGTCTGTTGAGAAAGATGATCACGGAAACCTAAACAAGCACAATGGTGAAACCAATGGGGCATTTATTACGTTATGTTCCGACAAAAATTAAGCCTATGACAGAACAGCATATGAAAATGGTCATCTTGACCAAATTCTTATTTGTTATTCCCCTTACTCTTATTCCCCCCTTTCACATGCAACACCAATATTCAGTCACTTGCCACAGGCCGAACTGTCAACATGGGAGGCATTACTATTTAGTTTACCATCAGGTGATAACCTCGGACACTGTCAGACCTGAACAAACATTTCAGTACCCTTCGCAAAACAGTGGCATTGCTATTTTGGGGCTCCAAACGTCAAACTACTCGGTCTGTAGATTTAACCTGGGACCGAGTAGCGTTACAACAATAAGAACGTGGTGAGTAACGTTTTAAATGGTACTCTGAGTACTTCGAGTATTCAAAAGGTGATGTTAACTATCAATTTCTGGTTTTCTTTGATGTTAACATCGTACGCATTAGCTACAATTGAAGGGAAGACACCGTAGCGTTAGCTATGCTCAGCCATGATGACTACCATGACAAAAGTTATGTTCAGCCAAAAAACACTGCAAGTTCATAAACTTGAAGACCAACTTGAAGACCATCCACAAACAGTGATGCAGACGTTATTTAAACGAAGTTTAACCGGAATAATACTTGGCCAGTTAGTTTTGTCCTGGTTAAGCTGGTTAACAGTAACATGAACTTTATCAAACTTAAGTTACAACATGTTAACTCCAAATGAAGGCTAGCTAGCTAAAATGCTGAAAGGTTGAGCCCCATATAAAGGGCGCATTCCACAAAGGACACAATGTTGGCCTAGAAAGCCATCCAACTCAACCAAAACTCATTAAATTCTTTGGCTAATGGACAATACTGTAATGTAAAGGAGAAAACAAAGTTGGAGCAGCCTTGTGTTTAAGAAAAAAAGTTACGTATCCACGCTATCACAATGCATTAACGTTGACTTACACCAACGTTGATCAGCCAAGATAGCTAAGGTAGCTTGATAGAAGATAGACCACAAGACCGCCACATTTGTGGTTGGTGTGCTTGAAATTACTTACTGAAATCAATTTGTTCTGAAAGCTGATCATATATACTGATCGCTAGTTAGCTTTAGGTGTTAGCTATTGTTACATTCATTTCAAGTAAGCTAGCTAAGTTAGTTAGGTAGCTACTTCATTTCTCCTTTCCCCCACCCCCACTAGAAAGGGGGAAAAAACAGAAAACTTTTTTCCAATCAGTTCACCACCCCACCCCCTGTGGAAACACCCTATTCAACTGATTAAAATTAAGTTGTTATGTAGCCACCGAAACAAGTTTGGATGGAATGAAATAATTACATCGCATACCTTCGAGAAAATGAAGACGCTTCTCTATTCCCTTCCTCTTGTGAACACACTCCGACATGAACCTGATTTTTTTTCCTTTTTTCACTCTGTCTTTACCCGACTCCCTAGTCTCTCATGCCCTGGCGTCAAAAAGACTGGAGGCGGAGTACAACTCCTCGTATTCATCCGCCAAGTTAACAACTTGCTACGTCCCTGCAGAATCGTGTATCTCTTGTACAGTCCTAGTGGTCACGCTGTGTTTGAAAATTTAAATAATATACAGGACCGTATTAATAAGTTTCGGGTTTTAGGAGAACTAGTATGTAGTGTTGAATTACTGTCTGCATTTGCAGTTTTAAATTGTAACGCTGCGTGGCTTAACGACTATTAGACTGAGTGCTTCAACATGTTTTTTCTCTGCCTTTATCTTTTCAGTGTTTTCGATGAAGAGTTTTGCACGGTCCGGCCAATAGGCTGCATTGTAAAAGTAAACAGCTTGAATAGTTTTCTCCTCTTGCGAAACTGCACTAGTTTACGTTATTAGTTTTTGTCTTATTAAATCATCAATAATTCGGCCACAGATAGGCAGTTTTACTTTTCCCACAAAGGGACAAGTCCGACAAAATGCTGTTGTGCACATAGCAAACATATGCCCTCATCTTGATGGCAAATTTAGAGACATTAGGGGCTCTTCTGATAACAGCATGCTTCTTTGGGCCTGAGTAGAGTACATTACCAACTTGCGGATGGACACAGTAAAAACCCTGTTATTTCAGTTTCTTCTAGTAGTGCTACGGCGCGGTGACGTCACTAAATGTGGCTCCTCTCTGTCTGGCGTTTAAAACTCTTCAGGAGCAGCTGACCAATGGAGAGCCAGCAATGCCGATGTTGCTAGCTGTATACCGGTATGAATAAAAATGTCTCCGCTTACTAGTGCCACTCAAATCACATGCCCTTCGTCTTGAATTAGTTTGGACCAGCCAGGCAATTGACAATGCAATTCATCTCAAAGCACTCTCTGACTTAATTAATCTCAGATTTAATGTTGTACTCCCTAAACCCTGCACAACTCCCCTCTACAGAAGGACCCTCAATTTAAAATCAATTAAAATACTGCCTCCGTTAAAGCTGCAAAGCTTTTAGCAGTTGTAGTGTGTGTAACCCCTAACTTTTACAAGTCAGGCTTTTCACAACACACAATGACATGAAGAGCAAAAGCTGAGCTCAAGATGTGTAGAATTTGTCAGACAGTTGGACTAACATGCAATTAACGTTTATGACCACCAGTCGGCAGCCTTCACTAAGCAGTTTCTCAAGGCTGATAATGGCAAAGGGCCCCATCTCTGGCTGTGTCCTCTGTTCCAAGATCCTGAGAAGTTAGACATCATGCCACATTTCTATGTCTAGACCTAGTCTTCGATTAACACCCTTTTATGTCACTCAGGTTATAGGCCTACCAAAGAAGAAAAATATTCCAAAGTGTGCATGATTGGGTGGATGGGTGGGGATCTATATTATATTATTAGCCTATGAACTTGAGTGTCCTTACCTGTACAACTGTACATTTTTCTTGTTTGTTTTATTGTCCAGGTCTATTAGAAAAACTGCCATAGCTTACTTTGTATACAGTCTACGCTTGCATAGCTTTAATATTTCCCCCACATGCTGCCAAAAAAAACCCTACTCTAGCCTGAATTTGTCCTTCTCCTTGACTGTCTGTTCACATAGAAGACATTTTAGGTCAGACATAACCATATAAAGCTAATTTAAAATAGGGCAAGATATATGCAACTGGCCATTCTTGATATAAGTCCTCTGTTTAGGGTCAAATCATTTGCCTAAGTTTTTTTTTTTTCTCCAGAGAAGAGACTCATTTGTTTTCATTTCACTTCTTACATACAGTAACTTGCCAAACCTAGCATAACCTGGGGCTGTTCCTCAGTTTGGAAAAAATAAATAAAAAAATAAATAAAGACCATCCCAGTCCATATAGGTAGCAACTACGGTAGACAAGTAGGAACACTTGAGCACAGCCCAGTGCATAATCATGGGGTGTTAATGTCATCACATATGTTCTGCATTAGGAGCTCCTTCACTTAGTCTGAGATTCCAAAAGGGGCTTGCACAGGTAGAGCACACATAAGAAATGTGTGATGTGAGTGACGAAACCATGAATGCACTGACTTTAAACATTTACCGTACCGGACATGTAGAGTTATTATTTTCATGAGATTTGTATGATACAATCATGACATCTCATATCCACTACTTACCTGCAGAGAGACTGTGAGGAGTAACTCTCCTACAAGTCTGATCATCTTCCAAATGCCTCAAGTCTCATGCAAAGTCCCAATGATGTCACACATTCTATTCTCTAACTTTTGGCCCCTTCATCCCAACAGGTTACTAATGGAATAACAGACTTCAACTTCATCTGGTCTTGTAGCTTTTCTGACATGACTCAAAGGACCATGAGTTTACAGTGAGTGCATTTTCTTCATTCATCCCTTCTAGTGGAATTTCCGAGCACTGTCCCTGAGCTTTTCCATGCCCCCGCTGAAAGCCGTGACCTTTGGTTTATGCATACTTTATCTAGCGATATTTAGACTTGTTAAACTGCTTTTGGCAGTAGCTCAGAAGCCCCCTCAGCCACCTCGGGAAGGATTGGCTGTGAGCTCCTCCCTACGCCGAGCCTGCCTGTGTCTGGCATTAAGTGTGTAACAGCACTGGAATGTTTTATTCACTCTTCCGGATCGTTCCTCTACCTTGCCAACTGGGAATGGCTGACTATGTACATATATTTCCTTGTTCTGCTGTGTTGACTGGCAAAGTACCCTAGAGTCCTACCATGGTCCGTCCAGATATTTCCTTCCACCAAAAGTATTCCCATCATCAACAGGAATAACATCAACAGGCCTTTTGTGCCTACTAGTGAACTAAAGCAATGGGAAAACAAACTAACAAAACCTCATTTAAAAAAACTAAATAAAGCAGTCAAAATGAGGGTGTTGCTTGTGTCTCCAATGTCAATATTTCTGAAGAACACATCTATACGGTGAAGAAATCACTACAAGAACAGGTAACCTTTAAAAGTTTGAAAAAAACACCACACTAACTCCGGGTAAAAAAAAAAAAATGAAATGTTTTACTTGAAAATGTGCAGACATTATTGATTCAACACATATATCACTGCCACAGTAATGTACAAATGGTTTGTGTGTTATTTATGACTTGAAACGGATGAAGACAGAAGATAAAAAACGATCAACATTATATCAACCTGCATTGGTATGTGCCCAAATAGTATTTTTGTTCCAGCTTAAACCATGCAAACATGCTACAGGTATATTAAAACAAAACACAGTATACAATTTTCAAAATCTGCTCTGGATAAACATTCTTAAACTGAGAAACAGAAGTCACTTGAATCAATATTCAAAGCTACTTTATAAAGCTACATGAAATCATATCAAACTGCTGTCTTTGGTTTATCGTAGTTCTTACATCAAACAAAGAAATGACTTGGATCCAAATCTTGGCCTTTGTTATTTAAGGTCAAGTAAATTATCTCTGACACTAAAATAGTTCATTTTCTGTTTAAACAAGAATTAACATCCTATCCCCTGAAAGACCAATATGAGCATACAATCCATATTCCAAACATTACAACTTCAAATATTGTAGGGTGATCTTGATATTCATCCCCTTGTTCAAAGGAATTTACTGAACACGAGTCATTGTTTTACTGGACCGACTCCGCATTACCTTTTGAAATAGGTCATCTGAAACACAAAGATTATGCAATTATTTACAACACACATAAGGAAAAACGGGGGGAAAACTGCATTTTAGCTATGGTAAAACATAAATCACCAAATCATCCAAGTGGATTTAGTATGACATAATTGGTGCTGGTATTTTATTTGTAATACATTTTCATAATGCCAAAATTTAAATAATTTTCAAAATCTGCCAAAAACATTTCATGTCAGTCAGTGATTTGGTTTGGCCATACAAAAGCAATGCTATCTCACATGTATATAACATACACACACCAATATTCCAAAATTCCCTTACAATGGATAACTACACATACTGTCACAAGGTCATTTTGGTTGAAATGTATTGTTTGCTGAGAAGTTTCAGCTTTAACCTCTCTGTTGTATTGACTGCATAGATTTTCAAACTTTTAGAAATGTAAAACTTACCACTTCTCATGACTAGCGTACCAGCCTGCAAAGACAAACATAGGCAGATTAAACATCAAATGCAAACACTACAAACAATGGGGTTTAGTAAATGGCCTATTTATAGTCTTGCCGGAATTTGATTTCTTAACAAAATGAGAGACACATGTAAATCTCAATGCAGGATTAATAGGATCTGATCAATCTATCATTAATGTTATTGGAGGACGACCAAGACTTACTTTCGCTGCAGCTGTACGTGTCATCACAACAGATCCAGCTGCCTGATCACTCTGAACCTTGGGAGCTGAAACACATGAACAGAAAAACAGGCACTGAATTAGGGACCTGTGACGCAGTAATCAAACGATAGTCAAAATGAAAGTATTGTGAAATAGGCTAAAAGTGGAAGTGGCTTACGGAGTGGTTTAATCAGTGTGTTTACAGCGTGAACAACCCCATTGGTGGCCATAAGGTCAGCGTCAACTACAGGCACTCGGTTGATATACATGGTTTGGTTTCTCTGAAAGACAATAAAAAAAAAATGGTGTGACACTCATAACTGGACCTCTTCAAATAATCAGACTCTGATAAGCTGGTTTTCAATGGAATTTGGCATTGTATTACGGCTTTTCCTTATTGGTGGAATTTAATTTACTAAGTTAGCAACTATGTTGGTTGCAATGCAATTTCCCATTGCCAACAAACTAAGTCGCTAACTGGTTAGCAACTGCTTTTGGGAAACGGATGCCAGACTAAGAACTCACCATTCCCAGCTCCAGTCTCTCTCCCTGCATGGGCTTCACCCGCGTGTGAGAGGTCACCCCTCCACTGACCAGGAGCTCCTCATTCAAAATATGGAACTTCAGAGTGCCTGCAAGCTCCTGGGGGTTATCTTTTAAAACAAAGACACACACAAACATCATTGTCAAACCTAACGGACACATGCATTACATTTACAGCAAGGAAAACAAAGATTTTAACGTTTTTTAGAGCAAGAGGTAGCCTGGGAGTCAAAGGAATAATTTTAAAGTATTTTAGAAGTCACAGTCCAAAAAAGGACAGTTATTTCAATTCAGATGTTTTTTCTTCGCCCACTTTGTATGTATTGTCTTTTGTTTTAGAATGAAGTCAGCGTGTATGTGTTGGCAAGACAGTAAAATGCATTACTCATGAGTCTGTTGCGATCAGCCGGGCCCATGGCGCTGAAAGCATCATTGGTAGGAGCGAAGACGGTGTAGGCACCCTGCTTGTTCAGCAGCTCAGTCATGCCAGCCCTCTGAATAGCATCAACCACAGTGCTGAAATTCAAAAACAAATAAACAAACGGAAAAAGGTAGCCTTGAGAGAGCATACTCAAGAACACACAATAATAGTACAGGGAATAACAGAGAAGTACTCTACAAAAATAACTGAGGAACGATTGGGACCTCGGACAGCCTTAGAACATGTTAATTCATGAGAGCTGCGGAAAAGTGTCGACTATGCTGACAATAAGTCTTTGAATGTGGGTGGGAATGTGCAGCTGCATATTCCCTTTCAGCCTTTCGCTCTGTTAAACCCATTACACTTTTTTTTCTTCAGAGATTTCCCTGCAGGGTCTTTTCGGAGCTTTAGGGCTTCAAAAGAAAATTGCACAGTGCAAAGAAGAATTCTAAGACGGGCAACACCTGCAAGGTATCAGCTTGTGAGCATAAGATGATATCTTAACCTTCCTTTCGACTTGAACGTCAACAGGGTACATTCCCTCAAGGCCGACACCAATCAGGGGAGAGGTATTAGGGAGGGAGAGCAACTCCTCACCTAAAACGATTATCTGCCTTCAGAACATCCATAACTGTTCCCATGGGTGGAGCCAAGACCTTGTCGACAGTGAACATGGTGGCAAATCGTCCGGTCTTATCGTGTGCAGCAATGCAGGCGTTTTCAATGCATAGGTTCTGTGAGAGAGGGGTTGAAGATTGTTTGTCAGGTCAGACATCAGCACAATGTTGTTTTATGTGAAGCTTCATGATTCAAAAGCAGTCTGTAGAAAGAGTTAAGTCAACGCTGAGAGGTTGTTTCCGGTGGTCTGTAAATTCCATTGCCAAGCAGAAATGTGAGAGTGCTACACATTTCATCCACCAGCCCTGCACCACACAGAACATGGCTGGAAAAGGAGATACATGACACCAACTCTATAATACGGTATATTTAATTTTTATGTAATTATTATGTGTTGAAATAATTTTTGATATTATATAAAAGCAAGGCCTACTTACATTTCTGTACACAAAAACTCTCAGTTTAAGTCCACCAAGGGTCTCAAGTTCCTGTCCATGATAAAGGCCTTTTGAAGAAAGCTGCTCTTTCACCAAGTGGTTCCTCATCATCTTCTTCATCTCCTCAGTCATGGTTAAGCTGCCTGTGACCAAATTCCATGTGGTTGTGAGACAAAATCCCAAGGATGAGGAGCAAAAAGGCCCCTTTGACCAGCGGAACATTTTACAAGCATACCTTTGAAAGCGTCATTGAGAGGAGCAAGCATGGTAATGGCCTCAGAACCAGTAAGATGAGTGGAAAGACCCGCATCAACAAACATCTTGGTTGCTGTGGTGACTGTGGATCCTTCGGCAAGCTCCTTGAGTGTCTTAGCTTTGAAGATATATGGCCAGTTTAGTCAGCAGGGTTAACCAGAAATGTATGAGGCAGTTGTTCAGATATTTATGACTAACACACACAGAGATGACAAGGAAGCCTACCTGAGTCAGGAATAAGGAGCTCATTGATGTAGTGGACTACTCCATTGGTGCCTAGTTTGTCCTTTGCCTGAATGATGGGTTTGCCATTGAGAGTCATTTCATCTCCATCACAGCCCACCTCCAACATAGTACCCTGCAGGGTTTCCATGGGCGTTCCTGACACGATGGACTCTGAGCAGTGCATGTTCTTCAGGATATGGTAATTCAGCATGTCTAGAGAGCGACAAGACAAGTCAGAACAGTGAAAAGAATCACGGTGCCATGAATAGACAATAATCCTCTTAAACATTTCTGAATGAAATTACTTTCAAACAAAGCTAGCTTTGTTTTTGAAGTGATAAAACATACTTATAACATGAACACCTACTATTATCAGATTTGCATAAAACATTCTACCAGGGATATCATATTTTGATGGAGAGAGAGAAGAGAAAAGTGGTGGATTAAGCAGAAATTTGAGCTTATTTCAGTAAATTGCCCTCTATCTGGCACACATCAATGATACATTATCACAACTTTGGGTTCTAAAGTAGCTTTGGTTTAAGTGTGCAAACATTTGCTTAGAATAAATCACCTTTCAAGGCAACAGGGTCTCCCAAGATCCTAGTCAAAGTATCTGCCGGAATCTTCTCAAAGGCCTCATTTGTTGGGGCAAAGATTGTATAGTGTCCTTCACTTTCCAACATGGTGGTGAGACCAGCAGCAGCAACAGCAGTCTACAACAAAAGATAAGCAGTCAAAATTCATTGTAGTGTCATTGGTGTTTGCATTTTAATTTCTGTTGACACTGTTATGTTGGGTTAGTATTATGTAAGATGAGGTTTCCCTTCAGGGAAATTACAGATGATTTTGTAACTTACTCAAAGTTAAATAAATAAATCACAATTTATTTTCATTTGTACAGCTTCTTTGGCCTAAAAGTAGTGAAAAAGAGTCTTTACGCGCAACGTCTCCAGCTCATCATCGGTTTCAAGTAAAGAGCCAACATCATTGGTGATAGCAGTGATGACTCGGTCCACGACATGTACGATTCCGTTGGTTGCATGCTGGTCTGTTTTCACAAGGCGGGCACAATTCACGGTGACAACCTTGAAAAAAAAAATAAAGAAAAATTAAAGAACTTACAAGACTGTAGAATCGGCATTTGGGCTTCTACATTTTGCTTCTCATCCTGTACTCACGCCATTGGGATAGTGGTGGATGTGAACATCAAAGTCTTGATACATGGAGGGGAAAGCAGCGCCATGTTTCAGGTCTTCGGAGGTCAGACGCCTGTTGACCATGTGGTAGTGCAGAGCGTTAAGAAGCTCGATGTTGACATTGCTCACCAAGGCATCTAGAATTTCCTGCAAACAACATGAGGTCAGACGCATTCTATGGTGGTTACCACATAAACAAGGTTGCTGACCATGATTGCCTCATCATTACAGAGATGTTGTACTATTTTCTGGCATTCAAAAAGGGAAAAAGTTTTCAAGCAACATTTCATCTTCAGATCAACAGAAGAGAGGCTGAAAGTTTTATTGTGTTGTACATCTTGAAGTGTTTCAGCCAGCTGTACAGTGTGAACGAGTTCTAGTACTCACAGTTGGCAAGGCAGCCCAAGCCTCGTTGCTTGGGGCAAAGAATGTGAAGCTGCCAGGTCCTTCAATCTCTGGCCTCAGCTTGGCCCTGTCAGAATACATTTGAGTGGTGGTGGCTCCAACCACACCCAAAGTGTTGTAGATGTTCACCAAGGGCAGTGCTGCAAATCACAAACAACATCAACCTTCCCATATCAAAACACTTTTTTCCTGACAGCTGTCAGGCAACATTGAGCATAGGTTGGAACGTAAATACTGTGGCACTTGAAAGTGAAGGACATTGTCTTCTTTACCTGCAGGGCAGCCCTTCTCTCCTGGTACTTTTTCATAGCCAGGACAACACTCATAGCTGATCACCCTGTAGACACAAACAGGTCACAAATGACAAATTACAAACTGTTGTGCTGATTTTAAAGGTAAATACTGTAAGTAGCCCATAGGGCATTGCTCCAATAGACTTTAAGTGTGTGATGCCAGCCTTGTGTCTTGTATTTCAACAGTAGCAGTTGTATCTATACGGTCCTCTCCATTTTGTTCCCTTGTATTTCCATAGTAAATCTGCGCTGTGCTTGAAACGGTCTGGGAAGGCCATAAAAACTCATTTCCTTTGAGAGCCCAGAAATCCAGAGACACAGAATTGGCCAGGGGAAACTCCAAAGCGGGAACAAGGACCAATACTGAAACAGGATTTTGCCAGTATAAACAAATGGGAAATTCTTCAAAAAACCATCTTTCTCGGGTACACTGAATACAAACGTCAAAAGAAGCCGTCTATATTCTAATTCAAACAAAGTGACTCACTTTAGTGGTTACCACTAAGAAGTGCATCATAAAGGATAGTTTAATATGTGTCTCCAGGCCATAATGAGATCACTTGTTCGTTTTCGTTTCAACTAAGCATTGTTGCAACAGTGAACCTCCTGTCTACAAATACTTGCTGTGTGACAGAACGAGACAGGCAAATAAATTTCCTCTTGGAATATTGTTCACATTTCTCCTCTCTTCCATTAAGAAAAGGTATAAAATGAAACTCATATCATTTATTACAGTCTACGCTTCTTTCCCTCCAATGCTGTCAATCATCTCTAACAAAAACACAGACTTGGATTTAAGTGATCAGCTGCTAGGAACATAAAAAGCAGAGCTAAGGCTAAAGATGTAAGTCAAGACAAAGAGGACAATCCTGACATTCAGAGTGGGGGTAGCCTTGTAAAACACCGAGGACTGGAAACCAGACTGAACTGATTATCAAAACAGATGGTAACTCAACTCCTGTTTGTTCTTTGCCAGCATAAACAAAGATGGTAGCCATGGATTTCTGACAAAATAAACAGATAGGCTGTACAATTCAAACACTGTGTACATTGAACTTCCAAATGGTGTGGACCCTCACAGATGGTAACAAAGTGGCTAGACGTCTCGAAAGATGCTTGAGAAATGTGGAAACCCTAGAAGAGCTGATTTCCAACTGTCATGAGAGCCTTGGCCTTTTCTTGAGTACATCTAGAACTTTACAACATGGAAAGTGAACTTAAATGCAATCCCATGTCCAACAAAAGGACCCAATTGGAATTTTTATTTGAATTGATTTGAGGTTGTCAACTCCTGTTTAAAAGGGAATTTCACAGACCATGTAACCCAGACTGTCAGAAAATCATGTCTGGCTGGAGTAATGATTCCCTGATGAAAAAGCCAAAAGGGACAAGGCAGAGAAGTGTAGGTAGGTTATTGGTCAAGAGGACGGCTATTACTCTCCCCTCAAGTGACCTGGAAATAGCTTGCCTCACTGCAATGCCCATTATGAGCCGGTCACACAAAGACAGGGATTGTTCGCACAGACGGCACCCCCCACCCCCTCCACCCTAAACTTCAAAACCCCTCTGAGGTTGTCTGTAAATCAACACAAATTCAACCTGATAATGATTAGTGTTGTTTTTACAAACCAGACTATTGTGCCCTCTATTCAGTCTAGTCCCCATTTGTTTCTTCACTGCACATCTACATGGGAGATTCTCTAATGGAACAACACACCAAACAAAAACAAAACTTTTTGGAAGATTTGTGCATCTTTAGGGATAATAGCTTCTCCGGAGATCTCTCTAAAGCCATCAGTTCCTAAGTTGTCCAGTGCCTTTAGCAATGCCTGCTTCCTCTTTTACTTCTCTGGAAAGTAGCAATGAAAGAAACAGTGTTGTGAAACGCAATGTGAAAAAGCACAAGACCTCCTCTGTTTCATCAACTACCTCACACTTCATATATGCTGATACTGCATTTATTCAGGATGTGGTAAAGTGTGCTTTCTCTTTTTTGTAAAATGTACAAAATTACTTACTTATGAACTTAATCCCATTACCTGCAAGGCTGACACAGAGGCCTATGCCATGTCAAAATCACATACCATGTCCAAATCCAGGAGCGACTCTCTAAACCACTACAGTGTGTTAACAGCCTATGTCTAACTTGGAAGGGGGGGGGCACCATGTCTGTCTCCAAGTGGAAAACCAGGGTGCTTCTTAAGAACATTTCATATGAACTGACAAGCTGCATCCCACTCCTATGGATATAATGAATAATCTCTGTACCCTTTTGTAGACTAGGCTATATTCACTTTTTTAAGACAACACCCAAAAATCACAATGAAACAGTTCAGCTGATTTAATATGTCTCTAAGTCTTTGGTCAAAGCCAATAAAATCAAGAGCTGAGCACTGATTTGGAGGTTTAGGCCTTTACCATACCAAATTCATTTTACACTTTCAGTGATATGACTGCATTTTCTCCATGTGCCAACAACAAACATCCTTACTTGCAAAATGTTAAGTAAGACTTGGACAAGCCTCCAATTTGTGAGACCAACATACAAAAAAGAAAAAGGGGAAAAAACACCAAGGTGTTTATGGGCCTGTTTATGGGCACCTGCACTAATTGAAAAAAAGACAAAAGCATGGGATGAATGGTATCGTCCCGTCTGGCTACCGCTCTGATCTTATCAATTTTGTTCTTGTTAGATAATTTTATGCCACAATTGTTAATTATGTAACTTTGACATCTTGCAGCTAAAAGTCAGCAGCCTTTAAGATAGATAAGACACTCCATACCAATAGACCTTACACGGAGGCAAACAGTTACTTCTTTGCAACATATTTGAAAAAAACCCTGTCCAGACAATGCAAGACATTTTTTTAACAGAGAGAATGAATAGTCTAAACTTGTTCCAGCATCATCAGAACATATCAACTGGGTAGGAGATAGAGGATTGGGTCCAAGACTGATGGTGGCTGTCGCTTAGAGGTACGCATACCTAAAACACCGGTGAATCACGGGTAGCCTCCAAACCCACAAACTACTAATACTGAGGAGGCAACAGGTAGTTTTTCAGCAACACCTGAATGTGATGGCAGCAGTGCACACACAAGAGTAATGAATTAGGTGTTATAACCCGATAGCTCAAAAGCTACTCCTACATCTATTCAAATGCAACTAATAAGAGAGAGGTTGCTGTAAGCTCTCTTCATGATAGTCTGAAGTCTGACTTGAGTGACATTAATTGGTGGTTCTAATAACTTTCATGTTCAACATTACTGAAGGCAACTCCACTGTGGACTCAGGGAGTAATTATGGTTTGCTACTAAGATGTTTGGGCACCAGTAGGAGGAAAGAATTTCACTTTTTCAATCTCTTAAAACAGTGGTCCACTATTTTTTTAATGCCTGTGTAAGTTCTAAACGTCTAGCATGCTGGCATTTTGGCACAACAAAACACTATCATTAACCACCCAACTACATCACAGGCTACGTTCCAGCATCAATTTAAAGCAGCCAGGGATCTAAGGGATAAAATTTTCCAGAAGCATCTTAGATGTACTGACAGAGGATATGCACAGGATTAAATCTCATACTTAAGTGGAAATTCCCAGTTACTGCCTAGTACTTCTGTACAAAATGCAAAGCCTATCTGAAAGAAGATGGCTATAAAAATGGGAAAAGTTCTGTGCTCAATAGGTGACTATCCCTCAGAGAGTGCAGTCCCTCATCACCACACACTCTGAAACTCTCCTAAAGACTACATCAAAAGTACAGCAATCCTAAGAAAGGCATAGAAAGAAACTTTTCTGTGGGCGTTTTCCCACATCAACTCACGTTGGCTTTCCACAGATTTTGCGATGATACCACTGTTTGCAGTTGGTGAAATACTTCTTATCCGTTCCCTGAATCTTCTGCATCGCACAGACGTTAGGGCTACAATGGAGAGAATCTGGTAAGATTTAAGAATCCCAACAAATCACACAAAGAGGTAGGCTAACTGACTGCTTTAAGTTTCCCCCAATAGATAAGGTTATATCTTATCGATAAAGTTGATATTCTGTAAAGAATAAGGAGTTAGTATCTTTAGTATAATCCAAAACGAATTCTGGAGAAGCCTAAATATTTATGAATTGGAAGAATCTTATAGCCTAATGTTATGACGGTAGGTCTATTCAGGATATCTAATTATTAACTTTAACAGAATTTCATCTTACACTTTTTCGTGCAATTGTAACAGCCTACAACATTAATTAGTTAACTTTGTTTAAACTTACCCATGTGGTCGTCCTCTTATTCTGCTGTGCTGCAGAACTGATTGATACGGCGATTTTGCAACACATATCGAAACAATTAAAGTTAGTGCCAGAGCCAACAACGTTAAGTGCTTCATTTTGATCCTCTGACCATGAACGCTCTTCTCCACGCTGCAAACGAATATGTTATAGGTGTCCTCTGGAATAAATAGCAAGGCGACTCCTTCCCATCAGGGAGGGGCTTAGGCGGTAATATGAATAGGTAATATGAAACACCCCTTAGGAGAGGAAAATTATGATTTTTCTTCCCACTACTTGACAGGAACGTGTCTGGTTTTTGAAATGACTTAAAGGCCCTCTTGCTCCCGTTAATATGTTAATCTGACACATAACCCACACTGCATTTTTCATTCAAATCCCTCTAAAACACGTGTAGGCCTATAGAATGGAAACAAATGTGTGTATGGGAGGGGGAGATTACCTGAAGGGTAGGCTATAATTTCTTTTCTTGGAGCAGGGACAGGAGAAGGTAATACACAAGATGGTAATAGTTCTAGTTTTGATGAGATGGTTACATGAAACTGTGAAGCATTCTTTCACAATATCCTAAGGCTACTTTGAAACTTTTGCTGAGAACCATTAGTTTAAAAGAATGGATAAGGCCATTAAAACACCTTCACTAAACCCTAAACACCTCACCTACCTCCACTACACCATAAACTGGTGACATGTGGTCTTTTCCCTAAAAGACCTATGTATGAAGAATGCAATTTCAAGTAGGCCCTATGTAGGTACTGACACTGTTGTGTTGAGAGGTCGGGAATGTAACCTCTCTGTTAGGTCCTGATCTCTATAATGAAAAAATACTTCTGTAAATAGGTTCACATCAAAGGTTGACCCTCATTTTCATAGTCAACTGACAGCAAACTGCAAGTGTGTGCATGGCATTACAGCCAAAGTGTCTGGACACAAGGCTATGGGCCATCTGTCTTGGACTGAAGTCACTGCTTATATTATATAACAGTAATGACATCATGATATTCATTCCTGTTTTAAGTCAGCATAAACAAAGTCCATCATTAATTTCAGGGTAGTTTAAGCCATTGATTTACGGATAAGATGTAACACACGAGTGTCTGTAAGAACAAGCTTCTGTTTGAGCATTCTAAACCTTGTTCATGCCAAAACAAAATGAGTGATTTGCTTTCCAGTTTCATCTCCTTGACAGTTCTTGGCTAAAAATGTATTATTTTCCCATCCTGTGTGTAAACACTATGAGAAAACCCTGGGTACAGTACAATGTACTGTTTGAACTCTCTTTACTGCCATAATGGAGTGAGGTCATGAGGCAGCTCATATCCAGAATCCGCCTAAGATCCATCTGCTTATACATCTGTGTGAACATGCCCATTTGGACTGCTTTTGTCATCCCATTGCTATCTTTATTACAGTGCAACAAATGAACTGTTCCCTGTTGAACCTCAAACCAAACCTGTCTGCCAAAGTGCAAGTCATATACTTAGGACTGCCAACTTTGTTTCAGTCACCACTCTCGCTTTGTCAAAATATCCGGAACACCCACACCATGATTCACAGTCCAGTTTGAGTGATTTTATCAAGCTGTGTCTTGTCAAAAAAAAAAAAAAATACACAGTATAGTTACCAAGGAGGCCCTGCACCAGAGACAGAGGATCGGGTTCACTCTTTCAGCGCACAATGACTTTAACAGATTCGTACCGGTAACTTCTGCCCTTCCTCTGCCCATAATCTGCTCCACAACCACAACCACACAAAGTCATTTGTGGTACAATATGCAAATACATCTATTTTCTTCATCAAATCACGCTTACATTATTTTTCTATGTCAGTGACTAAGTAAACGTGTTGCCTTTGATGGGACGGAACAAGAATACGCATCATCAGTCTCACTGTTTTCAGTAGTGAAGCCATGGAAGGAAAAAAGTACACATCTTTTTGTCTGCATGTACTGCGCTTTATCCAGCTCTTTTTGCATTCATAGAGGAGAGTGACGGAGCTTTCTGGAAGCGGGCAGACGGAAGGACATGATGACGGTATAGTCCAGCCGTGTACCACATGCATGCCTCAGGTGTGACTGGTGACCAGCAATGTGACTTCAGTTCCTTTCTGTCTGCACTGCATTAAGAGATTCCTTGGGAAAATATATTGAATGATTCGACTGCCATGTTTGGATCAGGCCATAACCCCCATCCCCATTAAACTTCCTCCCCCCACTTTATTAGCTTGCAGAAAGTGCTGTTCTCAACCGATGATGGATGATATTCAAGAAGAGTCATTCCTCAGTGCTTCACCGAGACATGGCCTCAATTTCCATGCCACACTGTATAGTATTAAAGGTTTCAAAATGTAGAGGGGGAATTGCATAACCTTTATGCAACCCACAAATCCACTACTGTAAAAGAATACCCCTATGTCCAGAAATCTTGCACAGTGACATTGGAGCTGATACTTAAATGAATGTTGATTCTGTGCAACCGTAAGTATTTGCGTGCACAAGGGGTCGTGCCAAAAGCAACTTAAAAAACGGCCTCAGATGGAACATGATCAACATAAAGAATACCTTCAGTCAGATAGGTTTTTCAAAATCATTTCCACAGGCCAAACCCCTGTGTCACGTTCCGGGAGAAGCCAATAAATCTACAATACCAGTCTGTTAAAGACCCACTTGTTCCCCCCTATGCTGTCATAATGGACCACTGGCCATGTGGTATTTTACTACAGAGTCTCGTCCATGGCAGAGATTTGAGGGGTTACTTACACGGGCTCTCCTGCTGGGCCATGACATGGTGTGGATACTGGACATGTGTTCACTGAGCACTGATAGTGGTCCAGAATGGGAAGAGTCACATCAATTATGCCTCAAAGCTGGAGGATACAGAGAAGCATAGCAAAAGCTATAAAACTGGGTCTCAGTTTTCAAGGGTGTCTCTTTGTTGATTCTGAAACACATAGCTCACATTCTTTTTACTAAAAGGAACTCCAATCGTATCAAGATGCTTTACATAATACTCAAACGTATCAAGATGCTTTACGTAATACTCTTTTCCGCCAGTGTTTTTGTTAAGTAAACATATTTGTTAACATGTGAACATATTTGTTCTCTCTCTCTGTTTGTAGTATGACAGTATGGCTTAGCTTACATATTTAAGTAAAAGACATTTAAGTAGAACGTGTGATGAAG
The DNA here is from genome assembly GCA_027497455.2 of Sardinella longiceps. Classification (NCBI taxonomy): domain Eukaryota; kingdom Metazoa; phylum Chordata; class Actinopteri; order Clupeiformes; family Clupeidae; genus Sardinella; species Sardinella longiceps. Next base: position 2,425,414 of record JAODXP020000030.1, read on the forward strand.
TGGCAATCATTATGTAATTCCTCCCTGGACCATGAGAAAGAATCAGTGGAAAACCCAGCAGGGTTCAGGATGCTGTGCACGCAGCAGTTCCAGATCTGCCACGTCAACCATGGTGCCATACATCAAGCATAAAGGCTCTCACACTCGCGATGGCATCTGGTAATCAACATGCTGCGTTCAAAAGCTTCTCGTGCAAGGGGACGCCAGACCATATAACTCCTAGACAATAATTGCACAGCAGAAGTCCTACCGGACTAATATAAAGGCTTAACCAAGCGTTTCCAATTAAAGGTATTTAAAACTTAATGGCTTACCAGGTATGCACATAGGCTAAGTTTGTGAGGCAAAGTTATTTTTACTGGCTGGCAAGTTGTGGGGGGAAAAACAAACAATTACCACCCAACAGACCCAACCCTTTTGAGAGCCATTCTCTTAAGCATTGCTGGCTACAAGCCTCTCTATTGGCCAATGAGACAGACGAGATAGAGTTACTTTTTTAACAACTTCAGTCCTCCAGAGACCAATTCTTTCTCATTATCTCCTCCTCAAACAAATTAGTTAGTGCATAAAGGCTTATGGATCAATAAATAATGCACTGCTGTTCTGTTTCATGAAGGAGACTGACACACCGACTTGTACTTCTGTTGGATTTTATTGCCTGTTTTATATTCTCTTGTTAATCCTGGATCAACTAATAGGATGCAGTTTAAGTTTAATTATCTTTAATGCAAATGTATCTCATTATCACAAAATGCATATACATAGGAGGTGTTATTTTGCTTGACATTTAGAATTTTGTGAGGTCACCCATGCTCTATGAATTAACAGAAAAATGCAAAAAGGAGAGGAGGGGTGATAAAAGTTCAAATACAGACCATTCAAACAAATGTGATCCTGTGTATACACTGTGGTTTAGTCTATTAATTTAAAAGTGCACGAGATAAAACACAGAGAAATGTCACTCCAGTGATCTCCCAAGTAATGAAACGTGATTGACAATCTAATCTAATTCTTCAGGCTGTACGTCTTATTTGTTATTTAAAGTCAGAGATGAATTATGACATGTTACCTTGTGGAGGTCTGTTTCTTCTATTACTTTTTATGGCCATGTCCAACAGGAGCTGCCATGGGGCCTTGTGTTTAATGTTTAACTCCACGGCAGCCAGAGAGACACACATTCCTTTGCAGAGACTTCCAAAAGGAATGATAATACTTTCACTCTGTAAAATTCTTTTCCTTAAAACCTTTTTTATACGTCAGTCGCTTTATATTTAGAATTCTTGTAGGCAATGATGACAAAACCCAAAGTGCAAGTATTAACATTTGTTGCTGATTTATGTTTAAACTCTTAGATATTCCATGATTTTTCTTTCTTTCATATAAACACTTTTCGATGGTATTATATCAGCTTTACCAAGCCCTCTGGGTATTTTTCTAAAATATTAAATTTACCTGACATTGGAGTAGTGCTTTCTTTGTATCATTCATTCTTTTTTCTCTGCTCTTCCTTTGGAATATTCTTTTTTTGTCAACTCAGTGATGTTGATAATGTTATATAATGGCACACAGCCATTTTTGATACTTACACTGAAAATTGGCCTTTGCTATTCCAGCTTTTTGTGGCTTCACAAAAGGGCTGCGCTTTACTCCTTGAGTGTGCTTTAGCATCTCCTGTCACGTGGATGCTTTTCCATATCAAACCACAAGGGTACTTGAGTGGGTTACCTTACGGGGAAATAATTAAGTGTGTTTTTCCAATCTCCTCAGGGGTACCAGAGGTCTCCTTACTGTCTGGCATTGCTTCCTGCTTCAGCATTAAGACCAACTTGAGCCAGAAAACAATTGGTTACCTGGGTTACAACTTTAGCTTTTAGACAAAACAAAATCCTACAGCTACTCCTTTTTATCAGCTGAAACTATTTTACTGGTGTGAATTTGATCTGCCATTCGGATGGGCAAATTTAGGCTTACAGAGGATGCTGACTTTCACTTGGGAAACACAGGACACAGGAGTGGGTGTTTGGTTTTTGGTTTTGTCCTTTCACACAAAGCTGGTGTCTGTGTATATACAAGTTAGTTCTAGTGGCTCTTGTATAACTTCAGTGGAATCCTTTTACTAAACACTTCATGAGCATTGGTGTCCCTGTCCTTTGTGTGTGTGTGTGTGTGTGTGTGTGTGTGTGTGTGTGTGTGTGTGTGTGTGTGTGTGATGTGTGATGTGTTGATATTTTCCATTTCAGATGTCTTGTAAAGGTCAGCTGCATTGCCGATAGACATAAAATGGATCAGTGACTTCATTGTAAGCGCTGTGTTAAAGGGTCTGTAAAAAACTGTGACAATGGTAATTGTTGTGTTTCAGGAATAAAGTCAATCTGAAAGTTTAAAGGGTCTGGCCCATGTTGTAAGCCAATGGCAAGGGAGGCAATGCCAATGAGGCTATGTGAGCACATGCCTGGAGAAGACAAAGGTTAACAGCCAGGGATAATGGACAGAACTCAGTCTAAATGAGCTCGAGTTTCATGGCTGAACATCACAGAACATATTTGGAGGTTAACAGCATATTTCCTCACAATTTGAAAAGCCCTCACTATTATTGTAATGTGAAATACTAAGCTATCTAGGCAAACGCCACCTACTGGCTCCGCTCATTTCATTTCGTTCCACCGACACAGAACTGTGCGGGTCAAACAGAGTGAGAAACGCAAACCACAATATTGCAACCGGACATCACCAACATCGAGTTCAGACAACAATTTTTAAAAAATATATAGCCTACATTTATACAAACTGTTGCAAAATGTTTGAAAACATCGCAACGATTGCCAATGGAGATGTTCTAGACACTTTGCTCGAAGTGAAACAATGTGAAACCGGATGGTCAAATCAGGCTAATGCTAAGCTACATTCACAAGTCAACTACAATCATGTAAAAAAAGAAGATTGTTCTTTATATCCTCATTTCCACCTTCATTTGATCAGCCCTATTACAGCTAAAGACAGCCCTAGTACATTACACAAAGCATCTCACACTACCATACGTGCAGAGAAATTCGGTGTGAATCAGGCAATATCCCTCTAGTTCCGGGTACCTGAATGCTGTTTTTAAGAAAAACAACAAGATAATTTGATTGCTTCATAGGATGAATAACAAACTGACTGAATTGTTTTGCCCTCTTCACTTAGGCCGGTATTCTCCCAGGCGCTTAAGTCCAAAAAAGGGCTTAACTCCATGTATTTCTGCCTGCACTAAGCACTTTTTTTAACTTAAGCACCTAGCAGAATTAGTTGCCGGTTCACTGCTTGGTCCATGTTGTATCAAATTTTCTAATTTTTTTTCTTTCCTACAGCACTTGATGAGTTTAAACAACAGGCTATTGATTGATTTACACTGGATTTCTCCTTTAAAACGTGCACTGTGAGTTTACTCTCTGAGTTTATTGAGGCCATGAAAAGACGGTGGAAGCGTGAGAACCATTTGAAAAAGGGGGGCATGCCAACAGTTTTCACTGTGTCAAGGCATGAGGCGGTGTAGCATATGTAGATGTTCCAGACTCTTTGGCATATGTAAACACATTAGTTAAATGTGTCAGATTACCAAAAGGAAAAAATAAATATTTTCTCTGTTCCCAGATGAGTGTTTCAGTGGGTTTGCTGTTGGTTTATTCTTTGGAAACATTGACTCGACTCGGTCAGTCATCAAGTGAATCATCCATAAATGATGTATAGCCTTACAAAGGATTTTTTGAAGATAAGATAAGATATTTTTAAGGATTAGCTTCTTAAAAACAAAAACAAAGAAAAAAAAACTTGTCTTTGTCCCAAACACAACAGCACATCTTAATAGCTTTACCAAAGTTCAGTGACAGTACAGGCCTAAACAGACTGAGGCACGTCTTGGGCTGTGGAGCACTAACATGCTCAGTTTAACAACGCCAGCTCAGGTTGCAGCCATGGTTGACACACGCACTGGAAAGAAGCCGCCAACAACCCACGCCCCCCCATCCACACACACACACACACACACACACACACACACACACACACAGACACACCAGACTCTCAGGAGGCTGAGGTCATCCCAAGGTGTCACGCCAGCATGAGATGCAACAGCTCCCAGGCAGGCCCTGAGGACAGACTCCTGAGGAATGGCAACCAACAGGGAGATGTGGAGCCACTCAGTGGAGTCCAGAGGAAATCCCACAGAGAGGGGATGAAAAGCTCACCGCCTCCTGGAGGGAGGCATGCAGTGATACTGCTGGATATGGATCAAGGGCTAAAAGTTAGGTTTTGTGTTGCTGCTGGTTTTGTCTGGGGCTGTATTACTGTCTCAGAGAGAAACATCACTTTAGCTTTATTTGCGTAGCTACTCATGGAGCTCACCCTGCAGGCCAACATAAAGTGTGTTTAAAACATTTGAATGCAGTACATCACATATCCAATGCTAATCAAAGAGTATACAGAGGCAAGACGCAATAAATGTCAAAAAAAAAAAAAAAAGAAACTTTGCTAATAAATTTGTGCCACCATGCCACTGACTGTTGAAGTTTGTAGTCCTACATGATTTATCATGGACTATCATAATTGTCTCCACTTTTGGTTAGCTTGATGAAAGGGCTTATTTGTGGTTGTTTAAGTGTTGAGTATCTTTATTTTATTGTGCTGTGGGTCCTGGCCTACAACAGCAATTTCAAACATAGCTAGAGTGAATTTACTATTATGAGGAATCAGAAATTCCAGACTTTATGTATTCATTCTCAAGGGCCTAGTTCAGACTGCTTGACAGACACTAAAACATTTTGTTCAACCAGTTGCCATAATATTTTTCCATTATTATTACATGTGCAAAATCTGAAAATCCCAAACTTTCAGGTAACAGTCAATGTATCCAAATCAAATAGTCTTTTCAATAAGCTACTTATCAAAGTGTAATTGATGTTTAACTCTACTTTCCAGACGGCTTCTTATATTTGCTGACAGCGTGGAAAGGGATTTCCTACCTTTTGACAAGGCATATTATCAAGAATCAGTCAATATTCACCAAAAGGCTACTCTCTCGTGGATGAAAGCACTAATAGGTTAAGTGAGGGCAACAAAAGGTGGGAGAGCGAGTTCTCAGGCTGCTGGCGAAAGATGAGCTGTATTCTATCCAGCTACGGAGGCTTAACAAAATAGCCACCGAAACAGAGTCTAGTGCAGGGCAAACATGACACCCGATCTGTTGTTCATCAGTCAGTCTGACTAGATGTGTACTCGTGTAGACTTCTGCCCCACCTGAAAGCGGGATGTCGGTAACGTGACTCCTTACCTATATAATGCGCTCTCATCAATGTGAAAGGGTGCCTGATCTAGCGCGTCACAGCGGTTGCTGGTACACCTGCTGGAATAACGTCCCGTCACCAACTAGTTGTATTACCGTGTGGCTAATGTTAACCGTCGCTTATTTTATCGTTTACCTGGACACAGGTAGGCTTTAGGCAAACACACTGCGCAACCAATCACCACAGGAAAACATCAAAAGAACGGAGAGATCTTATGAGAATCGGGAACTCTGCAGTCAGTCCTCACCGGTCCATTTGATCGATTCACTGCACGGGAGAGGGCAAGATGCCAGTCCAGATTCCGGATGATACAGATTTCGCGTCGTTCAAAGAACAATGTGAAAACCATGAGGGATGGATAGCACGGTACAGCAAAGGAGGTGTGACGGTGTGGTGTAGAGACGGTGATGATAGCAAAGGTGTCCAAAAACTAAAGGCAAGTGATGTGCATTTCCCCTACTTCATTTTCACTGCATTGCGGACTCAAGAGTTTTTCGCATCGAGGGGATTCCATGGGTCTTCATTATATGCAGTTGAATTGTTGACAATACATATTGAACGGAGCTGAACATTTGCAGTGGTTAACAAAGTGAGCAAAATTGTGTCGCAAAGCTTCGGCTTAACTCTGATTCTCTGAACTCAATTATCGTAACTACATGACCAAAGTAAAAGCTGTGCGTTTTTTAAAGTAATCCTTAATTCAAATGTCATATAAGTGTAATGTTATGGGGGCAAACTGATGTGTGATATTTTATCTTTCAGAGATATTAAGCCTAATTATTCCTACGTAATCCAAGTCCCTCACTGCTGTGAATATTATATTTATGTTGATGAAAGAAGTTCAAGATAAAGGTAGCTCATTACTCCTTCTGGCACAGCGCAGTCCAGGGAGTATGTGCAAACTAGCCTATATTATGTAAGATAAAATCTACTTTAGACTGACCATGAGCAGTAAGCAAGGTGGGGGTGGATCTATTGTTAAAGTAGCCTACATTATGTGCTTTGCCAGTGCTTTTTGCCAGTGCCTCAGTCCAGTTTTGTCCCTCGGTGTTTGCAGCAGCAGTGCTGGCATCAGTAAAATGCAAGCTGGGGGCAGTTATAAGACTGAAGTGGAAGATGCAATAGATGTTGTCTGTTACCGATTCAGGATTTTATCACCTAGTGAAATCTGTATAATGGTGCCTTTCCATTCCCTGGCTTCTTGCCAGAATGGAGACCCTAGGTAGAGTATAATTTATGGATGATCCACATATATTTTTGTAGGAACAGCATCTTAGGCTTAGGGGACGTCCAGGGAATGCTCTCAGGCAGAGGGCCTTTTCCTGTTCTCATGTTTAATTAATCTCAGCACTGAGTAGAAGCCCCTATCACGTTGCCCCTTTCAAGTAAGGACCTTGTGCCATCAAGTTACAAAGGCCAGGGTCTGTGCTGCTGTGCTCCACCGTTATTGAATACTTTCAGAGTTCCTATTCAGTTAGTAATTCTTTTGACTCAGAACACTCAACATCAATCTAGTACAATTTCATGTGTTTTGGACAAATATTGCCAGTGTATTTTGCCTTACTTTGGTACTTTTTTACAGCATTTATACTGCGATCAACACACCAATACCGTACTTGACAGTTACATAAGGAATGTCTCCTGAAGACACTCTCTCACCCTCTCTCTCTCTCTCACACACACACACACACACACACACAGACACAAATAATGATTTACCACATGTGTGATGGCTCATCAGCAACCCATAGGGTGGCTTTACCTCTAACCAACCAAGTGAGCAGGTCCAGCCCCCTTTCCCCCTCATCCTCTGCCCATCCCCAGGAGTCTTCGTGCCAGTGACGAGAGAGCCGCAGCTTCTAAGAGGCAGGGTGCACGCAGGAGACATCCTGAAAAATTAAGAGCGGAAAACTCGTGGTAACTGCTAGCTCAGATGCGGAAACCTGAGTCCCAGTCGCGGCCCAGCCGGAGGGTACACATATTTTTTTTTGAAAGAAGCACTACAGTTGACCTCCACATCAATGACTAAGAGGAGGGTTGGGGGGGTACAGCTTGTGGGGAAAGACCAACCACTATTTGGGGCCCTCTTTTTGGAGGGGCTCTGGGAGGCTGAAGGGGAAAATTGTTTTAGACCCCCTAGGCAATCAACAAAACAGGGATGACAGACCCGTCTCAATAATTAATAGAACTTTCTGGGGTAGTGATGCGCTTCTTGCCATGAATTATTGAGTGTGTGTAGGCATTGACGACATTCCATTCATAGAGACCAAAGCGAGTGTGTTTCAAGGAGCCCAGTGGAAAAGGGAAGCAGCACTGTTCACGCTGGGTTAGGCGGAGGTGTCACATGAATTATTTAACTAATGTCAGGGCTATGAAAGATTGGGTTACATTACTTCTTGCGCTTTCCAAACAATATCTGATCATGTTGCACCTGACGTTTTTTGCTGTGGCTTGACCCGCAGACCAACACAACCAATCTTTTGGAGTGCGGTGGAAAAGTTGTGCTCACAGAGTTTGATATCCAAGGATAGCTTTGCAATGTTGTCTTCAAGCTACCCTTTTTTTCCGCCTGACTGTTTAAAATTTATTTCTGGTTACAGCGGCCATGAATGAAAATTATCCTGGGCAATTTCATAGCATGCTGACATATTAATTTGTACATCCCATTACTGTATTCTGAGTACTTGACAGGTCTGACGGTGGGAGGTATGTTTTATGTGGATATGTACCCTGGCGGAAAAGTGCACTCAAGGGAGTCTTTTTCATTGTTAGACCTTTGTGCTCCTTGGTTGTCAGTTGGATTTCTGTTTCACCTACATGAGCCATCCAACCACAGTAGTCTAAATGAGTACTTTATGGACTAGGCCTGCTAGAGGTCCCTGACCCAACATAAAGTCTCCTTTCTCTACTTTCCAAGAGGAACCACAAAGTTCTTAATTGATCATGGTGCTCATATTCACAGCACTGTGTATATCATGTTAAAGAATACTGGTGCAGCACAGCTGCAGTCTTGCATCGAAACGTTAATCATGTAATCAGATAAAGAAGCTAAAAACTAAATAGAAGAAAAAACTAAAAACATCTGTGGTGCACCGGCAATCTTTTTAATTTACATTGCCTTGGTTCTATCCTGGTTGCACCAGATGGTAATTGGCGGGAGCATGGAGAATGCTTTCCTTTCTACCAGGTTATGTCATGTTTGTGTAACATCAGCCATCATCATCCATTCCAGGATCTTTATGGACTCTTCACTGAAACTCAATCATTTTCACAAGTCTCTCTTTCTCTCGCTCTCTCTCGTTCTCTCTCTGGATAACATACCATTACAGAGGAGAGGCCGTAAAGACCAGAGATCAGCCCACCTAGGTCACAAGGTCAAAAAGAAAACACAGCACGACCCAAATGTGACTGACTGATCTTATTTTCTTTTCCGATTCTCTTCTCTCTCTCTCTCTCTCTCTCTCTCTCTTTCTTTCTTTCTTCTTCTGTCTCTTTAGATGAAAATTGTGTGCAAAGATGTCACAGCAGAAACATTATATGATGTCCTTCACGACACCAGCTACAGGAAGAAGTGGGACTCCAATATGATTGACACTTTTGACATCGGAAGGCTGACTGTTAACGCAGATGTGGGATATTATTCTTGTGAGTGGCACACACCATCTGTTACTGAGTTTCTTCTTGCCCCCAATGAGACTTCACTACTACTTCTCTCGAGACTCACATTTGGTCCTATTCCGACTCATTCTGTCAACAACACACAAAAAAAACTAGATTTGATTTCCTGCCAAGAAACAGGAGGTGAATAATTCTTATTAGGATTCGAGCTTCCAGAAAGCGAATCAATAACATTCAATTTTCTAACAGTGTCTCCATTACCCAGAGAGCTTTGACTGTAAATTTGTTTAGTCAAAATTAATCTCTCCTGCATACCATTCACAAAGATAAATCTTTCCTCTATATACTAAGGCCACAGAATGCCAAAATCAGATATATCTTTCCTGTTTATGTTAAGGCCATAAAATACCAAATTCAAACAATACATTAACTCTAAGTAATATCTTGTGTTGGTTTAAAGAGAACAGCATGTGATCCTGTTTATCCTTCTCACTGTACTTGTTATGCTTCTAGGGAGGTGTCCAAGCCCCTTGAAGAACAGGGACTTTGTCACAATGCGATCATGGCTCCCCTTGGGCAATGATTATTTGATCATCAACTACTCTGTCAAACATCCGGTACGTAGGTTTGAAATGTTTGTTTTAGAAGAGTCAGGATTAGTTGAGTCTTGTGGAAGTAGACATGTAGTTATGTCAGTTTTCGGCCCACCCACATGTAACAGAAGTAGTTTAGGCCAGTGGCAAAAAGTCAGACCAGGGTATCATGTGAACGGCGTGGTGATTTAATCTCGATGTAGCAATGAATAATTACAGTATGTGCCCCATGCACCGTTGGCGGGTCCTTTTTCGCGCTGTGGAATGAGCAGAATAATCAAATCTCACTGAGAGGGGTTCTTCCATGCACCCGGCCGGGGTGTCAAAGAGTTCAGCCCAGAACTCTGCATGGATCCCCCATGTCCAGGAAAAGTCAGTCTGACACCAGATGTTGGGAGTAGCCACTTCTGTCACTCTCCAATCCTTCTCCCGCCTTGTCTCATTTTCTTTGGGGGGAAAAAAACATGATAGAAATTATGAGACAAAATCACTAACAGATGAAAGTGGAAAGCCTGTTGCTAAACATCACCTCTAAAAGAAGCAATCATTGTGTTAGATTATGTAGTCATCATTCCTTTTATATGATGTTTTATGTCCAAAACCTCAGTGCGCCATACATTACACATGTTCATTCCCAGTGGACACACTGTTGAATTAAGTCTTGTTTATGACACATTGTTTCAGCAATATCCGCCAAAGAAGGATTATGTGAGGGCCGTGTCTCTCCTAACCGGTTACTTGATCCAATCCAATGGGCCAAACTGCTGTTCCCTCTACTACTTAACACAAGTGGATCCAAAAGGTAAACCTCCCTTTTCTCTATTATTATTATAATCATTTCATATTATTGTTTTCATCATTTGTTTGCATTTTTTAAAGCCACCACGTCCCCTGGTTTGCCCCGGGTCCTTTAAAGCAATTGAATTACTATGGCCGTCATTTATAAATGAGGCTCTGGGTTCCCCTGTTCACGTGCAGAGGGTTTTAGCGCCAACCGTGCGCCTCAGGAACTGATCCCATTGGACAGAAGCGAGGTCAGGAAGTCTTTGATTCCCGAAAATAAACCCCAAGCACAGGACATATTTCATAAATCTGCTGATGTCATCTTTTTTTCCGCCTCGCTGCTCGGAGACATCGGCGGATTATTAATGTCTTCCACTGCCACGACTCACCAGCTGCTGGTGACCTGTGGGACCGCCGCCACAGTTCAGCTGCCTCCACCCATGCACATCATTCCACAGGCCTGAAGACAATGGCCTTCTGCTTTTAATAACACCCCAAAGATGCTGATTGATTTAAGATGGCCGCACGTTGTTTATCCCACAACAGGCGCAGCCACTGCGTGTCAGCACCAAACAATAGCATGATTATAACCCGTGGAGCTTCGCCTGGTGGTTTTAGTTAAAAGTAGCAAAGCTGGCAGGGTAAACTAACTTGTGATGAAAATGTATTCATGATGCATGTAACCTCAAAGCCTGTCAACAGAGACTGATTAAAATTAAATGTTTGTTCATTTGTTTGTACCCCAGGGTCTTTGCCCAAGTGGGTGGTCAACAGGGTTTCTCAGATTGTTGCTCCAAAGGTAAGGAAAAAATATTATTAACTTTCTAGATAACCCTTCAAAATGTATAAGCCAATGCCACATGAAACCATCCCATGTGCAGCACAAATGGCAAGCTCTATTATGTCATTATACTGCCACCTACTGGTCAGTTGAAACTAGTACAACAACTGGAGAAGGCCTTTAGCATTTACAGTAATGACTCTAATTAGCCTCTATCTCACTTATTCAGGCAATGAGGAAGATTTACAAGGCCTGTCTGAAATACCCAGAGTGGAAGCGAAAGCACAACCCCCACCTAAAGCCCTGGATGTACCCAGAGCAGAACACACTGCCTTGCATCAACGTGGCCGACCTGACGGTGCAGCGGGCCGACTCTCTGGAGAACATCGACGAGAGCGGTCTGAGCGAGGAGAAGAGCCAGCACCACAGCGATGATGACGAGAGCTAAACGCTCTCCTGGGACTGCTCGCATCCTTAAGTGTGTGTGGCAGTATGTAAAAAAAAAAAACCTATGTGTGTGAGAGTGAGGGTGTGTGTGCACGTGTACATTTGTTATGCAATACATGACTCTTTGTTTTCCTCTTTATACATCTGTTTCGGTCCAAATATGCAATCGAGTTTGTGTTCAGTGTGATTACAGAATATATTGTACAGTTTTTGGCATGTGTAATATTGAATACACAAAGTTTCATCTCGAAAGGGGAGGCATTACACTGTATTTATTAAGTACAATTGAAAGGCATATTGTGATCATAAAGTATACATCTCAATTTTTCAGCAGAGATCTTTGTACAAGGATGAGCTGTAAGAAAAATATTGTGCGTCCCGGAGTTAGAATTACTGCTGAAATCATTTTGCTACTGATTATCTAATGATACTGACTATTATCACAAGACTCATCTTCCTCTTGTTTGGCTTGTGGCTGTTTTAACTGTTTTGGCAATTCAAATTAGTTAGTTACGTAGTTAGTTCAGCTGGAGTCAATGCAACTTATAAAATTCTACTTGTATTCCCTGCAGTTTGCCTTACATGCCCTGTGGATAAAGCATGTCCATTCAACATGTTGATGGGTATATGGTAGCATTGCTTTGGGGATTTAGGTTTGTATTATACTGGATGGCATTATGGTTAATTGCATACCCCCTCTGATTTGTACACAGTCGTCAATGGGAAGTGAATCAGAAATGTCAGACAGAGATGTTGATGTCAGACCTGCTGTACTTGTAGTCATACTACAATACTGTATGTTTTACACTGTAGATGACAAGTTTGATGGGCTTGAAGTAGAATCACTGGATCATTGTGCCTTAATTCGATCATGGCAGTAGGTCTAGATTTATAATGATTTTACTTTATTCTTTATTGTTGTTTAACATTTTTGAAAACAAAGAATACATATACAAGTATTTTAGTACATGGGGTCTTAAAATCTTACATTAATGACAACCATACCAGTGGTCTTGGATTTGATAATCTCAGTAATTGCAGGGCATGGGCAAAAGAGTCTGGCTGAAAATATATTGGGTATTAAAGGGAGGGATAAAAGATGCTAACATTTCCTGTGCTTAGACAAAAGCAAGTCTTTCTATTCTGCATGGGTAGGCTACTTATGCAACTTTAAAAACTGAATTACATACCGGTACTTGTCCACCTCAGGGGTTGTAAAATCAGGTGTGTGAGTGTGAGAGTGTGTGTGCGTCCATACAATGCTTTTTTTCCTTTGGCTCACATAGATTTGATTCATACTCTCTCTTTTTCCCCCTTGTCCTCTTTCTCTGTTATGAATAAAGATATTATGTTTTGTCTTGTAATTGCATTGGATGTGTTTTAACTGCATACATTATTTGCAGGGGTGATTGTGTGAAGGCATTCCCAGAATTTATAGGGCTCTTGATATGGCCCAAAGAAAGTCGAACATTTGTATTAAAAGGAAAAAATATGGGTGCATGGTTCCTTATCTTAAGGTGCACATGTTTTTGGATGGAATCATCAGCTGGTGTACGGTCATGAGCGAGCTATTACAGTAGATGTTAATGTTCATAATTCAGAAAATTGTGCCAGTAAATAGCTTCCTCCTTCCAGATTGCTCAGACGTTAACAATATGCACTGCCACCGGACCATCTGACTTAATGCAACCCTGAGAGTACCAGAAGTTAGGAGTTGTTATAGAAACATGTGGCTTAGGGTAAACTTACTGAGGGATATGAAATAGGTTTGAGTTTTTCTGACATTTCTTTGATACAAAGGTTTACAGGGGTGCCATTAGAAATGCTGGGCCATATGACAGAAAATTATATTGAGCCCCCCAAACATTGATTCTAATATTCACATTTTTTTTTCTCTGGCCCCCTGTAAGTGCCAGCTTCCTATCCATCATCCTAAGCCCCTGAAGGTCTGACTTGAAGATATGACGCGCAAAGAAACCGTTAACATGTTGACTTTTTGTTCCTTTAGTCCTGTTAAGAGCATCCCAATTCAACCCAAAAAGACAGCAAGTAACTGGGTTGATGTCACTGAAAAGTGTATGTTGTGTACTGTAAGTGTACTTTTTTCCCACTGTCTTGTGATTGCTTCCCCCATATCTACCAGTGTAAGAGAGTGACCTTCTTGGACACAGAAATGATTGTGGATTGTGAGAGTGGAAAGAGTTCTGTTAGGCTTTAGCTCAAATACCAACTCTAATCTTTTAGTTTTAAACCATTTCCCCACCTTCAAACTTTAGGACTTTACACTGGGGTGGGGATCTTGGTTGAGGTGTTGTAGTAGTAAAATAAGAGGGGGGTAAACTATTAATTTATCAGGTGTTTAAATATGCATCAGGTGTTTAAATACGCTTGCAGAATATGATTGATAATAGCAGATTATTGCTGTGGTATAAAATTTTAAATTAATGCATAGGGATTTGGCAATATTAAACATTGTATTTTGTGTATATCTATTCAGAGGTTGCTGCTACTACTTTCAGAATTTGAGAGGTGAGTAAACTGCGTAACTTGGGTTTACAGTGTCCACCACTACATCCCTGGTTGAGGCAGACGGCTGAGGTGAGAACAGACTCATAAAATCTGATGATGGCACACTGCTGCCTCATTTTCACCAAAATTGCATGGCTTTGGCTACATGTGGCTGTAGCTGTGGTTACATGCATTTTTTTGAGTTGTGGTTCTCCTTTTTTCTGATTTTCTTTTTGTATTAGTTTGTCAAATACACTAAACTCATTTTGCCTGATGAATAAACTTAAGGTGAAGGCTGCATTCTCCTCCACTTGTTGCCCATGCCTACTACACATGATGAACTACCCTAACGTTATAAAAGTTACTCATGATGAAAGCATGATGAATGAACTAACGTTAGCTGATAGTCAACATGGCACACTCACCTTATTCTTACTCACCAGAAGGGCAAACGACAGAATCGGGTTAAATGTCACATAGCAATGCGGCTTAACTGAATGAACTTTGGACATTTGTTTTTATTTATTTGCCAAGGCAAACTAACGTTAGGCCGCAACCAAATGGTGATCAAGAATTGAGATCTGGATTCACCTCTGTGTAAATGATCCATTTAGAGTGTTTTCACAGATGTAATTATAACAGCTTCTGGCATAATTATAAACTGCTCTGTTTACCTGTGATGATAAGTGATGTTTTGCGCACAACTGCATCCTTTTTCATACATGAACTTGCAGATGGGGCCACTCCTAAAAATCTGTATTGTCTCAGGCTCTTCCTGTTTCCTTTTCGGCACACTTCCTGTCGACATCAGGCAGATTGTTCCTTGGGGAAGGAAAGGAAACTCCACAAGTAAGGCTGTCTGATTTCTCACAGGAGTGCTCTGTTGCTGCAACCCTTGAAATTCCTGGCTTCCTTTAAAAGCTACAGAACGACCCTACTTAAAATGCACCCTGAATGTAACGTTACAGTGATATAAATCAGTGTTACATTGTAGCCCATTTGTCACAGTTTGGTATATGTCCCCCATCATAATTTGGCCCTGAAGTTTTTGGAAAATATGCCACCAAGGCCTAACGTTGGGTGATTTAAACATTGTTGCCATATGCTCTGGCCCTATCACCCTGCTCTGTTTCAGACGAACTGATAATAAGGTAAGAAAATTCATTCTGAGACAATGATATGTTTAGTATAAAGTTCGCAATTATTATTATTTATTTAGCATAACGTTAGGCCTATTAAAAGTACCGAGGATGGTTAGAAAAAGTCGGCGAAGATCAACCAGTGCCTGTCCCTTTAAGGAGTCACTCAAGACTTGTCGGAGTTTCAATAAGCATTGGCACAACCCATACTCCCAAAGAGCTTCCTTTAGCTTCGGATTGTCACTGGCCGCCCTGACTTCATCCGACTTTCAGTTGGAAATTAATATGCTTTCCATTTTTAGCATGTGTGAAATACAACGCGCAACAAATTAAGGTAATGTTGCATGGAACATTGTTACAGAAGTTTCGTTTCATTCATAGTAGCTCAACTGTGATTGAGTATGTTATGATGCTTTTGATGTGCGCCGTTTTGGTAACGTTAAAATATTGTTGAATTAAACTGCATGGTACGCTTGATACAGTTAGTATATGGCTATGGCTTCGTTTCTATGAATACTTTGTTTTCATCTTTATGCTCCTGCTGTGCTTCAGACTGTAAATATAGTAACAGTTTGGCTACATGAGTGTTCGTTCACACAGCGGTTTTCGCTTAACGTTAATCGTAACGGGACAATAATGAACCTTTGGTTTTTAAACTTATTTGGCTATGGTCGTGTATGTTGGAATTGTTAGTGTTTTGAATTTTGAATGTTAAAATAAGGCCTCAAATCAAATCGGTTGTGTATAACTGTCTCAGAAATGAACTTTTAAAATCCAATATCTGTAATAATTGGGTGGCAAAGGCTACAGCAGAAAGTCAATTAACAGCAGGCTACATAGAGGCACTTTCATGGTTATTTGTTCAGTAGAGCTGTAGACATAATTAGTTTAGAGGAGCCACAGTTAAATTTGTTAATTAAAATGCTTTTCGATGTTGTGGATTGTGCTGCACAAAAGAGTCATGCATCTGAACTCACTGTCCCCTTCCAAAACTCTTAAGTGTTACTTGTGTTGCCATTTCCTCTCCCTGACCTAGTGGAACAGACTCCAAATCTCATGTTAATGGGACTAAAAGACTGTGATGTATGATAGTGTTCCGTCTGCATGGCATGACCCATATTCCTCTTAAAGCTGGTATCTAGGATCAAAGGCATGCAGGATAATTGAAGATCCACCCCTGAGCTGAATGGGCTAGAGAGAGACTAAATTTGTTCCCATGTTGTCTAAATGTGTTTGTCATCCGTCCATACTATTTTATTTCTGTCAGAGAAGTGTCCATGTCTCATAATACAAATGAGCACAGTATCACAAGTATCAGTTGAATTGTTTTGTGGTTTGATAGATGTAGAAGTGACTCATGTGTCATAAAATTAGTCCTTCTGGAAAGAAGTGATTCTTTTGTTTTAAAAAAAACACACTGAGTTCCTCTCAGATGAGTCTAGCCAGCAGTGACCAAGGCATCAGTAAGGCAGTGATAGCTGGCAGTATTCTAGTGGAGTGGAAACAGTTCTTTTTTTAGGATTCTATGGGACCAGAATGCACACGGCCTCGGGCTCCATGCGTGTCCACAGTCTTGTTCAGGCGACAGAAAGTGTAGGCCTGCCTGAGACAGAGCGCTTTCAGTGCACCGCGTACATCTGAGTGCTGCAAATGTGACGGAGCATATTAAGGCACAAGTGCGTTCTGTCATCTCGGCAGCGCTGCCTCGGCCAGCCTCTGAACAATGACATATTGTGTCACACAATAGTGCTTCACTGTTATTTATAAACACCCCCAGAACCCAGCATCCCAGCTCCCTCCTTGATTCCCCCCCGTTTCACCAATTGCTTTCGACTCTGCAGCTTCCACTAATTGTTCAGATGGGAGGGGCAGGGATGTTTGACCAGGACAGGTTTTGTGGAAGATGTTTAGAGATGTTTTTTTTTTTTCTATCTGATTACGTCAGAACAGAAAAGTTAGTGAATCGAAGACGGACATGCCACATCATGTAAATTGTCTATTTTTGTGTCTGTGGAAACCATTTTCATGACTTAATCAGCTGTGTTGTCTGTGCATTCACTGCAGAGTATACAAAAACAAAGGATACGGCCAGCGGAGGTTTGTTGTTTTTGGCTTTCTGTTTATGTTCTAACGTGCCCTGCACATTCCTTTTCAGTGATTTGTGGGCATATTTAAGTTGTTTATGAAAATACTTCACATCAGCTCAACAGACCATAAACGTATAAGTCAATGTTCACTCTATTCTGTTAACCTCTCATAAATGGATAACCTACTATCAATGAAATAGCTAAAAAAACAGTATGCATTAGGCCTGTGAGGAGAGTTTAGCTAATACTTAAAGACAAGAGCCACAAGTTGATGATCAGCCAACAGGAAAGGGTACACATAAAAAGACAAAAAAAGGGAAGGAAGTAAACAAAGGAAGTAAACAAATTCAGGGAAACGGTGAGAGGCGACTTGATTGCTGAATCTAGTTCATCTCATGATCACTTGTGTCCAGCGCCCAACATAGATGTCGGTGAATAATGACACCAATATCTTGTGGTAATGTTTACCACCGTTGCCATAGCAGTGAGTGTTTGAACGTGTAATCTTTTCAACTCATCTTTGACTTAAGAGTCTGTGTCCCCTTGCTCCCTAAGTTTAAGGCTATGTGCTGCCGACTGAGGTTGTGTCCTTATCTGTGGCGCATCTCAGCATGGTTGACATTATCTCTTTTCCTCTGGAGTGGGAGGGCCTGCCGGCCGGCCGGGGGTGGGGCTGGATTGCTCCGCCGCGGTTTGAGAGACAGCTGTATCCTGTGTTTTCAGTTCTCACAGACCTCAGATCAGGCATCCTGATAGTTGTGGGTGGGTCACAGGGGAATGGGGAGAGGGCGAAAAAAAAAAAAAAAAAAAAACAAAACAAAACAAAAAAAAGAAACAGTGGTTTCTTTTCACACAGTTGTGATGGGTGAAAATTTCCTAGAGCTAATGTGTTTGCCTGTGAGAGCTTTCTTGGCCAACTCCCCTTGGATTTGGCGAGAAGGGCGAGGCGCGAAGGCTGCGCCTTTGCGGGGGAAAAGTGCTTACAGCCCTTAAGATCCAAACTGCCACGGAAATCTGGGTTGTCATCTCCTCTGCCCTACATAATGCTGACGGCCTGTCTGAGAGAGCCTCTCTCCTCTCTCCTGCCTCTTATCTCAAGACCCCCTACACACACACACACACGCACACACACACACACACACACACACACACACACACACACACACACACACACACACACACCAGCACCTCTACTGTCAGCCTAACCCCTGGTGCCTACTGGTTGCAGGAATTTGGCTGTCAGACACAATCACTGGGGTGCAGACAGTGAACCCCTGACCGCTGTCTGGGAGGGCGTATCGTGTCTGAGCGGAGAAAGGGTCTTATGATGTCGCGTCTCCGTCTGCAGAATCAGAGCAGAAGTTGTGGTTTTAGCCTGGTTGCTTGGTAACCTGTCTTTGCACCATGATATATTAGCAAAAAAAAAAAAAGTTGTTAACCAGCGCTGCTCACATTTACATCATATCAGCGCTAATCTGATGAAGATATCATGGAAAAAGGAAGTTGCTGTTAATGAATGTACTTTCAGAATGTGCAGGTTGCATGTTGCATGACCGACACATTAGAGTGAGGTTACTCAACAGCTAAGATCAGTCTTGATGTGGTTCTCAGAATGTTCCCAAAATATTTGTGGTCACACTTTGTAGCCTTAATTAGAACAGGATGTGATTGTTAACGTTCTTCTGACTTCTGAACGTTATTACTTGGTCATTTGTGAAACAGTGGGCAGGCTTTCTACAGTAGCTGTGGATATGAAATTTGGTGGACATTCCGTGCCAAACACATTCCAGAGTTTGAGAAAACAACACTCCTAAGTGGAAACCATGTTTACAGTTTCCCCTGTAACATTTCATCCTCCCTCTGACACTAAGTATAGCCTGGACCCATTCAAATCACACAGAATGGCTTGTGATATTTTCTTCCTCTCCCGATTCAGTGACTTTGCCCCATGATGACAGGAGTGTCGCAGAGAGATGTTCATGTGTTCCCACATCTCTCACACACACACACACACACACATATACACACACACACATACACACACACACACACACACACACACACACACAGCCATGTCTCTCTCTCTCTCTCTCTCTCTCTCTCTCTCCCGCGGCGATTCTCAGGTCAGGCTTTATCAAGCCCCTTGGACAGGCTTCCTGCCTGCTGTCCGAGTGCAGGGATCCGGTGTATCAGTGTGCAGGAGCCAAAGGTTAGCTTCCAGAGCACAGACAAAGGAAGACTAGGATATGACTCACGGCCTCCCTTTTCCTCAGCCTCCCCACACGTCTGCTATCCTACTCAGGGCCTTGGGGCCGGCCGGGGAGCAGCCCCGCCACCGTGTTTGCGTCGGGAGAAGTGGCGAGTTGTTTACGTTACTTTATCGCTCGCTTCAAACGATCTCCCAGACAGTCCGAGAGGGAGAGCTATCAAATGACTAACCTTGGGAGTTTCTTTTTGCAAGAGCGAAGGATACAAGAAGAAGAAGAGTGGAGAAATGAAGTTAATTTGGTGATCAGAGACATACCACAGACACAGACAGTGGACTCTCCTCTCAGTAATGAGTTTGGCTTAAGAGGGATATTGTGCTTCTGTAGATGGTGTCTGGGTGGTGCACTGCACACATGAAGGCTTAGTCCAAATGAGGTTGTCTGAAGGAGACAGACAATAGACACACAGTTGAGCTGTCTTCTTTGTGTGTGTGTGTGTGTGTAAGTGTGTGTGTGTGTGTGAGTGTGAGTGTGAAGTATGACGTGCCTGGAGCGAGGGAGGGGGGCTTTCAAGGTCTTAACCCTTTGATTAGGAAATAATTCACCACCGTTGCCAACCCCTCCCTGACAGAATGGAATGTGGCCTCCCTAGGCCCGGCCTTCCCCTGGTCAGTCATCACGGCCCACTGTCCAGCCTTGAGCACTGAGCTCAGGCATAGTCACCTTCCAGGATACACACACACACACACACACACACACACACACACACACACACACACGTATACATACGCATACACACTGGCTAGGGAAAAATCTAACCCCCAGCACTGTGAGCACATCCAGGAAGTGTGTGTACGGAGAGAGTGAGGCCTCTCTACTGGGCCTACGCCCAGAGGGTCTGTGTGTCGTCGTGGCCAGCCGGCTGGCCAGTCTGTCGGCTTTGGGCCTCTGTCGAGCTGCTGAGAAATTCTTTCGGACTCTGTTGACCCGTCAGTGACCAGAGGACCTGGGGATATTGACATGTCGCGATCATCTGTTTTCATTGGCTGTGGGAATATGGATAGGCTATTTGTAGTGAATTACAAGAGGCATTGGATATCTCCAGGGAATTGCATTTGTTGCATTAGTGTCTTCCCACGGATTGGATCGCGTTAGAATCCACCACTTTTGGTGGCGTGCTGTTTTTGATTTGGTTTAGATTTCTGTTATGTTGCCTTGCTCTCTCTCATCCGAAAGAGCAACTAAAGCAAAACAAAGATATGGCTTTGTCTCGTCAGTGACATCAGGCTTTGTGCCTCACCAGTGATTTTAAGAGGCTGGAAGAAGGGTCATGACCCCCTCTGGAAATGTCACAGTGATGCCATTTCCAAGATTCCAAAAAAAGCTCTCACTTGTGAAAGACTGTTAACCCCTTCCTGCCTGTGGTTGGTCTGTGGTGGTGTCTCTACATGGTTCTCACACACACACATGACATGACGTGGGCAATAAACTTTTAAGCTGAATAGCATTTCTGTACTAGACTCAGTTTTATGATGCCCAGTGGCGCATGACTTTAATTAGCGGGATTCTGTTTGTGTTTCTTTTTGCAGATGAAGAAATGGTGCCTTATTGTCCCGTTGGCCAATGTCGCTCCCGCCTGCAGGCGAACTACTTAGCCAATGTACACTATGGCAGTCGTCGATGCGAGCGCAGATGTAGAAAACCTGCTGGCGTCCATCCATCTGGAGAAGTACCTGGACAGCTTCCGACAAGCTGGCTTTCTCTCCGCCCCCGATTTCTGTCACCTAGACAACGAGGCTCTGAGTGCTCTGGGCGTAACCGCCACCGGACATCGGAAACGGATCCTTAAACTGGTCAGCTGTATCGAGAAGGCCTGCAAGGCGCAGAGAAGGGCACCTCCGCTGGACCGCTGTCAGTCGGAGAGCACGATTCACGCCTCCGAGGCCGGACAGAAGGTCCTCCAGGGTGACGCCCCCCCATCCTTTGAAGCCTTCCGCAACAGCTCTGTTCCAAACCTGCCGTCACTCCTGACACCGGGAGCTGCCAGCGCTGAACAAAGCAGCCCTGTAGTCAGACCAGTGCCAAAGCCCCGGACAGTTTTCAACAGGCACAAAAAGACCACCTCTTCGTCTTCGCTACAGGAGCCTCAGGAGACAAAAAAGCCCCCTCAGGAATCCCTGAACGACACACTTTTGGAAGGTTCTGTAGAATCCAGTGTGGACTCCAGTGTGAATGCCCCACCTGACCCTGACCCAGAGCCCAAGCCCAGCCCCTGTGAGAGGCAGCTCATCATCAGCACCTCCACCCCAGAGCCCACTGGCTTTCTGCCCCCTGTCCCCCCCATCAGCGCCTCCACCCCAGAGCCCACTGGCTTTCTGCCCCCTGTCCCCCCCAGGCTCCGCCGCGGAGTTCCCCCCTCCACCTTCCGCGGATCCCCCTCGTCCGTGATGGCAGAAGCCGAGCACCAACACCACCCGCACCAGCACCCCCACCCTCCGACCACCCCGTCCTTATCCTCCTCCCCCGACTCTCTCCACAGCTTTGAGAGTTCCCCCTTCTCTGGGACGCCCACCTCCCCGCACAGTTCCAGGAGCTCGGGCATGGAGATGGTCTCCAATGAGATCTACTGCGGCACTTTACCAGGCTCCCCCGTGGCCCGCTGGTGCCAGTCCGTTCCCAAACCTCCCCCGCGGCAAGAGCGCAGTGCACACTCTGACAACGACGGGTAGGGCTGCAATTCTTACTTTTCATTAATGCCTCTTCTGTCAATATATTTGACTTTGTCTACATTTAATTACATTCTACATTATCTGTCAGCAGTTTTTACTTTTGTCTTACCCATCACCTGTCATAGTTTGTGTATTTGTTACAGCTTTTTAATGTTATCGTATCTGTTCTTTTCTTCTGAAGCACTTTCAACAGCAGTTCACTTGAACGCCCTAATCAATTGATAGGTAAGAAATACCTTTAACCAAAATTATCCCCAGAGTCCTTAAAAGTGTCCCTGTCTCAGAACGATTTTTGCCCTAGTTTGCCTATATCCCTCCTAACTTGACGTCTTAACTCATTGTTTTCTGCTAGCACCTACTAATGAAGAAGATGAAATGATTAGCCCATACTGTGAAACAGTTTTCCATAGCAGACGGCAATATCCACACGATGAGGTGAGTTGGAAGCGTCTGAAAACCTACTTGTGTTTTAAAACCTCCGTATCACAAATCCTGTTGTCCTGTGAATGGCTGGCGCAATGCAAACTGAGCTGTGTGTATCTGCTATGGGTTTGGACAGGCGGAGAGGACCAGGAGCAGTGAAAGCCTGGGACCCAGGAAAGGAGAGGAGCGTGGGTAAGAGTGTGTGTCTGGAGTTTCTGCAGGCTTAGGGGATGACCAGAGAGTAGCCCCTCTCTTTGTTCTCAGATGTGAGATATTGAATGACATTTTTATAAAGCTTGATTTATGGCTCTGTGTCTGCTCAGCGTGAAGGGTATGCTGGTGCCTCAACGCTGTCATGGATCTTTTGAAGTTGTGCCTTGAGTGTGTCTGTGTTTGCATAGCACTCTACACCAGACACTGGTTGGAGTGGCACTAGGCTAGTCTACCTCTTGACTGTATACTGTTGTGTCTACCAAATTTGTTTGCCAATATCATGTTTTCATTTGTCAACATTATGGTTAAAGGATAGCTCCGGAGTAAGTTTAAGCATAGCCCTGTCGCACGAGCCTTCTAACAGCAATAGATTTAGCAGGGAATGAAAGAATTTCGAACAGCATAGACCGAACGTGAATGCGAAGCACTTAACATTGAGTCAAAGGTACCTCAGATCTTACTCTCGGTTTTGAATAATGAGTTTCCTTTGATTCTGTGTAAAGTGCTTGTTCGCTTCTACGTTTGCGTTCTGTCTATGCTGTTCCAAATCATTTTGCTCCAGTTGCTAACTAGTGCATTTAGCAGGCTCGTTCAACAGGGCTATGCTTGAAGTCACTCTGGAACACCGCTTTAAGGAGTTACCTGTATATTTCAACCTCATTGTCGGAAATCCTGCTACAGAATCCAAAGCTGTGTTTGACATGATTTACAAAGCTTACACAGAAGACTTAACATCTTACTAAGTTCCCTCAGTGGGCTGCTAAAATACACCGGCAAACAAAACAAGGTGAACTCAGCCAGTGGCAGCCCTTGTGGTATGAGTTGCTTCAGCTCTGCGTCGCAAAGGCATGGACTCAACGCAGATCCATAAGTTACGCTTATCTCTGTCAACAGATTCTATTGGATCACCTTGAGCTTTAATCTCTTCCTCTTCCTCCTCCCTGCTCAGGACTCTGGCCCACTCGTGGCTGAGACGCCTCTCCAACTCGCTCCACCACGACAGCCCCGGCTACTGCACGGTCGGGGAGTCATCGCGCTCCTTCTCCCTGCCCCCGCACAGCATGCACCCCAGCGAGCTGGAGGAGGACCAGTTCATCTCGCCCTACGCCAGCTACACCTCGCTGTCCGAGCGGGCCGTGCCCATCATCTACGGCTGGCTGGACAAGCTCTCGCCCCAAGGGTACGACCACCACGGCCACCACTGCCACCACCCCGACCTCCTGGGGCTGCTGTTCTCCTACTGTCTCCTCTGCACGTCTGTCCCTCTTCTGCGGAAGTGTCTGTGCCTCATGTCTGTCCTCTCCAAGCGGTGTGTGTGTGTGTGTTTGTCTCTTCCTTCCTTCCTTTTGTCAGCCATTTTGTCACTTCCCTTTTCCACACTTCTTGTACTTGCTTTGGCCTCTTCTGATTTTAGCAGCACGTCTGTTAGGTGCATTCATGTCCGAGTTTGAATGCACTGATTGTTCTTCAATGTGGCCATTAAAAACACTGTTATGTGTGTACCATGGGAAATTGTTTTCATACATGTGAAAGCGATCCATTCATGAATTTAAAGATGCTATTTTTTGAGATTGTAAAAATATTTCACTTTTCCATGTGTTTTTATATTACAGAAACTATGTCTTCCAGAAGCGCTACGTGAAATTTGATGGCACAAACCTAATGTACTTTGGCAGTGAAAAGGTATAAACTAAATGCTGAATAACACCCCTCAGTTGATGTCTGCGTTCATGTCTGCATGAGTATCTGGTTTTTATCTCCGGCTCCCTTCAAGCTCAGGGCTAAAACTTCTCTTTTAAAGCAGGCTCATTTTTCTTCTTTTGTTACCCTCTCTCGCTCTCTCGCTCTCTCTTTCTCTCTCTCTCTCCCTCCCTCTCTTCCAGGACCCTTACCCAAAAGGTGTGATCCCTCTGGCAGCCATACAAATGGTTCGCACGGCCAAAGACAACAAGTTTGAGGTTGTGACCAGCCACAGGACATTTGTCTTCCGCGCAGACAATGAAGGTAAACAGCAGCTCATCAGCACCCTGGCTGAGGCCGTCTCAATCACCCGCTTTTTGTGTTTGCTTTGAAGGTGTCGACAGAAGGACAGCTCTTTGAAGACGGATCTTTATCTGTGCTGTATGATAAATATTTGTTTTACAGTTTGAGCTCTTATTGTCGGTAGCAGAGCTCCCATTGTGTGCCAGTGTTTGCTTAGGAATTTTAGTGTGTTTTTCAAGTGTTTTAATTGTGTGAAAATGAAATTGCAACTGCCAAACACAAAGTCAGTAGAAACAAATCACTAACAAAGACGGGCATTAGCCTCAAACAATTGCGACAATAGCACAGAGAAAATGGCCGAAAGGGAGGCCAAAGACTCCTGCCCAATTTCCTGGGAGATGGAAGGCTTTGGTCTCAGGGGATCCATGAAGAACAAGCGTTTCCCTTTCTACCCCTTTTTAACAATAAGAATGGTAGCACACTCTCAGAATGTGAATGTCTTGCTGGAGTAACAACCCCTCCTCCCCTCTGGTCTCCGCAGTGCACAGGAGCAAGTGGTGCAGCACCCTCCAGGAGCGGGTGAAGGAGCAGCTGGTTTTTGGCCGCCCACGCTTCGGGCCCGGCAGCCACTGCCAGAAGAGTGGCTCTCTGGAGCTTAAAGGCACCAAGTCCAAGGTCTATGTGGCCGTCAACACTGAGCAAGTCTGGCTGTACAAAAGCGAGCAGGTAATTAGGCATTCATGGCACACTGATGGGCGATGCACAGTGGGCATTCACAGGGGCCCAGGAAATGCCTCTCTCCGTGTGTTAGGGATTAACTTTGTGTGTGTTCATACATGTGTGTGTACATATGTGTGTGTGTGTGTGTGTGTGTGTGTGTGTGTGTGTGTGTGTGTGTGTGTGTGTGTGTGTTGTATTTGTGTTTTGTCTTTGTCTATAAGAGGAAGATAAAGAGTTGTAAGACCAATTAGTTGTGAGGCTCCTCCTCTGTTTCACACTGTGTTGTGTTGCATTACCTCCTGCAGTGCTTCAAGAATGGCATTGGAATCACAGTGATCGAATCCAGAGGGGCGACCATCAGAGATGGGAAGAGCAAGAGCTTTGATCTCATCACTCCCTATAAGACATTCAGGTGAAGCTCCATCAACAGCCTCTTTTTTCTGTTTTATTGTGACTCTGGCCTAAATTTCATTTAACTAAGCTGAAGAAAATTTGATTGGAGTCCTTTAGTCCTCCTTTAATTCAAAGCATCTTTATGAGAAGTGGTAGAGACAAAATTAACTTACAGATCCAAACAATTTAAAATCCACATGATGTTCGAATCAAAGATCATTGGATGCTGACCAAGACAGAGCAACATAATAAGTTGCAATGGAAGCAAACGCAAAAATCATTCCAGTCTGCATTATGTGCCTTATGTCACAATATAAACATTAAATTGATCTTTAGAGATGGTACCAAAACACATTCTCTGATTAAAAAAAACGAGACATCAAACGGTGACAAAAAAGTTGCCTAGTGTCCCTTTAACCAACATTTGCTCCTCTGACTCTGCATGCCCCCTTTCTGTTTGTGTGTCTCAGCTTTACAGCCGATTCTGACCGCGAGAAACGGGAGTGGATGGAAGCCATGCAGGAGTCCATCGCAGAGACCCTCTCCGATTACGAGGTGGCCGAGAAGATCTGGTCCAACCGGTCCAACAAGATCTGTGCCGACTGCAAGGCCCTCAATCCCGACTGGGCCTCCATCAATCTGTGTGTGGTTATCTGCAAGAACTGTGCAGGTGGGTCACTGACATGGACCTGATATATCAGATAAGACCAGGTGCTCCATCAGTCACTGCCAATCAGGCCATAAATCTGTCAATCAATCAACCTTCATCAGTCATGATCAATATCTGTGTCCTGCTTCATCTCTGACAACCTAAATAACATAATTGGATGTTTTGGTGGTGGCCGTGATGCCTCTGATAAAACGTCTCCTTGCTTTGACCTCCAACAGGAGTAGGATTGCAGGGTTTTTGGGGCTATTACACCCCATTTGTTTGTCTGCTGAAATAGATTCGCTTTCACAATGAAGACGTAATCCAGTTTGAATGAGACTTTTTTGGCAGGCTTGTCTAGCCTGAGCAGTGCTTTGCTCTTCATCGCTTTTGTTCTCTTTGACCACAGGCCAGCATAGAGGACTGGGAACAATGGTGTCAAAAGTCCAGAGTCTGAAACTTGACACCAGCGTCTGGAGCAATGAGATCGTTCAGGTAAAGAAGCTGACAGGGTCTCTGTTGATATTTTGTCTCGGGTCATATTTTGGCAATCTCTGTTAGTTCACATCTGCTAGTAGTGATGGTGTCTCCTTCCATGTATCCAATGAAAGGCAGGCTTTTGTGTCCTCAGAATCAGTTTTATAAGTATACTTACATACTGTACACAAGGAATTTGACTTCAGTAGGTGTTAACTCTATACACGAATAGACATAGAATAGTATAGATTTAGTATGCAAATAATAATGTAGGCACATGCTGTAGATTAAAGGCAATAATGTACATATAGGCATATATCAACATAGTGTTTAAATAATACAATAAACCAATAAGACAAAAATTGAGACTTAAATTAGATGTAAATGACTGGCACAGTGGTGGGTGTGGACTGTAAAGTGCAGGTAATAGTGCAGTGTGGTCTAATAGTGTTTTCCTGACTCACTCTCTATCTGTTCTCTGTTCTCTGTGCATCAGCTCTTCATTATGCTGGGTAACGACCGAGCTAATGAGTTCTGGGCAGCAAGGCTGACTATTGCGGACGAGCTGGACTGCGACGCCACGCCAGAGCAGCGGCGGGAGTTTATCACGCAGAAGTACCGCGAAGGCCGCTTCCGTCACCCCCACCCCAGCTTCAACACCCAGGAGGAACTGCTGAAGGTGCAACATACCACTCCCCTCCCCTCCCCCGCTCCAACTACAACACCATTCATTCCCCACACTATCCAATGTCCTCCTGTCATGGCCGTCGATACAGCGCTAAACAGTGAGACTGGAGTATTCCTCACATGCCGCTACAGAGGATTTAAGTCTCCTCATACAGCCTGTGTGGCTTAAAATAGCCCCGCACCATCTGAGTACACAAAGCCAGCAGTCATGGCTGGGTTGGCATTCATTGTCCGATGCTAGCGAGCGCTGGACCAAAAGCATTCATTTACAGCTGCGGGCTAGCGGCTAGCAGTCAGGCCATTTCAGCTTTCTCTAGGAGATGGAGGGGCTCAGATAGGTGAAAACTCAACAGAACTGACAAAAGAATGGCCATGAATGGGAGAGTCTTTTGAGCTTTTTTTTTTGAATGGGGGGATACTTTTGAGTAGCCTGTGGCTGAATGTGCTCTTAGTGCTTTGTGTGTGTGTGTGTGTGTGTGTGTGTGTGTGTGTGTGTGTGTGTGTGTGTGTGCGCGCGTGTGTGTATGGCATGTGTTGTTCCAGGTTCTTTGCACCGCAGTGACCGAGCAGAACTTGCTGAAGACCGTCACCCACATCTTTGCGGAGGCGGAAGCGGCTCGTCTGGCGGATGCTAACGGCCATGACAAGCATCTCTCTCTCAACTACTCTCAGGGCATCTCAGGTGAGGCCTGCACCTCAATCTCGACCAGACGCCGCTTAAAAGCAGGGAGGAAAAAAGGCTTTCAAGTCAGGCCCACCATATTGCCATGTTGCTCTCTAAAAGGGTCAGAGAGTTCAGTTGCTCTTGGCATTATTCATTTCACAGAGTGAATCTTTATTTATATAATGCTCTCCGTCTCCCTCGGCTGTCTTCATCTTAAAGTAACTAGAGCAGTTGGGTTTCAAATTTTAGTTTGTTATTCAGGTACCACATTCTCAAGTTACAACGTCTGGTGTGTGTGTGTGTGTGTGTGTGTGTGTGTGTGGTGTGGGTGTGGGTGTGTGTGTGTGTGTGTGTGTGTGTGTACTGTGGTTTAATATGGTGATGTGCTTTAACAGACTCCAGCGTGTATGATGAGATCATGCAGCCTGTCCTGCACTCTGGGTACCTCTACAAGGCGGGCTCCTCAAACAAAGGCACATTATCCCGCAAGACCAGAGAAGGTAGGCGAGAGTATGTGCCAGCAGCACACTCCCTTGGCTCCGGTTCAGTGGCAAAGCCCCCCTCCGAATGCCTCTGAAATCTGGGTACTGTTAGGACAAATGTATACTAATGTATTGTATCACCTTACATAAAATGGGAGGGCAGGATATTGTGTTTGGCTTGGCTTGGCTTTCAAAGGAACTTCTCCAGCTTGTGAAATGAGTTTCATTATTACCCATGTAGTTCTCATGATCTCGCTTTGTGGTTGCTGTTTTTTTTGTGTGTATGTGTTTAGGAGAAATTCTTTCTCACTTCTGTTATGAAGAAATAATGAGTTTTTAGCTTAAATGTGCAGTTTTGTGTTTGACAACTAAAGATAAAATACAGTGTATACAGTATGTATCCCCTACAAAATACATAATTTCTTTGCCAGTTATTGGATTAATTAGTGGATAAATTCTTTTCCAGTTATTGGATAAAATCAAATTCAAAAGTAAGTGTCCCAAATTCCAAAACCAAACCCATTCCTACCCTCCACGCAGCCAGGAAATCCGTTGTACATAACGTAAT
Source organism: Sardinella longiceps (assembly GCA_027497455.2). Classification (NCBI taxonomy): domain Eukaryota; kingdom Metazoa; phylum Chordata; class Actinopteri; order Clupeiformes; family Clupeidae; genus Sardinella; species Sardinella longiceps. The sequence goes on from JAODXP020000030.1 coordinate 2,454,883, forward strand.
CAAGCTAGGTGTGTTCTTGCACTTGCCCACTCTCTTGGGTTTGGTCTCTTCAGATTTCCAGAAGTTCTGGTGCTCCGTGGAGAAGTCTATTCTTTTCTACGAGTCGGACCGAAGTCACGAGCCCAGCATGAAGATCGATGTCAAAGATATCATCTGTCTGGGAGTCAGCAGACCAGACTCATGTAACAACAACAATGGCTTTATTGACCGGTGAGTTAACATCAGCGATAGTGGGCAAATAAATATGATAGATAGCAATATAAAACAAACTGGACTTGTAGTGGTGTTTTTATCATGACCTTAACCACTGTCACTTATGTTATCTTAGGTTTCGTTACACTTTTGAGCTTTACCTTTCAACTGTCACTTGTGTTATCTTAGGTTTCGTTACACTTTTGAGCTTTACCTTTCAACTGACAAAGTCCTTCACTTTGGCCTGGAGACAGCTGATGCCCTGCACAGTTGGGCAAAAGCCATTGGAAAGGTACAGTAGGGATGGTGTCCCCGTGGACTCTTTGCACACTTCTCAAGATTTGCATTCACCAATACAGTTTTTTTTTAATGGCACTTTAACAAAACAATTTGAGAATATGAATCTTCATATGAAGATATTGGTGATTGGGTGATGCCCACACACACACACACACACACACACACACACACACACACACACACACACACACACACACACACACACTTTAATTGTTTATTTGAATCCACAGATTTTTTTACAGAAAATGTCTGAAATACGTCAAAGATAGTAAGCTTTGGTACTGAAGGACACAAAAAAACATTGCTTACGTCACACAGCAAGACTGTGACTATGATTAAGATTAAAACAGTCAGTTTACATTAAAAAGACAGTATGTCTTTGATCCTTTCACAGATGAGTTGGTATTTGTGTATTTTGTCATAAAAGGCTATGTACACACAGACACAGACACACAACCCTCAGTGATAATGATATGAGTAAATACAGTATGCACAATAGAGTGCTTGTGTTCCTGCTGTACATCAGTGAGCAAACCATTAGGCTACAAAAATGCAAATGGAGTACCACTTTATAATAGCCATCCCAAATAAATGCTTATTAAATAGTTTATTAACATCAGTAAGTAATTCATTGCAAAATTAGTGTTTTTAATCAGTTAAATTAGTTAATTCCATTGCGTTTTTCCATTTGATTATTTAGTTAAAACAAACTGCAAACTAACTGTTAACCCGGGTCCATCCACTGTGCAGGCCACCACTCCACTGAGCTGTCACTGTCTGCTGGCCAGGGAGTTTGAGCGGGTGGGGATGTTGAGGTACAAGAACATGCTGGACCCCCAGAAGTGGAAAGAGGGCTTCTTTGTTCTGCAGAAGTCCAACCTATTCATCTGCCCCCGCACCGACGGCGCTGCCGAGGACATCATCAACCTCAAACGGCTGCAAGAGCTCAGTGAGTTAAGCAGCCGTCAATCTGTCATACGCTAACAGGCAACCTTGATTGACAGGCATTAGTAATATAGTTTTTGTTTGATGCACTTTTCTGTTGTCTAGGCACTGCTTCTGAGTCGGACAATCATGAGAAAAAGGACATTTTAGTGCTGGTTGAAAAGGGAAGGTAAGCACATTAGTAAGAATTGAATGCCAGAATTGATTTCATTCCATTTTTTTATAGAAATCTAATAAAGGTTTATGCTTTTAATGAATGAAAATGACATGTCCTTAGAAAGAAGGCCATCCCTTACAAAACGGTTTCATCAGAAAGCATCATGCTTTTTCAATGATGGAGAGGGTCCACTCAGTTTGTTTTCATGAAGGAAATTATTTGATTTGATTATTATTTGTTTAGTAATTTAATAAAATCCCCTCAGGGTTATTTCCTGAGAGGCCAGGAGCCATGAAAGGATAAATTTACAAAATAATCTGCGTTCATGGCCGTAATGGACAGTGCTATTTTGTTATTCCCACAACACAGAACGCTGCATTTGCATGGCATGGGCCGCACAGACTTCCCCTTGTGGTTCGCCGACATCCAGAAGGCGGCCGGCGGTAAAGGCAACTCTCTACGAGACCAGCAGCTCAGCCGGCATGACATCCCCATCATCGTGGACAGCTGCATCGCCTTCATCACGCAGTATGGTGAGCACACGAGCCTCAGCCCTCATAGGACCTCTAGTGGAGGAGGAGTGTAAGGCAACTCAACCATCTCACCTGAGAGACAGACAAAATGACAGACAGATACAGTAGATAGATAAACAAAATGACAGACAGATGGATAGAAAGACAAAATGACAGACAGACAGACTATAGATAGACAGACAAAATGACAGACAGATAGATAGAAAAAATGGCAAATAGATAAGCAGACAAAATGACAAATAAATAAGTACACAAAATGACAGATACTGTAGATAGACAGACAGACAGTCGAATAGATATATAGAGCAAACACTTGAGAATGCTACAGTGTGAGAAGTACCCTACAGTACAGTGCTGTAGTCTGTGCAGCACCATTGAAGATGTACAGTAGCCTCTACTTAGATAAAAATGATGCCTGCTTCATCCACTCATGACTGTAAGTGATTTGACTGGACTCCAGCTAAGCTGCTATCCCATGTTAACAGCGTCTCCATGCTAATCTCTCCGCAGGCTTGGGGCATGAGGGCATCTACAGGAAGAACGGCGCCAAATCCCGGATCAAACTCCTGATGGAGGAATTCCGTAAGGATGCACGCAATGTCAAGCTGCGCATCGGGGATAACTTCATCGAGGACGTCACAGACGTGCTAAAGAGGTTCTTCAGGGAAGTAGATGACCCCATTTTCATGGCAGACCTGCACCCATTTTGGCAAGACGCTGCAAGTGAGTCCTGGAATACTATGCCTAGATTTTCACCATACAAGTAGGGCAGTAATGTGTAAAATAGTGCACAATTGGGCCATTCAATAGTGACTGTCTAAATATAGTTCATTCTTAACTTCTCTTTTGTCTTTTACAAACAAAGATGCAAGGTGAACAAAATGTGAACACCCATTCACTTTTTTCCTACTGCCACCTGTAGAGATCTCCAATAAGACGTACCGGATGGACCGATACAAAGAGCTGATCCGAGGCCTGCCCCGCGTCAACAGAACCACACTGGCTGCTCTCATCAGTCACCTCTACCGGTCAGTGTTTGGTTTGGTCCTCACAGTATTGATATAGAGACTGGATGTTAGTGCTGTCAAACAAATAAAAGGATCTGTGTTATACCATGGCATTAGTAAAGTGACTGTACAACACTTTTGTGAAAATGATGCCAAAGTACTAGCCTGACACGCCAGACTATATCATAAGAATGTATAGTCTGAAGACCACTGATAGACTGTACCTCAATGGAGGGGCGGGTGATTGCGTTGTCTTTCAAACTGCCTCTCCACGTAATAGACTAGCGTTCCGGCCAGTGGTACCAGCTGGTATATCAAACTTTTCCCGTAGCCCGTCGGTAACACGGCAAAGACATCTTTTTCAGAACGAAAAACTTCAGTGCACTTTCTTGTTTCACTTTCAAAGAAAATGACAAGTGCAATTCGTCCAAAACTAAAGCCAAAGACGATTCCGCTCTGGTTTGAGCAGGGCTGTCGTCATCGTACAAAGCCCGCCTTACGATTTCCTGTACACATACCGCGCTGTGATTGGTTATCCGTCGCCAGAGGAAGGATACAACGGGTTTCTATCAGTGGCCTCTAGACGTATCCTCTGTGCAAATTCAAATTTGCTACCGCTAGGGGTACGTCTAGAGTCTAGGCTACCAAAGTACCATTGTCAACCATGTCTGTGTGATAAATCAAAAAATCTTGCCACAATAGTCATGTTTAATTGCCTTTAATTGCCACTCATTTTCTCCGCTAAGAATTAGAATTTGTTTGTTTGTGTCGTGCAGGGTGCAGAAGTGTGCTGACCTGAACCAGATGTGCACAAAGAATCTGTCGCTGCTCTTCGCCCCGAGCCTCTTTCAGACTGACGGCAAGGGAGAGCATGAGGTGAAGATCATCGAGGACCTCATAGACAACTACCTTTATGTGTTTGATGTGAGTAAAGCAGACCGGTCTCTCTCTCTCTCTCTCTCTCTCTCTCTCTCTCTCTCTCTCTCTCTCTCTCTCTCTCTCTCTCTCTCTCTCTCTCTCTCTCTCTCTACCTCTCTACCTCTCAGTTCCATTAAATACAGTTCAACAAGCTTTATTGGCATGACCATTCGTAGAAACGGTGTTGCCAAAGCATATAGTGTAGAATTCCTTTAAAACATCTCTCTTTCTTTCTTTCTTTCTTTCTTTCTTTCTTTCTTTCTTTCTCTCTCTCTTTCTCACTCTCTCTCCCTCATGCTTTCTCTGTTATGATATCATGTGCACTGAGCTGTCCTGAGATCAGCCTCTATTGGTATCTTGTTGTAATAAAGCCTGATGAGGGTGTTTGTGTTCAGGTGGACGAGGAGCACCAGACACAGATAGAGCTGGAGATCAGTCTCATCACCACCTGGAGGGACACACAGGTAACAGTGCAGCACACACTGCATGTGTACAAAGATTTGTTAGTAAACTCCATTTATGCATTTTTCTTTACCACTGGTTTCTTATCTTATGTTTTATTGTTTGTAATGTCTTATTACCCTTTCATTTGTTGCTCCCAGCTCTCACAGGCAGGTGACTTGATTATTGAAGTGTACCTGGAACATAGGATACCAGACTGCTGCATTACTCTCAAGGTAGATCAAGACCCGTCAATCATGCACACTCTAAGAATACTCAAGTTTAGCAACTGGTTTGTCTCTCAGTATAAAAGTGCTATTACACATTTTAGCCACATGGGGGCAGGAGAGCTCCACTTAAGTCCTATAGTTTGGGTTGGTGATGTTCTGTGTGATGCCTCCAGGTGTCTCCCTCCATGTGCGCTGAGGAGCTCACCAACCAGGTGCTGTATCTGAGGAACGTCCCAGCCATAGAGAGAGACGACATCTGGATGACCTTTGAAGCCATCGAGGATGGAGAACTTGGTGAGGGAACACAGCCACTTATTCTTACAATGCAGAAGTGAAAGTTCTTAATGCAGCCACATTTAAATCTAGCCACTGAGTAAAAAGATGTTCTATTTCTGTTTCTATTTGATTTTGACCCTGGGAGTGTGAACTTAGACACATATTTGATTGTCTGGAAATGCAGTATTTGAAAGTTGCCATAAGTTTGGGTAGAATTTTGAAAATGTAGCACTAACACTACTAATGTGGTGTCTGTGTAACTGACTGTAACTGTGTAAGGTGGGCAACTATGTTTATTTAGTTTAGTGACCATTTAAGTATGGTGTTAATATGTTGTGTATTTGTCACAGAACGGCCACTTCACCCTAAAGAGAAAGTACTGGAGCAGGCTCTCCAGTGGTGTAAGATGGCTGATCCCAGTTCAGCCTACTTAGTGGTGAAGAAGGTTCCCAAAGGAGAAGCCATTGACATCTTCACCGGTGAGTCTGTAGGACACTTGGAAGAGTTGCATGATCCACCAACGTACACCATTGAGAACTGATTTCCACTCTTTGATTTGACATTGTTTTTTTTTTTTTTTTTTTTTTCAGCATACAAAAGTGAAATAGTGAAAGTGGGAGTTCTGAAGTGCAGAGAGGAGCCTCCCAAACTGCTGCAGGGGAACAAATTTCAGGAGCGGATATTTCAGATCAGGGACCATAAACTCTTGCTGAAAGATAAGAAGGTAGGCCCGTTTCCCTCTATCATATTCAGTGGTTGTAAAGCCACACTTTCCTGTAATGGTGCCCCAACCTTGGTTCTCAGTCAAGTAAGACATGTTCCTTTGTCATTCAAGACCAATAAACCAGAGAAAGAATGGATGCTGAAGACTTTGAAGATCTACATTGGAATCAGGAAGAAACTGAAAGCACCTACCAAGTCAGTGGCCATTTCTTTCTTTTACATACATACTGCACATGGACATTTAAGGAGAATGGTGGGAATCAATCCACAGCCCTGTTGGTTTAGGTTATTGAGTAATGTGGGCTAGATAAAGAACAAGAGAATTTGATACAACGTAGATCGAGTTGTCAACAGGCAGTCAGCACTGACTGAATGGGGGCACTGATTAAAACATTTCCTAAGCCTCATGTAGTTGATGTTAGCTGTCTCTTTGTTTTTTCGACAGAGCTATGGATTAAATCACACCAGATTTCTCCTGTAGCTTAAATTCAATACAAATGTTTGATGTCTTATTCAGTGCAAAAAAAGAGAATTATTGATTTCCTTTCCAGGTGGGGTTTCACAGTCATTCTGGACAAGCAACAGTTGTACGTAATGTCTATATTGTCTTAAAACTTCATTGCCTGTTTTTCTTATTCTACCTTCACTAGTCTACAGTGAAGTTTAAAGTTGCTGCCATCTTTCTCACAGGTGCCTGAGCTGCTCATGTGAAGCTGAGCTGTGGGACTGGATGACAAACTTACTGAAGGCACAGGTGTTACAAACCTCTTACAAACCTCTTACAAACCTCACTAAATCTCTAATCCAGCCACAGAATTGAGTGTAATTGTCCTGTGGGAGTGTGAAATCTTGTCTGACTCTGTGTCTGTCTGTGTGTCTGTGTGTCTGTAGGATGACGACTTGCGGCCGCCGGTGCTGCGGAGGCACTCCTCCTCAGACATCTCCAAGCAGAAGTTTGGCACCATGCCACTGGTGCCCATCCGCGGGGAGGAGAGCAGCAACACCACCAACACCACCATGCTCTCAGCCAATCAGACGCTGGTAACACAGCAGCACACTTTTTATTCAGCTCCTAACTGTCCTGACTGGAATGTATTGTGATGTTCTCTCTGCATATTCATGAGACCCCCTTCCCAAAGACACAGTGAATATAATGCATACAGTTGATCAATTGCAGATATTATTATATTATTATTAACTTGCAAAGCTCATGTTCCATGTACACGGTGTAAACAGTTTTTTAGGCCAGCATAATGCTGACCAGCAGTATACAATGAGTTTTTATATTTAGTGTACAGCATTGTGAAGACCAATTTACTTATCTTCAAGGAAGCTATGGAAGGGAGTAAATTCTATCTGTTGTTTTTTCCATAGATCAATGTTACAAGAGAAGTAATGGAAACTAGCAGAGACAAAAAGCCTAAAAAAAGTGTTATTTCACTCCTACACTTTTACCTTTGCAGAACAAAGGCTCTTCTACACAGGGTGCGCTGATTCGGCCCATTGCTCTCTAGTGTAAACATAGGCTAGCTCATTTACGTCACAAAAAGCCATAGGAAGAGTGTCCCGGAGCTAAAGCCCTAGAGAGAGAGAGAGAGAGAGAGAGTGTGTGTGTGTGTGTGTGTGTGTGTGTGTGTGTGTGTGTGTGTGTGTGTGTGCGCTCCTTGCACGACCCCTGGTGGTCTGCTCAGTATAGCACTCCATGGAGTCCTCAAAGTCTCACAAGGAAACTCTGGTATGATTGTGTCTCTGCAGCAAAAGCTCCACAATAGGAGGACGCTGTCCATGTACTTTGTAAGTAGTCCATGCACGTGCTGTCTGAGTGTCTGTGGCGTGGCATGGCACTCCTGCTTGACTCCCTCGCATGCATGCATGCATACGCGTCCGACTCTCCCTCCCTCCCTCTCTCTCTCCCTCTCCCTCTCTCTTTCTTTCTCTCTCCCTGTCTGTGAATGACTCACTTCTCATGCAAATCAGCTCACTCCTCGGCAGTCTCCCTGTGGCCCTCACAAGTGGTGTTGTTCTGGGGTCGGTTGTGCTGCACGTTCCTTGCATGTCCCAATTCTTTTTTTTTGACCAGTAATTCCTTTCAAGCTTCATTTATCCTCAACTACTCACCACACAATGTGTTTATACCTCTGTCGGCAAAACCGGCATGAGCAGTTGATTGTTGGTTTCACAGTAATATTACTCAATTTCCCAAAAATTGCTTCATTTATTTGAAAAGAATGACATTCTTCTTCTTTCCTACTTCTCCTTCACGGGGGAACCTCCCTGTTCCTTTTGGAAGCGATTGTTTCCCCCAATGACACTATCAGGATGTTGCCCTGGATGTTTGAAGTGTGGACAACAGGATGCATGGGGAGGAAGAATTGTTCCAGTGCATTGTTTTGCAACCATAGCCTTGAGGGAGATACTGGGAGAACTGAGCCGCCTTCTTGTGTTGTGGGAAGGCGGTGTGGCTTCTGGTTTAGCCCCAGTCCACTGGCTTTGCAACTGAATTGTTTGCATGCATTTTCCCCTCTTTGTCTGCTGCGTATTCGGCAATTATCTCGATGTTGTCACTGTGATACTAAAACAATGGCTTAGGCCTCGAAAAGGAAGTTTGTTGTTTTTGACGTCGTTGAAGGGTGAATTCTCCCAGTGTTGAGTTCTAGCGACAACAAACAGTGTCTTTGTCCATGTAATGGCAGTTGATCGAGCAGATATGCAGTTTAGATGCAGTAATTGCAATTGCGTGTGGAGGATAAATGAAATCTTGCTTGAGTCTAGAAAGGTTAATTATGGTCTTGAATCCCTTATGGGGATGTTAATGTAGGCTAATGTCAGACTGTCTGTCTCTCTGCTTAGCCCATGAAGGTCCAGCGGGACTCGTTGGAGGAGCGTCCCGAGAGCCCAGAGCCTCTGTACGAGGAGGTGGGCGACTTCGGCCTGCAGGTGCTCAAGTCCCTGGAGACCAGCTTCCTGTCTGGCAGCCAAGGCGAAACACTGGAGGTGGCGGGCCGCCCGATGAGTTTGAGCCCCCGCCAGACGGCTTCGCTGGACGGATCGGTGTTGAGCTTCGCTGACGGATTTTCCCCGACGCGCCCGCTCCGCCGGAACGAGGGCTCCTCCCTGGAGGTGCTGGCGTCTGAGCCGGGACGGGACCCCCATAGTAGTGGTGGCAGTGGCAGCGGCAGCCCGGTGGCCCCCCTCCCCCGGCGGCGTCAGCGTCGGCCTTGCAGCCCATCACAGGAGCTGCTGCTGCAGGAGCTCTCCAGCGTCTTCACCAAGAAGCCCGAGGCAGAGACCCCACCGCCAGCAGCCGAGGACGAGGCTCTGTGAGACCAGCAGCCAGAGGAAGCTCAGCAGCACCACCAGCAGCAGCAGCAGCAGTCGCTGAGAGCTCCAGGAGGGCTAGACAGTGTCCAGGCCAGTTAGCTCTACAGCGTGATGATGCCAAATCCAGTAATGGCTGCTCTAATGTTGAAGCGGGGGTTTCATTACTTGAGCTGCTTTGCCATGGACCATGATGCACTAGCTGCAGGAGCAGAAGGGCCTGAAGCCTTAGCATCCACACAGACGTTGGGTCTGACATGTTGCACAGCTGTCAGGTGGTATTTATCTGTATTTGAAGACCTTTCTTGGGGTTCTGCTCGTGTTAATATGCCCAAGAACACTTGTGACTACTGTCTTCCCCAACCCTCATCATTCCTGTGAAGTTTAGTTGAAGTAGAAATTTAACAGAGGAATGGTTTTAATCTCATTCAAGTATGGAACAGGCGCCTTGAAAAGATGTTTTTTAAAATACAGTATTTATTGTGCACATTCACTGAAGCTGTATTTTGCTTGGTAAGCTGTCAAAGCGTTTTTATACTCCTAAGTAGAGTTTGTATGTTTGTATGTTCATACAGTAACAATCTTTCATCAGCATTAACTTTAATGCCCAGAGTTCTATATATCATTAATGTGATGCTTGTGTAATATGCAGTTCTTTCTTGTTTTAGCTCTCCCAAATGTGACTTTTCTTGCCGAATTAACATTGTCTATGTGCACATAGATTAAGGACTACTGTAGGCTAGGTTAACTTGCATACTGGAAAAGCATGAGATTATAACATTTCATTTTAAAATTTAGTCAGGTTAAAATGTCTGTTACTTTATTTATTAAATTATTTGCAGGAGAGTTTTGTTCATTTCAGACAGTCAAGCAGCTTTTGTCAAAAACACTGTGAATGCATTTGAAGCTCAGCATGGTCATTAGCATTTTACTGTGTCTGCAAAACCTCTTGTTGAACAGTAGGTGGCAGTGTAGATATGTTTCTTCAGTAGTATGGACTTGCTACAAAACCACTAGATGCCCAGATTCTTGTAGACCACTTAGTCTTGACCAACTGTGCATCACTAGGCAGACCACAATCATGTTTTAATTGCAAATTACTTGTGACATTCCAAATGAACTCCCTGTCATGATGACTCAACTCAACCACAACCTGTGGCATCATCACTCCCTTTGGCAGGCCTAGACCCCAAATAAAAGTTTGAGGTCAGCATTTCATGGGTCTGCCCTCCCTCTCATTCCTATTCCATGCTATAAAATATCTAAAGGTTTCTGTCGGCTGGTTAAGCATCTTCTTTTTCCCTCAATTACTTTTGGCATGAAATGTGTATTTGTTTGTATATATTGTATATTGTTTGTTGTTTAATTCAACTCTTCGGCAGTAATATGTTTATTTTCATCGACTTGTGCCATACCGTTTCAAATACATAAACACTTTTTGTAAGGTGTGCCGCTGCGTGGTGTTATTTGATTTGCTGAGTTAAATCGAGTTAAATCCTCCGGGGGAGTAAATGAATGCAGGAGATCAGGTGATTTCACACTTGTGGTGTTAAGATGAACCACTGATCCTTTGTGCTTGTGCCAGACCTTTCAGGCTCTCTCTAATCTCTGATGTAGCCCAGGCACAGATACTGAACGTCGACATGATCTATCTGGCACAACCTAGTTATTGTTTTGTGCAATGAGGACAGTCTAACATTTTGCATTCTATACCTTGAGTTGTCTCAGTATATTCTGCCACTGGTGTAGATATGTCACAATGAGATGAGATGCATGGGTGCATACATATGCATAAGAATGAAGCTCATTTGAATAATGCTGATTTTCAGCAGAAATGGCTATAGGGACGCAGTGCTCTTAAGTAATGGGGTTTCTATCCTTTTACAAACTTTAGGGGTGGCAAGGGATTATTTAATTCTAAATTTGATCAAAGTAACAAGTAAACTACCAGAGGAACAGGTTAAGATGCCAGTGATGTATTTTCCAGAGCAATGAAGAAGCATCTGGCCATGCCGAGGAAATACTCCATTGGCAAAGGCACCCAGAGCTTGCAGAACCACAGCAGTGTTAAGAGACAGAGAAGAAGGGAGACACATTTCATCTGACAAGTTTACTTTTTAAAAAGAGCTCCACTTGTGAAATAATTATGATATATGGTCAATGGATATTTATTGCCATTTTTAGAGTTATACAAAATTCTGCTGTAGATTACTACAAGGATACTTCAAAAACATGAAATAAAAACAAAAAGATGCTGAGGGGGGGGAAATGGCAGAAGGACTTTTCGTAAGGCTACTTAAAAGTTGCAAGTGTCTCCGGAAAGAGGATTAATTCTTTGAGGAAAGACGGTGCATTTGCCTTAAAAAGTCCCTCAGATCAGTCAATCACTCCTATCCCCTCCGCTAGAAATACCTTTAAGTGTAATCTCCTTATCCGAGCTTTTAACAGGACACCTCCCAATCTAAAGCCATCACTAGCCTTGCCTATCCTCTGGGCAATCATACAATTTCCATCTGGCTAGACTGCCCAGGACAGGCTATCTTCTGCTAACTTGAAGACAATACTGATAGTTTGCAATGAATCAATCCCTGCTCCATATTGGTCTGGGAAAAACATTCAGCATGAAATTTAAGAGCCTTGCAAACTATGATGCACATAGAATTGACAAAATAGCCAGTCCAGAAGCTTGTCTGCAGACTTTGTTTACAACTCCCAGGGAAATATCAAGGATGAAAAGATAATAACATGCTTTTAAAATGCCAAAGAACATTTTGGCAGACACTGACGGAATAAAAAACAAAACATCCTGACTAACACTGGATTTCTACAAAGCGACAAAGTGGCCCCTCTATATATTATGTTGTTTGCACAGATCTTGAACCAATTTCAGCTCCATAAAAGCAAAATAACAAAATGATTCCATGCAATGTTACATTGTGGCATTATTCCATTTATAATGTGCTTGTTGGATCAACCCTCAAGCAAATTCAAAGGGCCCTACAATCTAAAAACTGCAGTAGGATTGGCCATTGCGAGCCACATGCATGTGCGTTGCTTTGTGTGTGTGTGTGTGTGTGTGTGTGTGTGTGTGTGTGTGTGTGTGTGTGTGTGTGTGTGTGTGTGTGTGTGTGTGTGTGTGTGTCGGCTCTGAGAGAGGAGCTGGAGCAGAGACAAGCCCCGACAAGAGTTTAGGGGATTAAGTTCATTCTCACTGCCAGTTTGTCACCTTCCTGCTGCCCTCTGCCAGGACGCTCAATGCACCGCAGTGTTTTGTGATGGCGCTGATTCACTCCACTGCACAATCATAAGAATGTCCAGCTCCGCCGAGAGGAGCACAGGAAAATATCCCCAGGGTGGTAGCCCCACTCTCTGTCCGTCTTTTATTTCCCCCTCCTCTCTCTCTCTCTCTCTCTCTCTCTCTCTCTTTCCTCATCTCTCTGCCTCGCTCTTTCAGCCTGCTTGTCCCTTTGTCTAAGTCTTTCTGCTCTCTCTCCCTCTCACTTGTTCATGCAATTCCAGAAACTTCTATGTGCAAGTTAACATAAAATCAGTGCTTCAAGTTTATGATCTACCTTTTATTTTATTCTGATATCCCTTGTCAGTTGAGGCAATTGTGTAAGCAAAGGCACGTTGATGGCTAACATCTTGTCTTTACATCAATTACATAACAATTCTCCGACGACACCAGGTCATGTCACAACTCAAAAACACTTGCACAAAAGGAGACATCGCTTATCTCACTGTCACCTCCGTGTTTTTTTGGAGAGCTTCTTTTCTTTTTTCTTGTTTGGCTATGACATTATTTTTTGAATGCACGTGTTGTCGAGATGATGGGTGGTTGAGACATGACACACAATGAGCTGCCTTCAAATTTTGAGGCACCCTCATGTGAGCAAACATGCATTGTTCAGTGCAGCAGTGTATACCCCCCCCAAAGTCTTAAAAAGGCTTCATTGAGTCTGTGCAGGGATAAAAGGAGGATCCGTCAGAGGAACGAGCCGGGCAAATTTCAAGAAGGAAGGGGAGGGGGGGTATTTGGGGGAGAGGGATTGGGGTGGGAGGGGAGGGGGGTTGTCAGTGGTGTCTGTTTGAAAGAAGGGCCTCTTCACTTCTGTATCCGACGGGGGAGTCAACAGGCTTGTCTCACTGTACTTGGGGAGCCTGTCTGACACTTGAGGTGTCTGTTCTTCTCTGCTCTGCTCCAGAGGGGAGAAGCAGTGACTGAAAAGGTGAAGAAACCGCAGGATTAACAGAGGCTGGGATCAGGTTTCAGTCTTGAGAGGGGAGCCCATCTCTGAATGCCCCCATGACAATTGTGAGTAATTGGGGACTCCTGTCTGCGTAGTGTTCCTTCAAAGACCAGCAGCTCAGATGACCACCATTATGATTGTCCTCTCTAGCTTGGCAATTAGGAGCTGAATCAGACTCCAACACACCAATAGACCTGACCCCTCATTTTTTTCTGACCATGTCAGGGGGGAAATTACTGGTTTGAAAGGCTAGCAGTAATTACCCATGGCAAGGGTTCAGTGTTTTAGATGGACAAATTTTTATTTTATGACAAAAATTAAATGTGTTCCACTAAACTGTGCACTACTGTGGCAATATATCTACTGATGCCCAGGTCTTTTCTCCAGAAGCAGGGAAACTGATTGAATCCCATGTGGTTTTTATATTGACCTGTGCTCTCAGAAATAGCCTTTACCCTGATCTGCTCAACTATCAATGTTAAATTAGGTGAGGTTTATTCTTTTTCTCCCACGGTGTCCTGATCTGTATGCTAAGTAATATTAAATAAGGCTTAATGTGTTTTTGCATAATAACCAGGGCTAAGTGAAGACCTATAGAGGATTTTCCTCATTTGTTTTGTTAGATAATTATCCATCCTGTGTGTGTGTGTGTGTGTGTGTGTGTGTGTGTGTGTTTGCCCTAATGAGAGTATGATTTGCCATTAGAATCTAACCCGTAAAGAAGAGCCTACTTACTCAACAAATCGCATCCTGTTAGTTGCCCCAATTATTTGCAACAACTCGGGCCTGTTGTTTTGATTAGGCGAGAGTTATGCAAATCTGTAATGGGGCTGCATTGTTGCACACATATCCCTGGAGGGCCGCGCCTGTAAACACCATGGCAGCATTCTTCTCCTGCCCCAGATATCCCCCCAAGCACCGAATCAATAAATAAAGCCTACGTTAAATGGGTATAATCCCAGGGATGACCCCGCTTTGTCACGTCACCTCGGCCAGGACTGAATGAGGGGTGCGGGTGGGTGGAGGATAAAAAAAAAGAAAAAGAAAAAGAAAAAAAAAACGGGAGAAAAGAAATGGTCCACATTAAATCCACAACAGTGCACGCCTAAGCTGTCACCTCTGTAAATGACCTCAGGGTTCAAATGGGGAAGAAGGGAGAGAAAAAAGGACACACTTTATAACTCCGACTTGAAAAAAGACCCTCCTCTGCAGGGGAAAAAAAGGAGACCCTCCTCTTATTTTGGCTGTGCGGGGTGGTGTTGGTGGCTTCACCGTACATTAATCTTCAACCCACCCCCCCAACACACACACACACACACACACACACACACACACACACACAGAGAGGGAGAGAGAGAGCCCCCTCAACCCCACAGCTCCTTCTCGACGGCTCCCCCTATTGTAGCTGTCCTCATTGTAATGTGAGCCTGACTTCATCTCTATGCACCGGCAGGCAGCACTGTCTTTTCCTCTCCTCTTTTTTTTTCTTTTTCCTTCGCCTCGCCTGTCCCCCACCTCCCTCCCTCCCTCTCTCCCCCATTCCCCGTCCTTAATTGCCTTAGACCACCAGTATGTTTCTGCTGCAGATGTCTCCCCCCTTCATTTGCCTAGAGAGCACAATCAGTCCCATCTGCTGCAGTTTTTACTTTCCACCACGAGGTCTCTCCACACCCACTGCACCCCCCCCCACTCCTCCCTTACCCCCCCCCCCCCCCCCAAAAAAAAGAAAAATCACCTCTGCAACACCCCCCACCCCACTTCAACCCACCCGCCCTTCCCCTTCTAAATCTCCACAGTAAGCCCCCGACGCCCCCTCCACCAAAAAAAGCCACAACTCCTACTCCTCCTAAAGAAAATCTTGTCAGTGGGGCTGGGATTGAAAGCCTATCAAAAAGCTATAGAAGAGTGCTTTGGTGTGAAGGGGCACAATCGAGGGGTTGGAGTGAAATGAGGGCCCCCTACTAGTTTACTTTTTTTCACCCTCCACTCCCTGTCAGGCCCCTGAAAGAGGCTCAGGGTTGGAGAAACGTGGACAGATGGGAGGACTTTTAGGGAGGAATAATCAGAGTGCGCCGTGGCCCGATAAAGGTAGCGCGTAGCGCCGTTGTTTATACAAAACAAAATAAAATACACAGCCATGAATCCCCTCAATGAGGCCTGGTGACACACGGCCAAAGGCAGACACCCCCTCCCACTGCGCCTTAGCCATTTACACTTAAAAAAAAAAACACACACACACACACACGAGAAACGAAACATGCGCTACATACAAGAAACCCAGAGAGCACATTATGTTCAAAATCCCTTTGAGAAAAACAGTGACATCTTGTGATTTCTTTATTTGTAACACACTGTTTGTTGTGTTTGTAGCCCTTCTGGGCTTTTTTCTTTTTTTTTCTTTTGCAGCTCTATGATTTTGAGACAGACGCTGGTCTGAACAATTTACAAAGCCCTTCCAGACAAGAATGGCCTGACACAGCAAGTTTGTTGCATGCAAAAAGGCAGTGAGTGATTCCTCAAACTCACAGATTCCCATAGAGGGCAGTGATCGGGGCGTCAAGACTTGAAGGAATGATTGATGGTGCATTTTAAGGGCCTGAAACTCCTATTTTGCTCATTTTAATAATTTTGAGGAACCCTTTTTGTTCTATCAATCACAGTTCTTTCGCGTCACGTTCCTTTGTGCCTGCACCTAAAGTAAAGTAATGCCATGAGTGAAGCTAGTGTCACTCTCACACATCTGTATTGTGTGGGCTACAATAAGCATTCAGCTCAACCCATGTGCGTACTTATCAACCATTCTTTTTCAAATGCCCCCTGTAACAACATTCATTCTCAGGATGCAGAGTAGCCAATGTGATCTGTAGGGTGCAGCGAGGTTCTTGCTCAGTTGGTTGTGTAGAAATTCAGCCTAGTTTTTTGAGCAGTGACACACACACCCAGCACAACTTTTCACCACACAAACTGATTGACTGCATAAATTCACCCCTGCTCCCTACCCCAGTCCCTCATGCCCCCTATTGGAACAGTTTAATGCTGCTGACCAAACTCCATACATAATCTCTGCTCTTATGAAGACACAGTCATTTTTGGCAGAATCAGGGGGAATGTACTTCCACGATGCCAAATATTAACATTTCCTGATCTCGGGCTGCGGTTCCCCCTTTTGTGGCGCACGCTGTCTGAAAACAAGCAGAACTTTCAGATCCGGGATGAAAACTTCACGATTTCATCGCGCAGTCCGCCTCCCTTCACACTCCATTGGGTGTGGACTGTGTCTACTCAGAAAGCCAGTGAAAGGCTATTGTGGAGGCCCGTTGCGCATGTTATCTGTGGCTGCCTCTCACGTCACTCAGGAGTGGCGGGGGAGCGTGGGGGCCACAAGCCCGTCTGGGAGAGCCCACGATCCCGCCTCGTTACCACGTCCAAATGGAGGGACCACCGCAGCCCCTCGGTCATGGTTTCGCCTCATTCAATGACAGTTTGTTCTCAATTAGATTGCTTTGTACAAATCTGAATGCCATTTTAGACAAATTCTTTCGCCGCCATCTGGGGAGGGCTGTCATGGACATTAAAAATTGAATCCTTGACTTAACACCAGTGTCTCTGGCACTAGACTTGCCTGACTTTTGGGCTGCTATTCTTACATGAACCAGGATTAAATCAGTTTGAAACCAACTACATTTATTCAGTTTGAGATCAACTACATATCTTCACAATGTTTACACAAGCGGAAGAGGATATTCAGTAGTTGCATGTGTGACCTCACTCGTGATTTGGCTCTCTTTTTTCATACCTTTCGATTGAGACTGTCTGTACTCATTAACCCTGGAATCTGAATTGATTTTGTAGCATCCTGTGCACAGATGTACTGAGAGGCCTTTGGCAGTATTGTCCCGTAGCAGTAGGTGGCACTGTTTGATGTTTGGGACATGTGTCCTTTTGTACCCCTTCTAATGAAATGACCAAACCCTGCCAAACAAATGAAAGACTGTATCAGACTATGTGGGCCTCACAGCACAGCACACATGTATCTATGGATGATAATAATAGTTTTGGCACAACAGTTGTGAAAGCAACTGAGCAATGTAATTGGCTTGGTTTTAAAACTGTTGTAAGAAATGTAGCCTATGTGGAATACACACAAATGTACTTATGGATAGTGTGATTTAAAATCAATTCTTTTGATAAATAAGGTGTTTAACTGAGTAACAATGGGCTAAGGTCATTTTAAATAATAATATTCCATTTTATATAGGATAATTCCTCTTCAACATCTTACTAGATGGTTAAAATCCTGTAATGCGTAATCAAGACTGTTAAAGTAGCTAATGTACTAATATTACTGCAGCAGTATGTTGGACATTCATAGACTGCATTCATAGAAACTGCTGCAGTGCTTCACTGCACTGTACTGCATAATAGTGTGTTTTGGACATAAAAATGTTACTAGGTCCAGTCCATGCAGTTCCAACAGTTCCGTGTCAACATGTTGACTAGATGACAGAGTCTACTGGGATAGAGAAGCTAAGTGCTTTAATTCTCTTTCAGTTTGCTTCCTTGCCACTTAGAAACACAATGTAATCATACAGTATATCAGATATTTTGATCAATGGTTTTTCACCTAAAACTTTTTCTTTCTGCCACAACAAAAAGACTTTAGACAATAGAAGAGTGTACACAATAAAAACAGTGTAGACAATAGAAGTTTCAATGCAGAAGGGTAGTGTGGAAGTGCTAGCACTGCAGTAATAAAGCATACTAGCCTATGCATACTCTTAAGGGATACCTAGCAAGTTTGGGATATTTTAATGGAATGACCCTACAGTGGCCAATTTTGTTGTTGCAACTTACATCAGGAACAACCAACTAACAAGGTAATAAACACAATTTCTTACTGTTGGTTTCATTTGATGGCTAAGCAACACCATTTTGCAATGGCTGAAGAGGCCATATAGCAGGGGTTCTCAAAGTTGTGATACGTGAGGGCCAATTTAGGAGCCCAACATTGAACTGAGGGCAGCTATCCTATTTGTAATCATTGTAATGACCACGTCATTAAGGCCTATAGATGCCACTAAACACCACTGAATGGAAATTAATTCTTTCAAAGCAATGTACAGTTTTACCTCTTTACAGATATTATGATAGCCTATGTCATCGCGGGCCACCAGGAAATGTTTCCGGCCCCTTGGGCCGCACTTTGAGAGCGTTTCCATGCAGTCCATAATGAACCTGTTGATCACCTAGTGACAATATTGACAAAAAAATATTGAGTCCACTGCAAAATTATCTGATGTTACCATTTGTTGGCATTTGTTTGAATAAAATGAACATTTGTTTTTATTCTATAAAGTAGGCCTACAAAACAACATTTCTCCCAAATTCCAAATAATATTGTCATTAGAGAATTTATTTGCAGAAAACGATAAATAGTCACAATAAAAAAAATGTGTTTATGGTAATGTTTTGATTTAGAAAGAGTTCAGAAATCAGTATTTAGTGGAATAATCCTGATTTTTTAATCACAGCTTTCATGCAGGCATGGACTACCCAACGATGGTCGTTTTTAGGCTGTAGCTTTCATATGTTACTCATAATGTTCTTGAAAGATACAGGGCTAGACCCAGGGGCGCTGCTAGAAATTTTGGGCCCTATGACAAAAATCTTTTTGGGGCCCCTCAAATATTGATTTTAATATTAAGATTTTCTTTGGGCCCCCTGTCTGTGCTGGGCCCTTAGAATCATCCTAACTTCCCCCCCCCCCCAGTGGCGCCCCTGGCTAGACCATTTAAATCTCTCATGTTCATTCAACGTGTCCAACTTACAGTGTTATTTTAGCTTCCCATGAAGTTATTATTGAATAAAATCATGGTAGGTCGCCATGGCCATTTTTCAGTCCCAGTCCTGCCCCATTTTCACTTAGGCCACTTCTAGTGCAGGTTAAGGTCTGAAGCTTGTTCTGGCATTGACAGGGCCTTAATCTGGTTGTCTTTTATCCACAACTTGACTGACCTAGCTGTGTGTGTCCCGCTGGAAACATTGCCAGAGCAGAAGGAAGCAAATTTTCTTCCAAGACCTTTGTCTGAGGCTTGAAACCTTCACAAAGATGAATCTGAAGATCTGCCTGGTTCCAGGCTTGTTGAAGCATCCTAAAATTATCAATCCTCCACCAAATCTCAAAGTGGGTGCAAGAGGTGATTTGTCCTGGTCTCTGTTTGGGTCCCACTGTGAAATTTGGAGGTGGATTGGTGAGCTGTGATTCAAAATTAACAGTATTCCACCAAATATTTCTGAACCCTTCATAAGTTAAAACAGACGTAAGCTATTGTTTTAGTATTGGAGTTCTGGCATACAAGCCAACAGAGAGTTGCATATTACATTACAATTACATTTGCTACCGCTAGGAATATCTTGATTTCTAAACCTGTCAATCTAGTTTGTCAAGCTGTTTTTTTCCTAACTTCAGATGATAAGATGATTTGTTTCGCTGCACGCAGCAGATGTTGAGAGGGATTTCAGGACCAAAATGGATGGACGGACCAATCAGGAGACTATATGAACGGACGGGCAGGATTATTGACATAGCTCATCTCTTACAAACTTACAAAACACAACTAACAGTTATGCATGAAAGAGACATCTATATTCTGTGAGTTGAATCGATTATTTTGGCAATATGGCTACAGATACTGACGTTTATGTTTGTTTGGAATAGTTGAGATACTAGAAATCGCATGGCATAATGGGATACAATAACTTGGTTTTGATGTGAGTGGTTGAAGTAAGATGATAGACAAGTGATTTGTCCAATTATATGCAAGGATTTTTGATGATGTCCAGTCTTCTGAAGCAACTCTCTTATGAGATTTCAGATGGCATAGTGGAGCTATGTGCAGCAAGATGAATCATCTGACGTGAGTGAGGTCAGTTTTTGCCCCCAGCATTGATCATTTAGCTTTTCAGGCCACCAGCTAGAAAGACTGCTGATGTAAACAGCCTGATAAGCTGATCACACTAAAATGGATGTTTCTGGAATAGACACACAAGACTAGTGGGACATAGAGCCAACCAGAGCCAAAGCAAGAATGTTCATCGTAACCTTGACCTAGCCTGGCGTTGCCTGCCTAATGCCAGGCTATATCAAACCAAGTAAACCATCAAAACATATAGGAAAACCTCCCTTAAAAGAAAAATCAGTCAAATCAGTCAAATCACCATCCGAAGCCCTGAGTGCTGTCGCTACAGTAGGTGTAAGAATGAGTGCATTTGGTATAATTAAGACGTTTGTGAACTGTCAGCTAATGCTATAACAGATGTGGGCAAGAAATAAAACTTCTTCTCCAGTCGCTGCAGGTCAAGGGTGGTCATTTGTCTGGATTTCGGCCGTACAGACTCATTTTTCACTTACTTACTTAACACAATAGCAAACAATGCAAATTTTGCAATAAAAAGTACACTTATTTTTGTAATGGTTACAAGGGCAAACAGGTGTCTGCACTTTTGACTCTTTGTCCTCACTTTGTGTCCTCCTTTTCGTAGTCTGGCTGGTGGTCACCCCAGTCAAGGTGGACTATTCAGCAGTGGCATCTGTGGATGTGGTGTGTGTGCTTTGCATTGTATGTGCCAGCATGTAACACCACACCATGAGTGTACTACTTGTCTGAACGTTACTCTTTGAGAATATTTTTTTCATCTAAACCTTGGCCATCAAGACCTATCTAATGAAACTAGTTTCACAGTGGTTTTACAATCTGTTGTGGTATGTAACATCTATATATAATATATACACACACATTCATGTTTGCAGTTAATATTACATACGTATTACATTTTTAAAATGTTCCTCCTTATGTTGTTTTTAGCATAACTTTTACATTATTGCATTGGCAGTGTCCAAAAGTTTTTGAGACATGTTGTGAGACATGTTGCATACAGTATATTTCCCTTAAAACAATAATTTTGCTTGATTTTAACAGTTGATATTTGTAGCCTACTATTGTCTTTAAATGTATGGCTTGCAAGTTTTGAAAATAAATAAGTAGCATTTTATATTTATTGCCTTTTCACAAGCATCTCAACTTTTTTAGAATTGGGTTGTGTAAAATCCTGAAAAAAACATACTCCATGTTTTTATTAAATTAGGTTTTGAAATGTTAAGTTATATAAATATACAGTTAGGTATTTGTGAAAACCATAAACTGCTTTAATTATCATTAAATCAATAAGCAGAGGGTTTCATCAACAGGCCCATTCCTGTCATGGTAAGGTACTGTTTTATATTTCTATATTCCATGTTGCTCCAATTATCATACATGTATTGACCTGTTGAACATGTCCATGACTTTTAACACCTCTTAAAGTGGTGTAAAAAAAAAAAAAAAAAAATGCGTATATATTTCTCTTGAGAGTTGCACTGCCTGTTTCTGTCCTGTGTGTGTGTGTGTGTGTGTGTGTGTGTGTGTGTGTGTGTGTGTGTGTGTGTGTGTTTCTGTATGTGAGCGTGAAGTTGTGGTATTAGTATTATCTTGGGAGTGCAAGGCCAAATGTGATGTTTAGGTTTTGTTTTGAGTGTGTGCTTTGAGAATTAGAAGGTTTGGAGGTGTGTGGTAAAGTCCAAAGGGAATATTGTGTGTGTGTGTGTGTGTGTGTGTGTGTGTGTGTGTGTGTGTGTGTGTGTGTGTGTGTGTGTGTGTGTGTGTGGGGGGGTACAGAAACAGACCCCCAAGAGAGTATGCTTTGCTATGAAGCACTACGCTATTGTTTGCCATTTGTTTACCTTGCTTCCCCAAAGCTCAGTGGCAAGCACAAAGCGCGCCTAGATCAACAGCACTCTCAATGGAAGCGGCTCCTGAGCAGAACACTGGTTACCTCAGAGAGAGTGAGAGTGATTAAGAACCCTGACGGCCGATCCCCAGTTCAAAAGCACAAAGGCACTCCACTTCAATCCAATAACAAAAGTGCTCCTCCAGCACCAGCTCCTCTCTCTGGACTGCCCAGTGGCAGAGCTAAGCAGGCAGCATGGCTTTGCTTAGACAGGGAAAACAGCCAGGGTGGGAAAACTGCTTCAAATCCTGTATGCTAATTCTGACCATACAGTCAACACACATATGATTTTTCAGGTTATCCTCAGGGATTTTTCTCTTTAAAATGTTATTGTTGCGTACTGTTGTATTGCTATTGCTATTGCTAATGATTTGTTTTTTTTTTTGTTATTATTGACAGTATTATTATTACTTAACTTTCATTGTTATTATTATGCTAATGGAGGTCTGATGTTTAACAGAAGCGTTAACAAGGCTGTCACCATAAGCATAAGCATAAACACACTTGTTTAACCATAGGCCATTATGGACAACTTCTACAACTTCTGTCACTTCAGCATATATCATTGAGTTTGAGCAGTATTCCATTCTGCAGCATCCCGCAGTAATACTTTGGAGCACTGTGTGACCTTGGACTGTGCTGTATTGTGTTAGGTGGTAATGATGGTGGTGGTTGTATTTTGGAGGTGAGAGGAGGGGGGGTAGAGGTTGACTGGTTTTAGGGAGGTTTGGGAACCGGCAGGCTAAACCAGCTGCAAGGATAAAACACCGCCCATTCCCCGCTCCACAACAAAAGATGAAAGCATGTCCTGCTGGGTGGCGAAGACACCAGGTGACTGCAGCAACCTGATGGGTATAGCCTGGTGCTCCCTAATGTGCAGCCTCAGATCCAGTTGTATGCAGACTATTTAAGTCCCTGTTTTTTCCAAAGGGGGGTCTCTTCCCATTGCTTTTTAAACGTGACCACATAATCTTTGGCTCCAAGTTGCAGACAATGAAGCGGTTGGAAGGTGGCACCACAGTGGCCTCGCTTAACAAGGGCCCACCATTCGGCACCAAAGCACACGTGTCGGGTTTCACATGAGAAAGAGTGGATTTTAATGAAGGGCGTAGATTGCCTATTTCTATAGCCCCTTTTCTCCATTTAATTGGAAAGGTATAGCTTTTAAGTGAATATAAGGAACAAAGAATAGACCTTTTATTTATTTGTTTTCTCCAGAAACAGCTTTTTCTTAGGGCATTTTGGGTTTTGTGAGAAGTCTGTATCCCCAAAAATATTGGTATTTTAACTGGTGTATGTGAAGGAACATTTCTGTGTACACCATCTGATGTCATCTAAAACATCCACCAGCTTCTCACATCAGACCAAACCAAAGGAGTGGTTTATCACCTGTCAGATATCAGATTTTAGAATGAAAGACCATGGTACATGGTAAACCATGTTTGCGCTTTGTCTCTAATAATCTGTTTTGGGTAAAAGTTTGGGTAGAATCTTGTTTTATCACACTGCACCATTTTGTTGAATACAGGAATACAGATATTCTCTAGACTGTGATGCCCTTGCAATGACCACAGTTAGCGTTAGTTAAGCAATAAAAACCTTAACTGGGTAGTAAAAAAAATCACCCAAGGACTTCTTGGCTCAAGAGAAACTCATCATGGCATGAGTGGGAATCATTTATGGCACAAACACGTGCAATGCATCATTCCGCTCCAAAGCATCCCGTCAGCACAGCCAAACTTTCCCTCTTTGTTCGGACATTATATTGCCCAAGTAGGTGTTGCTATGGTGTCAGGGTGGATTGTTTGTGTTTACACAGTGGTTTAAAATAAAGGGTTCAGAAGTTCAGGCAATAAATGCAACATTCAGAGAAAGTTTCAATTGTCACCTCCCAAGAAAGGAGCCTGCAACTCACACTTAATATTCTCTTTCTTTTTCTCTCTGTGTCTCTCGTTCCCCTGCTATCTCTCTCAAACTTTCTCTCTCTCTCTCTCTGTTTCTTTCTTTCATTCTGTCTGAAATTGTTGGGTCTTTTGAGTGTTTACGACATATCCTCTAAACTGAAGTCTAGGAGGCTCAATACATGTGTAATAGAGATGGTCTAAGTACTGTGTCCGCATCCACCTGCCAAGCAGTAAAAAGCAGCCTATTGGGCCAGGGAAGTACCACACTTGATGAGCACAGTGGAGTTGAGTGCTGATGTAAGATACAGGGGAAGGGCAAATATACATTTGAATGCGGAAAGAAAATCAATGAGTCAATGCGAATTGAAAATGAGTTTCTTAACTGTTTTATCTGCCCTGCCACCGCCCTGGCTTGCCATTTGCCTATGAAAGGAGGTTGGCACACTTGGTTTGGTTGGGGGGCATCTGCAGGTTTGTTAATCATTCCCTTGTCAGGCAGATAGCGAAAGCCAGTCTGCAGCTCCAGGATCGACAGGCCCTCCAAGCGACTGACGGATGCTCCCCTCCTCTCCAAAGAGCTCCAGAGGAGTGATCAACGATCTCCCCCCGGTTCTGCCAGAGCGAGCACAGGAAGCCTAGGCCGCCGCCGCGGTGCTACGTCAAAGTGTGGCGTGGGCTGCCTCCACCATGAATACGAAAGAGAGAGGCCAGGATTGATCAGCGGCCTTATTGATCACTTCTCCCACAGCTTCCCCAGGCGGAAAATGTCACTCCTACAGAGGTGGCAAATCACATGCGTTTCTCCATGGGTAGTTTTCAGAGCTTTGACAGCACATCTGAGGCCACTTAAACAGCCTTAATCATCCAGTCTTGGGTATCAGTGCAAGTTAGGCCTATTGGAGTGTATATTTTTTATAACAACATCATAGAAAAGAACTATTTCAGTTTCCATTATGACACAAATGTGACTCTGTGCGAAACATTTTAATATAAGAGAGAATACATCTAGAGATGAAATCACTTTGTATAACATCTTTGTCAGAATCACATACAAAAAGCTTCCCATGGGAAAAGTCATGTAAAACCCAAATTCTAATACAAATATCATTACTCATATAAAGAGGTTGCTTCATAAAAAGAATGTGAGGACTTGAAGCCCCACATTGGTGATGAACTTTGGCTGCACATGGACGGATTAAGTGTGGAAAATCCATCGTATTTCAACAAAGAGCCTCAGTCTACATATGAAAAGCCGTCTCTCTATATTTTCATTTTTTTTGAAGCGACCAAAAACAAAAAAAGTGCCTCTCCGATTCAAGCGTACGCCATTCGCACCCTTCCTCTCCCTGGCCTTTTGGCCTCCTCCTCATGCCCTCCCTCTCTCTCCTGCAGGCCTCACAGGGCCCGCAATTATTGCCGATTTCCAGCTTCCACTGGAACTAATGTGATAAAATCTAAGCAAAATACACGGTGGACAAAGAGAGAGATGTAGCCGTGGGCAGGGGACGGCGAGCAAAGGTCTAAGCCAAGGCAACAAGTGCCTTTGGGACCTAATGGGATTTTCAGGGGCTTTCCTTGATCTCCTGCGTGCTCATTCAGGGAGTCTTTTTGCAGCCTGGCGGCACACTTCAACCCCGCAGCTCTCCCCTGTGTGCATTCAGAGGACCCCCACCGAAAGAACTGATCAGGCTCTGAAGTCTTGTCTCCAGGTGACGCTTCGTCTTCAGGAGGGCCTTCAAGGAGCGGACCGCTGGGCGCCACAAGTGTCAGAGTGCCAGGGACAGACGTGAAATCTGCTGGCTGGATTTGCAAAAGGTGGTGTTTAAGTATGATTCTCCATTCTGATACATCAGCACGTGGAGAAGGGCTCAGGGTTTGGTCAAGCAGTACTAAGCAATTAGTTCAGCAGATTTGGTGGATTCACATTTTTTCAAGGAATCCTCTCGGAATAAAAATGCAATTCTTCTTCAAAGTTGGATTTACTTGGTAGTGAAATACATTCAGCAAAATAGAAGCAGGTGTAGATTAAACAATTCCACAGATTTAACAGAATTTCACTATTTTCTAATCAGAATAAATTATTGCTATGGGAATCCATTTTAATTTGTAATTGTAATTTTTATTGAAAATCATTCTGTTTATATTTATTTTATTGATTCAACATATTTAATTGCAAGTTATTTGCTATATTTAATTAATTAATTAATTTTATTTAAAAGTTTATATTTATATTTAAATTAAATTCATTAATGTATTTACTTATATATTATACTCACTTATTTAGTAATTTTTTGGTTTTTCTATATTTATACTTTCTGAGAGAAACATCCTGACTATCTCCCAGAGTTCAGGTCCACAGGTGTCAGCAGTGTAATGTGTGCACTGTGGCAGAAGAGAGCATTTTGTCTGGGGACAGAAACACCTCCAGGCTATGATGTGAGGGTGGGCAAGCCTGACAGGCAACTCTTTGAGCTTCTGTGTGTGTGGTTTGTGTGTGTGTGTGTGTGTGTGTGTGTGTGTGTGTGTGTGTGTGTGTGTGCGCGCGCACATGAGTGTGTGACAGTGAGTGTGTATGTGTGTGTCCATGCACTGGAGGAGGGGTGGTCAGCGTTCCGTCAGGCAATCTTCAAGTGGCAAAGCTTTTCAAAGCTTTGTTATCCACTTTGGGCTGCCCTTCCTGACCTTAGTGTGGACGTGCTTAGCCCTTCAAGGAAATGGAGAGGGGTCCTGGTCGTACTTTATTGTTAGAGGGGGGAAGCAGGGTTCAAACGCACATGACCAGTAGTCCCTGAGGAACGGTAAGGGTGAAGACCCAGCACAAAGGTGAATCAGAGGAGTTGTCGTCGGATGCATGAAAAGGGTAGAAAAGCAGGAAGATTTAATGTCCACAGGCGACCCCCCCTTGTTTTGCAAGGCTGTAATACACAGTATCCATTCTCCCCAACTCTTTTGTCTTAGTATTCCCCTCTGGTGTAAGACCTACGTTCCACATCAGCCTTGGAAATTCGGGAATGAACCTCTGGCATCTAGGAGTTTCTTTCCCGGGAGTTTTGAAATATGACAACAAAGATATTTTTGTACTGAATGTTATGGCAAGGAAGATATTTTACATGTTGAGCACAACCTAATCTGCTGAAAATTGTTCCTCCAACTGCAAAATCTCTATAGACTGTCAAATTGTTGGAGCCAGTAGTTGTGGACATGCAGATTTCAGTCTCTTCCAAAAGCATGTTGTGTGTGATTATGTATCTGGGGTAAAGCACTGAACCATAAAGGGGCCATTCTTCTTTACTCTGTAGCATTATACAGACTTGCCTAATTCATTCCCAATTAAATAGTGTCCTTCTTAAAGGGAAGCCTATTTTTATCCAATCAAATGCATATTGGGATCACGGCACTGAGGCACAGTGTGAGCACTGCCCTGCGGCTCTGAATAGCGCTCTCGCAGGAGGATATGTCTAGAGGCAGGTGCAACACATATCCCTCTGTGACCCAAAGCAAACAGTCTCACACTATGGGAACTGAGCAGGACAAACGCAAAGTTACAAATATCTAACCACACACTATCAGGAGAGATAGTGCCAAGCCATTCCCAGATCCATTAATCATTTTAAGTTGTTTCAGGGGTAAAAAAAAAAAAAAATCTGTTGTTTTCAAGAGTTTTTTATTCACTCCATAGACTTTGAGATGTTTTATAGTCCTGCTCCATAAGTCCTGGCTGCATATAAAAATGCAATTAAAGAGGGGGAGGACAGGGGTGTGTGTGTGTGTGTGTGTGTGTGTGTGTGTGTGTGTGTGTGTGTGTGTGTGTGTGTGTGTGAGGGGGGGTCCTCTTTCATTCTCTATCCCAGACACTTTCTCTCCGGCTTAATCCAACCCCCAGCCCTAAGACTCCTTATGTGATCTGGGGCACACGGCTCCCATTCACACCGCTTCATCCCAGCCTTTTGTGTTCTTAATCGGTCCTCGGTATTAAGCGGCCTCCGTGGCTGCAATCCCCTTCCTAACACTCGGCCGCTGCGCTTTGTTCTTCAGCGCGCAACCTCTCTCCTCCACCTCCAGCGTTCTCAAGCATCACACACACACACACACACACACACAGTGGGCCTCTGTTGTCCTTGCTCCTGCCTCGGGAGACCCTCTTCTCACATTGTTGGCCTGATCCTGTGTTGCCTCGTGTGCCCCAAATGTACCCACACGCACAGGGAGGACCCCGGATTGACTGAGACAAGGACTCCCAAAGTGCTGATGTTCCATTATCACTCCACCAGATCTCACACACAGTGCTGCAGACATATTCCACCACACGCATCACGGCCAATGGGCAAACAATGTATAAGTGACTGACGGCTAAAGAAGTCTGTCTATGGAAGCAGACAGCATGAAAACTTTTAAGTAGTTTGATTACAGACAAAAGTGTAATATGTGATATCAGCTTGATGCAGCATATTAGAAACAGCCACAATTATTATTAGGCCTATAGTATCACTCATTCAGGGGACTTAGTGTGTTCTTGTGGGGTTTCTTTGCTGCTTTACAATGGTAAGGATAATGGGATATATAATGGCATACGTAGCGTTATGTCATCTAATGTTACGTTAATATTGGCACAACAAATGAAAGCATCATTCTTATAGACACAGAAATAAGGGCTGAACATTGAAACACTGAATCGAAGTTATGGGCACTGATATACACCATGTTTTTTTTTTGTTGTTGTTGTTTTTCTTTTAAATCTAGACATCTTAATGTAGTCTCATTCCATTGCATGCATTTCTTCTCTTTTTCTTCCCCTCTGCATTCTGAGAGCTGTTCATTTCAATGAGTAAGAAAAACAGTGTAGACCACTGCAAAAGCCATTAAAAGAATATTTTCTCTTGTCATTGTCTGGTGTTTCCCTCTGTCTCTCTCCAAGAGCTCCTCCACGCTAACCCCAGCCACACAAACAAATGCAAATGCCTCCCAAAACTACAGAATGTAACTTGGAGCCCTATTTCAGAGATGGGATGAATAGGCCTTAAAGGAGGCCTAATTAATCGAAGTACAGAGGCAATGGGCCCACTTGGAATTTTCTCACTCCTTTATCTGGAGTAAGAGAAAGAAAAGGATCAAGCCACCCCTCTTTTTTTTCTTTCCAGAGAGGGGTCTGTCTCATTCAGGCATTTATGTTAACATTTGAGAATGCTATACCCCATGGGTGAGCAAAATCAATCAATCCTCCTCTTTCCTTCTCCCCCTGCATATAACCATCGCTGTTGTAAAATATGCAGGACGGGGACAGAGAGAGAGAGAGAGAGAGAAATATATAGTGATACTCTGGATTGTTTAGGGCCTAGAGAGTTTTGAAGGAGGAAAAAGAAGCCTGGTCCTGGAGTTGTCAGGTGCTGGGGTGGCGAGGAAGAACAATGGGAGGGGAGAAGCAGAAGGCTGGAGATGAATGCTTTGGGTAAATCAGTAATGGAGCTAAAGGGCATACGCCTGTGGGGAATTTGCTGCCTTATAAAGGAGCTTTAAGAGCCCCCCATTCATATGGGCCCAAAGAGATTTGAATTGCCCCCTTCACAATCACTTGAAAGACTGAGCTCAGGGTGTTCCGAAACAAAGTGGGAATCACGCTGCCTTTCAATGGCTCTAATAAGCTTTTAACTATTTTACATTATGGCGTTACCCTCTTCTTCTCTTCTTCTTCTGGCATTGTTTGCTGGCCATGCAGCAGGCCAACTTAAATGTCTGATTTATACTTTTCTTCATGGTGAATTTAAACAAAAAAATCTTTCTGAATGCAAAAGAGAGAGAGAGAGGAGCAGATGAAAGGGGGGCATTCGGTTTTATTATTTAAGGTGGAAAATGGGATTCATTATTTAACTGACAGCAGGGATCGAGCTATATAAGATACATTTTTTTTTTTACAATTCAAATTTGAACGTTCCACTTTTGCAGATGTAACATTAACTTTTCCGCTATTGTTTTGGTTTTCTTGAATTGCACGCTTCATTGCTTGTTTCACAGTAGAAGTCTCACGAGACATCCGACCCATCCGAATAATTAGCATTTTTTTGTCTCTCTTAAATATTCAACTTAAATAGTGATATATCTGCAGGACCCTAAGTACACAATGCTCCCTAAAAAAAAAAAAAAAAAAGAATAAAGAAAACAAGTAAAAATCAATGACAGTAGGTCTGATAGGTACCCAAAAGCAGTTGCTCCTATTCCAAGGGGTGGTTTTTACAGCACTAGAAATTGCCTCTTCTGTGCTGTCTGACAGAGGTCAGGGGTTCAGTAGTGGAAGCCCCGCCGTACCTCCAGCCACTCCTGCGACCGCCCGCCCGCCCGCCGGACCGCCCGCCCCGCTCTGACCCAGGAGGACGGGAGGTGGAAGCGTGGGGCGGGGAGGAGAGAGAGCAGCACAGCCAGAGCCTTCGCCCTCTCGATGACACTTTTAAATTTGGGTTTCCCTCGGCTGTGTCGACATTAAGAATTTCATGGTAATTGTTGAAGACAAGGAGGGGGTCCTGACCTCTGCAGCCCTGATTAAGTTCTCATAAAAAAGCCCTCAGTCCCGGGTCCAAGTAATAGCCCCCCGATAGTAAAACAGAAATCATCCCTCGCCGTGGGAGGGTAACCATAGAATCAGCCCTTCAGACAGTCTGTGTGTGGGAGCTGGTCTAGGCTACTGTGAATATCAATGACTTTTATTTTTTTCATTTCTAATGATGTGTTTTCTGTATCCTGTTGTGCTGTTTCCCTGTTCTAAGATGTAAACATTTGGAATAAAAGCCATGAAAGAAGATTGATTATTCGGCTTGCATATTGACTGCCAAGACACAGTAGCCGACATAAGCGTGTGCGAGGCCTAATACAGACTGATTTGATTTTTATCTTTTTCAATTAACCCCCTCAATCTCTGCTTTGACTCCAATAGGATGATTGTTAGTTCGCAAAGAATAATGGCTGCTCTATTTGCCATTATCTTCATCTTCATCATAAGCACCATCATCATTATCGTCACCATTCTTCAGTTTGTTTGTTATTTTTGTAACAATATTCTGTTCTTTTTAAGGCTTCACTGACATTGTTGTGTATCTGGTGTATGGCCCAAGTAAGGGATATCGTTCTGCGAGACAGTCATGATCTAGAACAAAAGATCGTTGTATTGTATTGTTTTGGTCAAAGAATAAAAACAATGAAAAATTGAGCCTCTTAGTAAACAAACACTACATTGTTTTTTTTATCACCAACCTAGATTCTTAGCTCAGCAGAAACAGACTCTACAGTACATATGTAGGGCCTATGTTTTTTTTTTTTCTTAGAGCATTCATATTCATGAATTCCTCTTTAAATAAATAGCCATTTCCTGGTGTGACAAAAAAAGCTATTACTCTTTGACAGTGTCATGTCAGCAAGCCAATTATTCAAACAAAATCAATTAATGACTTTACCTCAGAGACTGCATCAAATAACAAGTGTGTGGGATGGAACGCTTTGCCATCAGTCTTGGCATGATGGCATCATGGCTACAGGTGCACCAGCAGCAGGAGGGGGGAGGGAGGGGAGAGAGAGAGAGAGAGAGAGAGAGAGAGAGAGAGAGGTTATCTTGTGTCGTATTGAGAGAGCACGGGGGGGATATCACATCTGTTTATCCACAGCCCTGGATGGGATTGAATTTCCCTGATTTTTATCTCTGCTGCTGTCTCTGAGGACCAGCTCCCAAAGTGGGCGCGAGGTTAAAAAGTCATCTGTTTTGGAGGGGGGGGGGTGCTGCTGGTGAAGGTGGTGGTGGTGAGGGTGGGGGTTGAGGTGGGGGGGAATCAAAGTCTGGAAAAATGGGCAGCTGCATGGCTACCCTTTTGATTGACACTTTCCTGTGACTCGGTTCTGCCTCTGTGGGCATCAGAGCATCTGGTTGTTCCTCTTGCCCTAAAGACAGGCTGCACTTAGAGGGAGGAGGAGAGGTGGGGTGGGGGTGGGGGTGGGTGGGTTTGGGTGAGGCCTAGGTGACAGTGCGTATCAACTCAGGTAGGCGCATCTCCACCCCCCAATCACGGAGCCCACTCTGGGCCACTCCAGGCTAATTAGGCAGCACTTAACATGGTCGAGAGCACTCGTAACCTAGCGCCACACTCCAGCACTGCATGGGCTGCCTGCCTTAGTTAGACATCCCTTTCAAAAGTCTGCCAGGAGGAGTGCTTGAGTTTACAGTTCTTTTGAGAGAGAAGCCATGTGAAGGGATCCTTTAGATTGGATTAACCTGGGGTTTGTTACTGAGGTTAATATACTGTTAGACATTTCATAACAAGGCTATGTCTACATTCATGTACAAATACATTTCTGAGTTGAAAGCGCAATTCAACAACATTGTTAAATTAATTAATCACTCTTGATTTGATTTTTTCCAGTGGTTTATAGTGTCTAATCAGTGTTGGTATTTAGTACTTGCACCTATGTGAAATTGTTAGATTTACTGGTCATTATATTGAAATGTGTATTGTTCATTACATGGATGAAACATAAACATTCACATAGGAGTGCCCTTTTTGTCACTTTTTTCACTATTTGTATCAAAACAATAATTAAGCTCATTAATGGCTTAGAAATTTCTTGGATGTATTACTTTTTCACCTCTTACCCTTTAAAAAGTTATTTAGATCATTGAAAACCTGATGGATTTCAAGTCCATTTGAATATGTTCACAGCATCGTCGTTGCATAGCTATATAACTACATAGAATTGTGTGCATTAGTGTGCTTGCATTGGTGTGTGCTTATGTATGTGTTTGAAGGTGGCGTTGTGTCCGTCGCTGTGTGTTTGTGGCTTTCCATTACAAATGAATACAAGATATCTTTACATACTGCAGGCAGCCACTTGGAACCACTAGCCCCAGGGCAAGATCCTTTTCTAAGCCTTTGTGTCTGTCTCGCTCCTAAGTGGACAAGTGGTCTCAAAATGTGAGGTTGGCCTCTACCTACCTCGGGTTATTGGTGACATATGCCTAATCTAGCACAGAGGAACATCTGCGCTCGTAACCTGTCTCTCTCTCTCTCTCAGGTGGAGGTGAGGCTCAAATAACAGGGCAGATGATGATGTCGTTACAGTGGCAATGCATCACAGAGTCAACAAGGTCAATTTAATGAAATTAAAGCTCAATTCCACCTGATTAATTGAGACACTCAAGTTGTTTGCCTTTTTAGAAGAGAAATTTGTCACAAAGACACAAATACTGACCGCAGGTCCATTAAAAGACCACACTTATTTTTCATTTAAATGCCAGTCTCTGCAAACAGTAAAGAAGGGCCAAAAGGTATTCACTAAGGTCAACTTGCCTCTACAGGAGCTCGGTAGAAATACATACAACTCAAAGGACTGATGTTTTCAGAGCATTAGCAAATCAAAGTCGCCAAGCTCTCCAAAGTGGCTGTTGTTGATTTGAGTGAGAGGGGTATGCATTTGGGCGACAGAGAGAGAGAGAGAGAGAGAGAGAGAGAGAGAGAGAGAGAGAGAGAGAGAGAGAGAGAGAGAGAAGGCAATTGAAGGGGCTACATGGAGCACCCTGCATGGTGCTCTGCCCTAAGAGCGGCCCTTGGGCCCTCCATGAGCTGTCAAACACTAATAGACTTATTTCCTCCTCATAAACGCTGTGGGGGAAAACAAAGGGTGGACACTGGGCCTGCTGAAATGAATAGGGAATGAGACTCAAGGCCAGTGGCGTTATACAGGTGGACTGGGGAGGAAATCACTTCTATCACAGGAGGAGAAAAGGGCAAGAGGTCCTCATTGAGTGCAGACATTCCTGCATCACTGTGGGTGGACTTCTTGTACAGGCTAAGACAAAAAGCTCTCGCCCCATCATAAAAGTTCCCTTGCAGCAGGAGGCCTTTGAGAGAAAGGCCTGTGAGCTAGAAGCTTTAGTCCCAGATGACAAAACATATACAGTGGGTTTACAAATTGAGAACAAAGTTGAGGAATTTACAATAGGCATCGGTTCTCCTCTACAGTTGCGACTAATAATTAATTCCATTGGTGCTGAAGACAAGAGTATTCTCACAGCAGGGGTTGCTAGGTCAATATTTTATTTCAGGGAAATAGATAGCCTAATGCTTTAAATTATGGCCCATAAACATCTCCTTTCTACAATGAAGTCATTAATTTGACCCCTGGACTAATAGCCATTGTTCTTTTTACACCTTTCCTATACTTGTAGATTACGTTTATGTCATCCAATTTTTAGATAGGCGACACATTTAATTCAATTTCAGGTATGATATTCCCATGATTTCTAAAGCACCCAATATCATCAGCAGTAATTCAAGCCGTACTCAAACTCCATCGATGTTGTTTGTGCTATTCCAGCATAATTATTCAGCATCCTTAGTAGGCTACTCTAGCCTATAATTTATCCCTTAATACTTTTTGTTGTATTGTTCTTACCTATTTCTTACCCAGCACTTCATGGCCATTATATAACTGGGTAATATTAAAATATAATATTGTGTCTTGTTCAAACTATTGACTGTCATGTTCTGTCTTTGTGTCGCCTACAATCCCAATTAGACTGAAAATAAGCCTCTATTTTATCAACAAACCATTAGCTACCTTAATCACCCTCCATTGCCGTAAGGGATCTTTTCCAGGACTTCATCAAATAGGTGTGAAGCCTTCTGTCGAAATGCTGAAGGGGAGAGAGGATTGGCCTGATCTCAAGAAGTGTTTGGAGAGGCTTGTTCTCCACAGTTGTCAGCACTCACCTGCTAATCTCTGTAGGGGTTGAGTCCACAAACAGATTTAGTCGCACAACTATGTGGTTCAAGGCAAACAGCCGACAACCCAAAACAAGCAATCAGGGTAAGGACTCACTCATCTGCCAGCAGAGAGAGAGAGAGAGAGAGAGAGAGAGAGAGAGAGAGAGAGAGAGAGAGAGAGAGAGAGATCGTATTGTATGATATTATTGTATTGTATGTTATTGTATGATTTATTGACTGCTTTGGCAATATAAGTGCCCCCTTGTCATGCCAGTAA
The DNA here is from genome assembly GCA_027497455.2 of Sardinella longiceps. NCBI lineage: Eukaryota > Metazoa > Chordata > Actinopteri > Clupeiformes > Clupeidae > Sardinella > Sardinella longiceps. Next base: position 2,489,916 of record JAODXP020000030.1, read on the forward strand.
AGCACTTTGAATTTTGACTCTTGAATCTTACATAAGCACTACATTAGAATTGCTGGGCAGCTTCAGGCTTATGGTCTGGCTTCTAACTCTTTGTGTAGTCATATGGGCAATCAGTGCTATCTTTAATAAGGTCTGACTCTGGAGTGTGGATGATCCTGTGCTGAAATTGCAAGTAGCATCTAGACAATAAACAGAGCAGAATTGTAGAATCTGATTCGAATCCAACTAATGATCACTTCCCAGTACGGCCATATCTTGCTTTCCCAGTCACTTCCTATGAATCTATGAATCTTCTCTAACCTACAGTATTTAAATAAAAGAAAAACAATCCCCCTGCCCATCTAAAAAAAACTGTATAAGGAATTAACTTACCACAGTTGCTAAAAGAAATTTCTTTTGCACAGGCTCAGTCCTGAAGTCAGTCAACACGCACATCTAAACCATACACATAGTTAAAAGTCACTTTTATCTTCCTCCATTCATTAAAAGGTTATTGAAACAATAAGCGACCTCAGAGCCTATAGCAGCATGTCTTTGCTGAAGCAGCATGCGTCCTCTCCTCTCGGCTGCTTCTAAGACCCTGCCAGCCCACCTTCTGTTTGTCATTAACTTGCAGTTATTGTTTAATTGGGCCGTGTATTGTCCCCCACAGCCATGTCGTATGACTCTCTAGGTGTCCAGTTAGGTTTACTGGAGGAGGCTCATTCGTCTTGGGGTGGGGGTGCTTTTTCCTGTCTCTGCCTACTCACTTCAACTCTCTTCCTCCATGATGTACAGTGTCTCCCTGTCTAGATAGAAAAGAGGTTAGAATCGTGGAGAAAATATGATAGAATTGACAGTCCATTTTTATCAGTCGAAATGAGGCAATGAAAAATAAGTAATTTAGCCAAAGCAACATTTTATGGGACTTGTATTGCATGTCAGGGAAGTCTACAGGCAGTCACAGGCGTCAGGCTGTCCTCAAGGCAATGAGTGCTTGCTATGATGAATATTTCATGTCTCAAACAAATCCGGTGAGAGATAAAACATAGAAAAGTGAAATTTGAGTCATTCTGTTATTTGTGAAATTTGCTGGAGATCATGTACATCCATGAATCAATCTTTTTTGTTCCACCTTCAGTTATCAAACTATTCAAATACTGCTTATATGTATGATATAATATAGCCAATTTTGGCCAACATGAAGATCAAAGACATTCCCATTCCTATGATCCATACAGCGATGAACAACTGTTTCAGTAACCATCAAAAGGGCCCATTTGGGCTCGATAGCACTTGATTTGTGGCTAGTGCCTTTGCCAAGGGCTTGGACCCCAGCGTAACCATGTCTTAAAATCAATATTCCCATTTATGTACTGAGCATGACTCATCTGTGTGGAAGATCAGTGGAAAGGTCAAGGATACACGAGATCTCCCGAGGCCAGGGGGCTGTAGGGAGTGCCCAGCAGAGATGGGAACACACATAAGCGTGCACATGGCTGTACACACAGAGCGAGTGACTGTTTTGATGTTTTTGTGCCCGTTGACATGGGAGGCCGTCTCCCTGGGAGGTGAGGGGTCTCCTAACCCACTGTGACCCCTGACCTGTGCATAGGCCCTGCAGTTACTAGCTTTCAGTGGCAGAGATGCGGGGGAGGGGACGACATGCAAGACAATGCAGGTTTTTTTTCTACCCATTTTTTTTTTTTTTCAAAACATTGAAAATTCTGCTCTACCTAAATTAAAGAAATACGATTACAAATGTAACACAAAACACAAAAAGTATAGCAGTGTATAGTGTTTGTAGGTAGCCACAAGGATACTCTTATACTTTTTACTATCAGGAGCCCTATAATCGTGTCTATTTTTAGCATAATAGAAAAGGAACTATATGAGCAGTGTTGGGCAAGTTACTGCAACACTGTATATGAGTGTAGGCTACTATGTGTGAATAGGATCAGTCCAACAGCATAAAAATGAATAAATAATAATATTGCAAGGAAAAAACTACCCTAAATGAAACCACAACTGGGAGCTACATGTCCCTCCTAACTTTGTACAACGGATGATGAGCCCCCTTTTACTGAAGTATTGGAGTGGCAATAATTAGTTTGCAGGTGCAACACGTAGCCCCGTCTCGGCGTTCATGTTGGGAATTGCTTCTGGTCCTGTGCTTACGAACAAAGGCATATATTCATACAGCATACACAGATTATTGTGACTCCCTGCAATGCATTGGCACTCATTAGCTTTGGACGCGCAACCAAAACAGGTGGCATTACGCGCGTACCGTTAGGCCATGGCACATCTTCATTCTTCCAAACATGCTATTTAAGCGATTAGACAAAAGGCAAAATATGCTTTTATTAAGGAAATGTGTAGGCCTTGTATTTCGATCTAGCCTTTACGCACCGTTACGCACATAATTTCTATTTTAATTACGACATTACGCACATGCATTTATTTTTGAAATGTTACACAGTGACATATTTAACCCAAAGGATTTAGCGTATTGCCCCTTATACTGTTGGCATGTGGTCTCCCCAAGGCTGGCAGCACCCCCTTATACTTTTGTATCCTCGCCACGTGCAGATACAAGAGACTTGGCTGGGCCGCATGCAAAGCTCAAAGGAGGATTTAACCTGAGCTCTATAGAAATAAAATGATCATAGACCACAATGCAACAGAATGGAAGCTGTTTGACGGATGAGCTTAGCCTCAGCTGCTGAGAAAAAATACATCGCTACACTGCATATTGAAGATTTTTAGGCAGAATAATGATCTTTTAACATTGACATAAATTACATAATTTCCAGTTTTCCCATTAAACATTCACTCCGCCAGCCATACGTTCACATTCATTTAAGTTTCAGAAGGATGATATTCTGAGATGCAGACTCAGCAAATTCGTAGGCAAACCATTTCAGGTTGTCCAATACGCAATTCGTGATAGGACGCTCATCAGGGAACTGGACCAATTCATCCACCTGCCATACGCGCCCTTCAACCGTTACTATTCAAGAGCGTCATGTCTGCTTTGTTTCACTAGGCTTGAATGAAAGAGTGACGCTTTCTGCAGTCCTATTGCGTGATTACTTATAAGAGACTCTATAAGGATGTGTAATTCAATTATGCAAACCAAATTACACGAATGAACTCCTGACAGTATTGCATTGATCTGACAGACACCAAATATTATAGAAACATTATAGTTTTATTTGTACAAAACTGTTGCACCAAATGTATACTTTAAGGTAAATACATAATAGAATAAATCTCTTTATATACAATAAAAAATACATTTCATATCAAAGCCACATGCTGAATAAATAAAAAAGAAAAGTATGAAGTGAATGTAAAAACGAGCATCTCTATAGAACTGTCTAAGGTTAAGCAGGACTCAACAGCGTTCTTGGGGTCAACATACATAATGCATTAGACCAGATCCTTGTCTTTTGACGGCCTTTCAGTCTTTTGTCAGAGCGTTGAAACCGAATTTCCACGCTAGTTTTTCTGCATTATCGGTCTACAAATTGTAAAATTGACTTTTCACCTTCTGCTGCCAACGAAAATCCGTCGTCCTCTTTTAAATTATAATTTACTTAAATAGAGGCAGAGACCAAGATCTGTGGAGTGGACCTTGTATACGCGCTGCAAAGTGCAAAGGTATTGAATTCTACAATACCTAACCAACAACAACAAAAAACATAATGGAATCTTGTGGAATGATGGTAGAAATAAAAACAGAATCCATATGAAAATACAGTTAAGGCAAACAGTGAACTTCAGTATTTCATCTTAATCTCGGTCCTTTGCACTAAACTGAATCTCAAGACATTCTCCTTTACTACAAAGCCTATCACACATTCTGCTACGGAAAGGTGGGAAAGTCTTATAGTTTAGTAGATGCTAGGCACGAAGTTGTGATAGCTGTAAACAACGTCTCTTTGCAAATATCCATAGTCATCCATCGCTGCTGGGCTGCTTGGGTTGGAAGTGCAATAGGAAGGAGAAGACGAGGAGGAGGCTCCGGATGACCAAGAGCATGCATCGCTCCCGGGGCTTGGGGCTTCTGGCACGCAACCCAGAGGCGATAGAAGAAGAGTGGAGTCCCGGGGTTTGTTCTGGCGCTGGTCTGCAATCCGTATGGTTTCAGAGAGGGCCCAGATGTAGTTGTGGGCAAAGCGCAAAGTCTCGATCTTGGTAAGTTTGGTGTCATCGGGGAAAGCGGGAAGCACGCCTCTTAGTGTGTCCAGGGCGTCGTTCAGGTTGTGCATTCTGTTTCTTTCGCGGTCGTTCGCCTTCATACGCCGGTTCTTCTTGACCACATGCACAGTGGCTTGGTTCCGCGCCCGCCCCCTGCGCTTCTTCTTCTGTTGTGGCTCAGCGCCCGCCTCCTGCACGGCACCCGAGGGCGAGCCCACCGAGCAGGCTGGCGATGCGGCTTGGATGCTGCTGCGAGAGTCCTCATCATCGGTGTGAGAGAAGGAGTAGTCACAGCTAGAGCTGTCGATGTCAGAGTACACGCACTCCATTATTTTCCTTGCTTTGAATGTAGAATCTGGAAAGAGAGAAAAAAAGAGAAATCGTTAGACAGATGCACTTCCAATGCAAAGCACAACCAAAGCACGAAAAGTTAGTTTTAAGTCAACTATCTCCAACTGTCCAAGAGACTTTGACACCTACCGGAAGAATGCGTAGTGAGAGGAGTGTGTTGCGGAGTCAAAGTCCGAAACAGAAGTTGAGAGGTGTGAGGCACGCGTCAGTCTTGCTTTTGCTCTCTAGTTTGCTCGTGTGAGCCAGTGAGCTTGGCACACGACTGGCCTCAGATACCTTATATACCCTGGTGGAACAATACTCGTACCCCCCTCGCCTGGGCATTTTGGGAAGGATGAATGAATAGCTTGCATCAGGTCTGCCCCGTGCCGCACGGCCATCCTATTTGCATAATTTATGCCCGTTGTTTGTCCTCCCTTCGAAGCGTGCCTGTAATCACGACTGACCAATCAGAGCGCTCGACTACCGGCCAGCCACGCGAACAGTGCTGTTGCTATCTCCACTGCAAAGACCGTGCCCACTTAAAGTTAAACCTCTGGAGGAAAATGAAAAGGGAGGGCCTCACGACTCACGCGTTTAGCCCCCAAGGCTAGGGCACACTCCACAAGTTCGGCAGGAATTATTTTCTTTCACAGCCAGGATCTGGAAAATCTACATTGGCAATAGGCTACCTTTACTGCAGCCAGACTCAGAAATATAACCTGCCAGTGACTGGTCATATTTTTAACAAAACATAAATCTGTCTATATGTCTAGGCGTTTGAACTAGTTTGACTAATATGCACAAACTATCTACCTGCAATGAGAAAAAAAGTTTGAAAAGAATAAAACTATCACTAAAAAACTTAAACTAAACTAACACTCAATAACTTTCTACATAAAGGGACAGCAGTTTAGAATTGAAGACCGTCTTATTGCAAAAAGCATAATTTGACATTTATTTTCTCACAAACTTCTGATGGTCTATTAAGATTCATATCACGGGGTGCTCTATTTTAAATTTCTACGGAGCATTTCTTTAGGTTTATTTAAAGGCAACTTTATGAGACAACCATACAATTGTCCATTAATTATTCCATTTATTCAATTTCTAGCATCTCGCCTCTCTTTTGAGAAATCTGGATGGGGGCACTATTTAGAAATAGTTTGGAGAGAGACCTGCAGTGCCTTTCTCTTTGCTGAATTATGTGTATAGCGGGACAGTCATTTATAAATAATTACACAATGTTTAGAGTCTTCAGGCATGTATAATATATCAAAGCGATTATAAGGTGAATTGTTCCATTGTACGCTTCTCCCCTCACTTCTTTTCAGTCCTATACGCCTTGTCCCCCTTCCAAATTCTGCACCTCGGAGCCTTTGTCACTCATTTTTTTCGGCCTGCGACACTCCAATGGCATTATTCTTATTCAAATACCCTCAGCGTGAACAAAAACACGCCTGTTCAGTGGATGTTTATATTTTGCTTAGGCAACTAGTGTGGACAAAATTATATATAAACTATTTGTAGTGTTAAGGCATTTAATTTGTGTAGTTCTTAAAGTAAAACATAGATAAATAAATACATAAATAAATAAACAAACAAATAAAAATGTGACAGAGAAAATAAATATGTAGACTTTACAAGTATTTTTCAGGATACCCGGATACGTCCTTGGGGAAAATGAATTTTGTGACCCTTTTAGCATAGTGTGTTTTCGGAAACACAAGCCTGACGGATAGGAGGAGATCAATTTTATTATTACAACACCAACCTGTCAGTAATAACATCAAAGACAAGAAACAGCTTGGATGCCCATTTTGCTTTTTACTGGCGGCATTAGTAACCCGTCTAGGCGACACGCTTATTGCTCTTATAAAGTGATAAAACGTAACTGTTTTACCAATGAACTTATTTCCTTGTTTCTACAAGAAACATGCAGACTTGTTTTTTAAAGTCGCGAAAAGGGGGCTGGCACAAGAGGATTGGATGAAGCTTTTCTTGCGCACACCCCAGAGAGGTTTCCAAGGAGATTCCCTGACAGGATTAGGAACAAGTGCAGGAGATGGGATTGCATTTCAATAGCGCAAACACGTGAGAAAACACAACAACACAATCGACTCTGGAGGGTCCAGTCTCATCCACGAGACCATATTCAGACTTAGATGACCAACGACATAATATTTTTTCAATGAGTCTGCGCAATAGGCTAGTAGCCTATTTGCCAAACAACATTCGCAGGATGCTCTAGTGGATCCTTGCCTATTTTAAACAATTTATTTGTGTTAGTGGCACAAGTATGACATTTGCATGGCAGGTGCTAAACTAAATTAACAAATCTTGGACTGTGCACTTTTGAGACAGTTGTCCATTGAGATTTGGGCAAGGGACGCGTGGAGGGGTTGATTCTGTTCGGTGGGGACACATTCACCAATTTATTTCATATCTATTTATACAATTTGAATTAAATTCAATTTTGCAGTTTGCACAGCATTAATCCCTGGGTATTAACGCGATTACTATTCGCAAAAGATCTTTGAGTCAGAAAGTCTGATAGGAGTTTTCAGATGGTAATCCGTAGAATAATCCTTTCCCCTGGCGCAGAGGCAGGACTGCAGCCAGCAGACCTTTTCTACTGGTTAAAAAAGGCAGAATAGGGCCATTACTTTTGAATGATAATTAATTCCTTGCTCCAGTGCTTCAATTGTACCAGGTTACTTCTCTCCATATCCCATAGCTCCCTGTCTTCTTCAGGGGGACATTAAAATAAGATTAAGGAAAAGTCTGCAAAACAAATTCAGTGATGTTATATCCAATATCTATAAATTACTACATATCATGGCCTATTTGCTGTTCCTATGTGTGTGTGTGTGTGTGTGTGTGTGTGTGTGTGTGTGTGTGTGTGTGTGTGTGTGAGTGAGTGTGATTATGCCCATGCATGGATGTTTGAAAACATTTTATTATCTCAAAAATGTCAAACTCTGCATTTCTACTCCTATGTTTGTGATGTCATGGAATCTCATTAAAGCCAAACCGAATGCTAATTTTATGTCCTCATTGTTAGCTAGTCACAAAATGTACCAGTTCGTGAACCTGGCACTATCAATCAGATGTCCAGGCCTAAAAGCAAACCCGGGGCGAGCCATTCACTTGTCTTCATGTATTTGTACAAGTGCATAATTTACCTCTAGTTTACCCTACATTAGTCCTTACAATGAAACTTGTGTCTCTATAGACTTTATCATTCAAAGTAACCAGGGCAACTATTTGGTAAAACGTGAAGAAGCTTTGCCAATGTTATCCTATCGTTAAAAGAAAACAAATGTTCAACAATCCCTTAACGCTGACAAATGGTCACTACACTGACCTCACCAATTTCATTCAGAGGAACATCCGGACCACAGACAGCAAATCTGTCCTGTAACCAGTCCATTATTGTCAGTGATTATGTTTTGTCTTTTATCTCATTAGTTGTCCCTCTCCACACAACGGAAATAATCATTCTCCTGCTCTCTCTCTTCGATTTTTTCTTTTCCAGCATTTCATCCGGGCGCTTCTTTCCTTTTGCCATGACACTTGTTACAGAGCTATTATCCCTGTATAGCACGTGGTCACCTCTGAATGTGTCTGTTCATTATTTCCAGTAATCAACTTTGGAAAGAAGATTGGATGATTTCCATCAGTTGCTTTTCTGATCTCTGGCTTGTGGCACTCCATGCCCACATCTAAACGGGTGCGGCTCGCTCGGGCAGCAATGGCATCACTTGTTGGAGACGCTCAAATGAGCCATATGGTTTGGAGTGCAATAACTTGAAGCCAGCGCCAACAATGGAGTAATTGAGGAGGGGAAGGGGTCTGAGCTTGACTCGACAAAGCTGCAAAAGCAACTCCTTCTTTCACTCTAATGAAGCTGTTGTCTGAGGGGCTGGGGTGGCTGAGGGAGAGGGTGGGGGGGCTGGTGGTGGACGTGATTTGTCATACAATCTGAATCTTTAGGAGGGCCGGAGAAAGACCTCCTCCCCATATGTCCTCTTATTTTGCATCTGAAAGCTAGGAGAGGAGAATTGGGGGGCAGAGAAGGATGTAGGTAGCAACCAAGACAGTGCAGGCATCAGAGCGCTCTCCCTGGTTGCCATCGTTTGTGGGCAGCTTGAAACACCAACTCTGGACATTTTCCAATTGTGGGTAAGGTCAGTACAAAATGTTTCAAAATGAAACAAAATGAAACATTTTACGTTTTGTACCATCTTGTTTGCAAGAGTCACAAGAAAAAGTCTAGAGCTGGGGAAAAAAACTTAACTCACAATGTGGTCAATAGTCAATCAGTCTTAAAACACAATTACCAACACAAATGAATAGTTTTGACATGTAGGGAGAAGATATGGCTAGCAATGTAAAAAAAAAAAAAAAATAGTGTGTGGCCCTTTCATAACTTTCAAAAAGAAGCATTTCAAAGAGCATGTCAGTTTTTTGTTATCTTGAACAATGTAAAAATTGCTGGAGTGCTTTACAAATTGCTTCCGTCATGCCATCACACTGTCCTCCACAAGTGTTTATTATTGTTTAAACAAAACCAGACCCCCATGTTAGATTAGAACAATCAAAGATCCAAGGCAGTTCTGTTTGAAGGAATGCCACTAAACAAAAGGAGTTTGGAAACAAAAGCTTTGCTCTTGCATTAGGTGTTCCTACTGAAGGAGTTAGACCACCAAGCAATGGAGGACTTGTGACTAGCTAGCCAAATGCAATTATGTAATAACAATGGCAGCGATGGATTGAGAAGTGAAGGCCTACTTCACTACAGTGTGGTGCTAATCAGGTCCTTAAACAGGGAGCAAGTGTAAAACTACAGCGGCCGAATGGCTCTCCATCTCTTGGAAGGCTCTGGGATTTGGGGATCTCAGCCTGTTGATCCGCATTGAGTAAAGTTTCTTTCATCCATAAGAGGCTTCAGATAGAAACATTCAACTCACAGCCAACATTGTGTTATAGCTGTGAGGTCCTCATTGATATGTGCTTGCCGTCAGTCAGCTCTCTTCAGAGCTGGACCATAACATTGAAATTATACTGAGGCTTAATACACTTTCAAGTTCTGAAAGACACAAACAGAATCTCCACAACTGAACGAAATACACACTTATCCCAACCCAGTTACTTGTGAGGTTGTAAATGACTCAGCTGAATCGGTTTATTCAATATTGTACCATGTTATCAGTTAGATTGCATACAATTTTTAATGAAGATAAACCTTTTGTCTGGGTAATTTTCTACAATTTCCATTAAGTTACATTTACTTGCATTCATTCTTAGAAAGAGGAACTCATTTATTCCCTGACAGAGGATAGTTCTGAAGTATGCTAGTATGTGAGCCTCGTCTGTTATGGTACAAGCATTCCGATGAGTATACACAACCAAACAATGCTCTGTCTCTGATTGAACTGGGAGGGCATCAGGGGCCAGGGTTATATCTTGCCTCTGTCTACAATACACAAGGGCCATGAACTTGTGACTGCAGGGACATCTGCATGCATTCTCCCATTGTTCTGCGTTTCTTTTTGATATCAAGGTTAATGATATGAGCGACCAGCTCTGCACAAGAATGTGGCACAGGCTAAATGAGGAAGTCCCAGAGGACGTTCCTCATGTTGGATAACTCTTTTTGTTGGGAACACCCTCAACCAACCCAAAATATTCGTGGACATCTGCCCAGGCTCATCAATATGCATAGACTCAGTCTGGGGGTATCTGACCTGCCTAGGCAACAATAGAGTGGCAGTCTGATCTATGGCAGACCACTGCTCCTGTCTTTATACCCTAGTCAAAGAACAGCCTAGGAAAACTGTCCTTTTGAGCACAAACTTGTAGGACTCTTTTCATCAAGAATCTCTTCACCCAAACCGTCCACTCATTTGCCATTGTCCCTTCTTTTCACAAGACATGGATTTAGTGCATAAGACCCAAAGGGTGAAAGCCATGACATGCAGCAAAATGATAGATAGATTCAGTAATTCCACCTGCCAATAATGGAACATGCTGTAGTTCTCTTGGGTGGGTGCAGGAAACAAGTGACCATATACAGGTGTGTTTTAAGCATTATTTGTTACATATAACATCATAAAAGCATTTCTACTTTCTTTTTAGCTTTCAAAATGACTGGACATTACATGAAAGCAAAGGTCTCTCTGAGAGAGGTTTATGTAAAGTTGGGTGAACATCATCACCTAGTGGATAAAAAGAATACAACAACCATGTTCTCGCATGGCATGTTGTTTACATTTTTGTATTCAGCAATTCATTACATATTTCCACTCTAGGTACTAACTAAAAATTACCTACAGTACCTTCCCACGGCTTCAGTTAAAACCATAGTTTTCATGAATTCCTGTATAGACAACAAATAATGTCTCTATACTAAACAGAAATAAGGTTTCCGCCTGTACCCGTTTGAAATCTCTATTTCTGGGTTTACAGGTGTTGAAACTGGTGTTCCTCTGGTAGATATGAATATTAAATATTGCATTATTTTAGTGACCTATAGCCTACGCTATTAGCTAAATTCCCTATTATTTCCTGAATATGTCTGATAAAGCAAAATTATAAAATGCTCCAATTTTCCATGAATAGATTTATTAAAAATCCATGATATTCCAAAACATGTATGAACAGTCACAACACCATGTATTTCAAAAGGACCACAAATATTTTTATTTATATATGTATTAAAAATATACATATTTTACATAGTTTTATATTTTTTTTCAAGCATTTTAAATATACTACATGGCAGTGTCAAATGCTCAGTTGAAACAAACAACAATTTAACCAAAGTCACAAAACCACAGACAAAAACTGTAAACAGTAAAGCAGTAACCAAATGAAAAAGAAAATAGGTAAGATGAGTAAGAAAGAAAAACATAATCTCTTAACAGTGTCTTAAAAGATATTGTTGCAGTGTTTATGTTACACCAGGGCAAGATTATAACCAACTTATCTTAGCTAGCAGTAGTTTCACACGTTTAACTCAAAAATAACTTGTAATTTCAAAATCCAAAAAGCATGATGGGCTATCTTCAATCGTTTTAAAGATGTAGGCCTACAACTCTGTGAGAACTTTTACATAACATTATATGGTTAATTACAGAAAAATTCTGTAATCAGAACAATATATGGGGATATTCTTTCACATACAACTACGTCATGAATATATACTGTAGCACTGCTCCTTCAGAATGTTATTTGAACATTTTGCCATATTTGCCACTTTTAATTAATGAAAATATTTTGGTGCTTATCAATGCCAAATACCCAGTACTGATACAACATAGAAATCAATGAGTTAATAATTGGGTGACCTTACATGTAATCCACGAGAGAAGAAAAACAAAACATCATCAAGGCTGTGTGATATTATTTGCACAGCATGCAAACTATTTGGAAACTTTGGCAAAGCTATAAGTGCAAAAAGTGACAGACATCATTATGATCTCATAATAGATGATTTACATTCACCACAGGCCTGAGATCAGTACTTCATCCCAGGGATAAATTCTTTTGCATTGGGATTCAAGTTGCTGTTGACCTGGAAAATTCAGGATGAGACAAAGGATGAATTAGCATCTTTAAAGTGACATTTTGCACTAACTGTATCTGCAGAAAGATATGAAACAGGTCCAAGAATGAAATAGGACATGACATGAAATAAGTCCTCCTTATGACTCTGTTGCTGCTAGAAATATTGGGCCCTTGTGACAGAACCTATTTTTGGCCGACCCAACATAAATTTTAATATCAAAATAATACACTTAGGTGACCTAGAGACTTACAACAATGTTGCTTAACATGCATTCATCCCCAATGACCAGCGAACTGAGCTGAGGGAAGTTTTGAGGGAGATCACGCGCTGGTATAAACCATTCATCTTCTTCCTCCTCCAGCATCTCTTGGAAGCATCTCTCCATGAACTCCTCCTCCCACAGCTCCTCTACAATCTGATAAAGCACACAATCACACATTACACATTAAGAGGACTGGGAATCAAAAGGAAAACAATATCTCACAGAGAAGCAGTGGTTATTTACCTGCCGGTTGAATTCTTCCTCATTCTCCATCCACATGTACTCTGCAAAGGGATTCTCTTCGCTGTTCAGCTGGCTACTAAGGATGATATCATCCGTGCTGAAGCCTTGGCTGTTGCTGTTGCGGCTTGTGTCTTTCATTTTGACACTATGAAAAGTCATACAATGTCCTATAGTGAAGAAAAGAAGAAAAAAAAACATAAGTTTTCATCGGCCTAAGAGTTACAGTACATAAGGGTTACATGAGTAAAAAAAAAAAAAAATCCATAGCCCATTTAGTGAATAGAGAGTAGGCCACTTCACCTTCATATTCCGACATTATAAGGTGGTAAACTGAACATTCTATCATTGAAATGCATTGGATTTATGCCTCTATCTGACTTGAAAAAATGGGTAATACCATTTCAAACATGCCTAAATTCACTTTCTTTCAAATAATACATATTTGAAGCACACAAATTGGGAGGTCCCAAATAGATAGAAGCTTCATGCACAAAAATGTAAAACCACTTTTATCTATTCGGGACTTCTAAATTTGTTGGCTTCAAATATCTATTATTTGAAAGAAAGTGAATTTAGACATGTTTGAAATGTTATTACCCTTTTTTTCAAGTCAGAAAGAGGCAAAAATCCAATGCATTTCAATGATAGAATTTTCAGTCTACCACCCTGGAATGTCAGAATCTTCAGGTGTGAAAAAGGTCAATATAAAATAGCTTTGATGAACTTTCCTGCTGCCTTGCATGCTATGTTCCCCTCACTGACAGTTTGTTCTGTTAAGTACTGTATGCCTCTGTGTGTCTCTGAGTAAAAAATGATATACAGTAGGCTAATGATACTTTTTAATCAGTAAAACTTTCATAGACTTAAGCAAAGATTCTGTAGCGTAGCACTCCACACCAAGTTCCACACCCACCAGTAGTAGGTTAGTAGGCCTATGCTTTAGCAGCACAAAACAAATCTTGAATATTTTACTTCGGTTTACACAAAAATGGAAAGAAAACTGTTGCAACTGCATTTTAGTTCTCCATCAGAAACAGGTTAAATGTTTTAAAAAGCCTTAATCTGGTGTAGGCCTAGTTGTAAAGAACTACAGCATACATGGTTTGGTCTGATTTGGTATTGAAGCCATTTTGTTGTACAAGAGTCGAAGTTAAATCATCGGATTCTCTGTTAGGCCTTTAACTTTAATTACAACCCAAACTGTAACTAGGTTAGCTAACCGTAAGGCCTAAAATAAGGTCTGCCACCTGATACGCAAGGTGACATTTGGATCCTTTTGCTCATAAAAGAAACTAGCCTTTCTGTAACAAAGTTAATGAAGGTTAGCCTACAAGGAGAATGAACCAGAGTAGAGAAAACTGAAGAAAATAGATTCGGCTAAAAAAATGTAAACGCGAAAAGTATCGACAAAATAAAACCTCGGTTGCCCTGAATGCCTACTTGGGATTGACAGTGATATAATTGCAAGATAGGCTAGGCACGGCACTGTATTTATGGCAATCTTTAGGCACCAAGCTACACATCATAGCTAACTTGATATCAAAAGTCTTGGACAGTTACTTCCTACAAGACTTCGGAAACTGGCCTCACTCCAAACATACTAACCACTTACGTTTATATATCCAGATACGATTTACTTTTTAGCACCACAGTGGTGGTATTTCGATTCCCTTCAGTCGAGACAACAAGAGGGAGGGTAGTAATACAGTGTAATGGCGGCGGGTTGTCTTTGTTTACATTTTCAGGCTGAACCAAAAGGGGCGAAACTGTTGGGTTGAACACTTTGGATTGATTGGTTAAAAGAGATGACACTCACAGTCACACCCACCCCACGAAGTCATCAAACTGCTGTTAGCTTCTTCCCATCACGTACACACACTCACAGTAACAGCACTAGGTTCAAGTTTAATCAACTATGAAAATAACAAATACTAATGGATTTATTATGTGTCATTGTCAATGTATCCCAGTACTAATTTTAAAAAAGCATGACCTTGCATATGTGCATTTTCAAGATTCTTTGTCTGTTTGCCATGTCCCTTAACCTAGTGGACCCAGAGGGATGTTGATCAAGGCTGTCACAGCCAGCTGCAGCCAGTGTGATGCACTTTAGGTAGAACAGCCAGTGATATTCCCATCCCATGGACCCATGTCAGGGGCACAGCAGTCCATTTTCCACACGAGGTAGGCTACTTTAATTTACAAGATAATATTTTGAGCGGAGGTACAGCAGTGCCATGCCTCTCAGCTCTCCAGCCTCTGAATAGAAATGACCAAAAAGTAGGAAAACCTAGGAGTTTATTTAGTAAACAGGTTTTTGTATACCTACAATGATTTACTACTGTTATATTAGAAATTTGCTCCTTCTTGGAGCAATTGCACAAAATTGCATACAATTGCACAAAAGCTTATTTTTTCTGTGTATGACCATAACAAAATTGTGAATGCCAAAGGACAGTAATGTCACAAGACAGTAAAAACAGTGCTGGACAGTGTATAGGACGTGAGGCCAGGGGTGCATGACATGAGTGCAGGTCTCTTGAGGGATAGTTCATTCTTATTACTGAATAATTGTTCCTTCTCATCCAAATAGAGGGTTTCAGTCATTGACCTTAATGTTGAGTTACCATCACAGATAGGATTAAGATCAGAGGAAACAACTAGGACCTTGATTGGGGTCCTTTCAGAGGACTCAATGGCAACCAACAGACTATATTTTTAGGCTACATTGTCTTTCAAGAAAAAAAGTCTGGACACTGTTATCAATCAGCCCTGAGTCTATCTGTGAAGACTGCTTAAGAATCCTGACTTGGTTAGAAATGTTTAAATTGATAAGATTTTGAAGAAACCTGCAAATCCCTATGTAGGCCTAGTTCCTCCAATGCTGTGGGGGGCGCCATTATAATCAAAACTGTGATGTTGAAGGACAAGCGCGTTGGTCGCTTTGGTAAAGAATCCGGGCTGTGATTCGGAGAGTTAATTTTTGGAGAAACTGTAAGTTGGAATTGGTATTGTATAACATGATTTTGCTGTGTGTTTTAATACTAACATTGCGAATTTAGTCCTTATGATTGTTAAGTTGTTGTTCAGACAACTCAAAACTAAATAATGCTTGGCCTTTTATTCCTACCCCGGCCAAGTTAGCGTAAGCTAACGTTACTGTTAACATGAGGTTTAATGGCAGCCATTACATTTAGGCTAACGTTAGCTGGTAGTTGATGGAGGAAGCAAAGCAATAAAATACTTTACCCTGTTATACGGCATGAATGCGTTAATGGTACATGCTGGTAGTTTGTAGTAATTATTGTCAGGATATAAATTGACGTGGACATTGCATTCGTTTTGCGGGTAGGTTGTCTAACGTTAGTTTGTGAACATTCCTGCAATTCTGCAAACCAGCAATCATTGAACATCGAACTTGTTAGCTGCATTTGCAACGTTTACTTCGTATGGACGCCATGGCATTTGCTCCGTTTTCTCTAACGTAACGCTGTCAACCATTTCTTTACTCCATGTTCAGTTTTGATTACAGATAACATTTGTTAATTGCTGGTCGTTGTAAAGACAGCATCGTAGTTGTAATGTTAGCTGTGTGATTTTCCTTAGCCTGCCATTGAACTTTACCCAAGTTGAGTTGAGTTGGATCAGATTACAGTTTTATCACTGTTATATATATTATTGCAGAAAGTTTATGCCGACCAGTTTAGCAAGGAGTTCAATCAGTTTAGCAAGGAGTTAAACAAGACCTGCATTGTGAAATTGCATTCATTAATATGACCTTCGTTGCAGACATTATTTAGGCCTAACTGTAGTAACGTTAGGATGTTTTGGCTGCCTTGAACGCGGTTTTTAGGTTACAGTTTTTGTTACAGTTCGCTGATATGGCTAATATGCTTTTTGGCATGTGTATGTATTTCCTACCTTAATTTATTTCTTTGTATCGTCATATGACTAGTTATATTTTGTGTCATTGTTACCAAATTCTGTCGGTGTTGCTTATAATATATTTTGTTATTAGATTAGGCCTAAAACCTTCCTTGCTTTCCAACTATACATGTCTGATGTTGAGCTATTTAGTCTTTGAAACTACCTGAAAGTTCATTTTAAGGGATGAGGACATTGGTTGGTCATCAAAACCTTCTTGGTATAAATTTACAACAGTACCTACAAATCATTTGACCGGTCCAGCCTTTTTCCACCAAGCAGTCTTTGAGATGGTTATGGTCATATGCTAGCTTATTGACAGTTTCGCATTTTTCCCCATTATGGAATTGCTCTTTCCAGAGCCTCATTTGTAGCCCTTTCAAATCTGTGATCCCACTTATTAGTTTCCTGTCCTGTGTTCTGGCTTTGAAAGTGATTCTTCCAGCTGCATTTTCTACAGGAAAATTCTTGACTGTTGTTGTTGTTGACTTCATGATATCTGCTTATTGCATTATTTTCCGTGACCTATGCCTCTGATGTCTAAGTTGAAGGCATGCTAGAATTTACTGCCTCATTGTGTTTCTGCAGACAAATTTCATTTTGCCCTAGAAGAGGAGTTATCCTTTCGCAGCACTGATTTGTCTTTCGGTCTTTGAACTGAATTTTTCCTTTGGAGCTCACTTTTGTGGACTTTTCTCCAGCGGTCTTACTCTGCTCTCTTGACATCCAGAGCACAGCCCTTCCTCAGCAATGTCCCAGAAGATTCCGGGCGACAGTGCTCAGAAAGGCTTTGCGGTAGGCCGCGGGCTACTTGCCGCTGCTGAAACGTTAAATTTCAGCATGGGTGAGCACAGCTCCAACAGCCTGTATGGCTCCACTTCCCGACCAATGAGCAGCATGGTTAGAGGCCCAGGAGGTGGACAAGGAAAAGACCACGATCCTCAACTCCCTCGTCGTGTGGGTAGTCACCTTAGCAACACTATGAAGCTGTTCGCCAGCCTTGGTCTGTCGCCCTCAGACCTGGATGAGTTGGCTCAAGTTCCAGAGGAGAACATCAGTGTGGAAACTTTGCCCAATCTTATCATGCAGCTTAAGAACAGGAAGGTGGAGGCCAACCGCCGCATGTCTGGCGATCCTAGGGACATGTCCGCCCTCTCCCCAGAAGTCTCATACCGAGCAAGTAGAGACAGCTGGGGAGACATGCAGGAAGGGCACCTGGACCCTTCCATGGGGCAAGCAACAGGCCGCGCTGCACAAGGCGACTTTGGTTACAGTTCCATGCAAGACATGTCATCTCGAGGGTATGACCGAATCGATTATGGCCACACTGGTGCCAGCAATGGTAGCCGAGACCGTCAGTATTCTGAGCTTTCCCATGACTCTTACCGTGGGCTTGGCATGGGCTCCTCTTCAACACCCGACAGCATGCTCATGCAGAGAAGAATGGGGTCCCCTTCCCAGGGTAAAGTGCAAGACTTCTTGGGAGTCATGCCCCACATGTTTCCACACGTGTGTTCCCTTTGTGACTTTGATGTGCATTCCACCATGGTGAGTAGTCCACACCACTTTGTATTCCATATACACATACTCTCTAATAACTCTCTGCATCGACTTCTCAAAGTGGGTGACTTCATTTCTTTTATTGACATTGGCCTAGCTGCTCAACAGAAGTCAAATTTGTTCCCTCTTATCATTCAACTTCACTCCTTTTTGAGCAATCATGCTACAAAAAAGTCTACTTATTCATGATTCTGTTATGATTGTTAAGGTTGTCGTTTGTATCTTTCCAAGTGATTTGAATTCATTTCATTTTATGATTGACGAAGTCATGACCTGGTTACTTGTGACAGGTTTTGGGTTTGAGCAGATATTTAGCTAAAAACTAAAACAGACCTTTAGTTGCTAGTCCTGAAAAGGTACTCGGGAATGTATGGACATACAATATTTGTACTGCTTTAGCAATTTAAAGATAATCTAGCATAGTGTTTTTTCTTAATATTTGCAAGATGGATGGTTCTCTTCTCAATTCCAATTCCAACATCTACAAAGCAGTGTAAACGTCCGCATCACCTCCCTTCGGTTTTTGTAAAACGTTTTTTGTAGAGCAGATCGTTGAGAGAAGATCGCAACCATTAAAAGATATCTGTCTAATAAACATTATCTTTTTACATACTGTATGCCTAATCAGCTTTAAATTCAATCTCACTTAAAGAAGTCATAGTTGTGATCTACCTCACATGGAAATAGGCAAATAACAAGCATCATTTTCAGTTTTTATTGGTTGATAGTAGCCTTGCTTTGCCTTCCTATGTAGCTCCGCTCAATAATGATTTCCCTCCACGACACCGTCTGGCATTCTGGCAATTAGCATTGTTTGCAGAGATCTATTCTTTACCGCACTAAAAAGCAAGCAGGATCGTGAGTTGTGAGAGATAAAGTCGGGTTTCTGTTGTTCTGCCGTTACCATAGCTTAGCCTACTTCACGTCCAAGCTGGTGCATGACGTGAGCAATTGCGTGAAATCAGGCTCTAGTTTCAAACTTCTACTGTTCACACCTCCAGCTTGCAATCGTTTGTCAATGGTGAAATGCCAGACCCTTGTACGAAGTTAAAGCGTAGACCAAGGGGATGGCCAAAGTCAGGCTGGGTTGATAGATTAAACGGTTAAAAGACAAAATAACAAAATAAAAGCGTATGGTCTTTCGCAGCTTTGTTGTTGTAGGCTATGTGAGGCGTTCTGAGTGGCACATCTGCTTCTTCACTTTTTCAGACAAGAACTACTGTAGGCTACTCTACTTGGCGACATTTTTCAGGAAACTGCTGTACAAGCATTATTCAAGTCTTGGAGAGGGTTAGTTGGAAATTGCCCAGGATTTGTGTTGATTGGCTGAATTTGCGGTAATTGTTCAATGGCAAAATCCTACAGGGTATAAAAATGAAACCATGGCAGTAGCCTGCTGTACCGGTAATTGATCACATTTTGCCATGGCCATGTCCACATTGCCATGCATTGATTAGGCCTAAGCAATTCATTTCAACACCACCAAGTAGTGCTGCCGTGATTAGTCGATTTAGTCGACATAATCAAACCATACATTTTTTTTAGTTTTTTTTTTTTGTTGTTGTTGGCTTGTTGATAGCCAATTTTTTTTTTGGGGGGGGGGGGGGTCTTCAGTCTTAAATGGCTCATCCAAGTTCATGTCATTCTGCTCCACACCACTAGTTTTGATGTGCGCACCCTGCTTTTTTCTGTCCTGTTTTTGTCCGTTTCAGAAACAAATCGTGTAGATTAGTCGACTAATTGAAAGATTAGTCGTTAGAAAACGATTCGTTAGTGGCAGCACTACCACCAATTACTGAGTCTAGGTACTGAAACCTAAACACCAGGCTCTTCCAAGTGTGCCCACCTGTACCCCTACACGAACTAGATTTTGTTCCAAAGGGGGTTCCAAGTTTGATCGGATGACATCACAGTGTTATGCATGTGAGAGAACATCATGAATCTGCAAGCATTTAGACTGTGTGCGCCGTCGGTGTGTGTGTGTGTGTGTGTTTTACCATTGAATATTTAGCTGAAACATGCAGCGTTTCTAGTCAGGAAATAATGTGCCACATTGAGATCAAATAGCTGGTCAAACCCAAAACAAACCAACAAAAACTTTACCTAATAGAAAATCTGCCAGTTGTCAGACATTTATTTGACACGTCGTAGCAAATTGCTAGTAAATCATTAGCATGTGTACATGTCATTCATTTTGCATTTCCCCCACAGGAGTGGAACCAGCATACCAATGGCTTGCGCCATTCAGAGAACTGCAGACTTCTCCTGCAGATGTAAGGATTTCATGTCATTTGTATAGAAAACTAACGACTAAATGTATGATGAGATTCTTCTGTACTGATTCTCTTGGCTGATCACTGTACAGCCGTCAGTTGACTAACACGGAAAATGTGTCATTTTGCTTGTAGGTATCCAGATTGGGATCCTCACATGTCCTCCAACAGAGGGTATGTATTTTCAAATATAGCCTCATGTTGACATTTGTAGAATACAGTTGAAAAATGTAAATTCGTTCTTGTTTCTTAAAGGTCTGGGCCACATCCAATGGACGCCCCCAACCGCTCTGATGGCCTCCTTGGGGCTGCCCCCAGAGGCTCTGGGCCACAGAGAGGAGGGATGAACACGGGCTGGGGTAAGGGCTTCAGAAAGAGAGAGAGAGAGAAGCTGGCCGATAATACAATTCTTCCCTCGCTGATAATGACCCTTACAACGTGTTCCTCCTTACAGGTGCTGACTCAGGCTATGGATTTTCAAACAAATCCCATCCACCTCCTGGACCTGGAAAGGTAGGTCCCAGTGGCTGGACATTTGAGCAGCACACATATGTTACAGAACTGGTTTCAGACAATCAAGCAAGGTCACTAATTAACCCTTTAAATCCATTATGTGCCCATGACCAGAATCTGGCCTTGGCAGAATTTGCTTTTAGAAAAGCAGGCCCAGCCCAGTAGAGTAAATAAATGCATGAAGGGTTAATCGGTGACTCAGGGAATTATATATGTATTAAAAGGATTTCCCTTATGACCTTTCCTGGCCCATTGTTTCTTCCTGATAGGTCAGAAGAGGCAGAGTGGTGGTCATCAAATATGACAGGAAGCCACTGTCATCAAATAGCCTTTTTGCCCTGGCAAAACCCTTTGGCACTATTCGGGAGCATCTGGTGCTCAAAAAAAAGGTATGACAATTTTGTCAGTTTTGTTTAAATCCATACTTAAATTAAATTAAATTAAATTAAATTGAGCAGAACTGGTTGGCTTAATCACTTTTTGTCCATGTGCTTTCTCTTGCCAGGCTTTCATTGAAATGGCGACCCATGAAGAGGCTCTGGCTGTGTCTGAGTTCTACCAGAGGAAGCCTGCCATGGTCCATGGAAAGGAAGTCCAAGTGTATTTGTCCAGAGAGATTGCGGTCATTGATGTAAGGCTAAGAATTGTTTTTTCTTTAGATAACTGTTTTCCAATAGTAACTGGTAACACTGAAACAATTAATCTCTTCATTTTATGAGATCCAGTCATCTGTCATTTGGTCACATGCAGGATTGACGGATAAGCACAAATGGATGAAATGTATAGCTAAAAGTATTTCTAGAGTGATATCACCAGTAATATCAAAATGATTTGCATGGTTTATCATGTTTTGTCAGTTTGTGAAAATAGTTTTGATCTAAATATGTTTTTCATTTCTTTTACCAGAAAAGTCAAAGTGAGAAGGAACCTTCAGACCCTAAAGGCAGACAAAGTCAAGTCGTTTTTTTCTCAAATCTGCCGAGGGATCACGAGAAGAAATCAGAGTTGCTCACCATCGCCCGTCGATTTGGCACAGTGGAAAAGCACCTGTTCTTAAACGGCGAGGTAGCTATAAGTCTGCACTGTCTAGACACCCCCCCTCCCCCAGTCTTCTGCACTGCACATGACCACACAGCCTGAACTGTGTTCATTTTCTTCCAGGCATTTGTTCAGATGGAGACTCCAGATGATGCAGAAATGCTGGTGAAGTACTACACGTTGAACCCCCTGACCATCAGAGGAAAAAGCATCCGCTTGAACATCTGTACTAAATACAAGACCCTAACGTAAGAAAACCACAGTGCATTCATCGCATCTGAAAAACACCTTGTTATAAAAACCATGCTTGAATATTGCTGTTGTTATTGTTGCTGCAGGGTCCATCCAGGGAGGGGTGGCCAAGGCAGGGGTGGCCAAGACTGGAAAGGAAACAACTCTGGTTCTAAACAGTCATCCAGGAGCCAAAGATCCTCCAGTGCATCCAAAGGCAAGGAAAGCACGTCTGAGAAGGCCGACACATCCCAGCCTGCGGAGGAGGAAGATGAGGAGCAGGAGGAAGAGGATGGGGCTCAGGCAGAGGACGCAGGCGATGAGGTGGCTGGGGTCATGGAAGGGGACGACGAAGAGGAAGGCGACCAGGAGGCCGAGCAGGACGAGCAGATGGAGGAGTCTGCTGATGTAGAAGAGGGCGGCCAGCCTGAATCTGAGGAGAAAGCAGAGGAAGGGGGGGAGGCGAAGCCCTCGGCTGAAGTGGAGGGTGAGGAAGACACTGCTGATGCCGCGGCAGCCTCACAAGAGGAGAAGGAAGGCACCTCACAGGACGAGACCGTGCAGGAGGAGGAGGAAGAAGCAGCGGCGGCAGCAGAGTCGTCATTCTCAACGGAGGCAGGCAAAGACACTGAAGCTCAAGATGAAAGCGTTGCCGAAGAGCCAACGGATGACCAGGCAAGTCGTTACCTCGTCTGTGTACTATGCTAGAGTTGTACAAAATTCGTAATTGAGGAAGGAAATACGATGCAGACAATGCAATTTCATTTGTAATTCCTGAATGGAATGAAAGCTATTTTGCACAAACATACAGTATTGTCAGATTATGCACCTGTCTCAGAGTGATTGGCTTGGACATACTGAGACATACATACGGACATATGAGCCTGTTTATAACACACCTATTTTTGTGTTTTGTTACAGGGTGGTGAAGCAGACTTCCCAGAGAACATGGATGAGTTTGTGACTCTGGATGAGCTGGCAGATGAAGAAGACGGAGACCGGCATGATTCCAAGTCTAGAGGAAGGGAGTCATCAGGTGCTTACAGAATTGTTGCCAAATGAATTGTGCATCTTTCCTGTGAATAAACGGTTTTTATAGTATTCTGTGGTAATGTTTGTTGTTGATTTGTATTTATTTATTTATTTATTTATTTTGCATATTTTACTTTGTTCTGTTTCAACAGGAAGCTCAAGGAAAAGTGGAGTAAGTGTCTTTTAATGAATTATTAAGATAAAATAAAATAATCTTTTGTAAGGTACGAGAGCCTCAAACACTGTTAAAAATGAACACCTTCTCCTTGTAGGGTCTGAGGGTGGTCAATGTGGTCGGATTCAGGAGAGGTATCGACTACCTTGATGAAATTCTCTCACTGGCCAAACCGTTTGGGAAAGTTGTCCGTCACCTGGTTCTGAATGTTAGGCCAGAGGTGAGTCAGATTAACCATTACTAATAAAAGTAAGTGTGTGTGTGTGTGTGTGTGTGTTTAAAAGACTGAATACCATTTTAGACAGATGGGACCGTTATAGACAGAAATTTTAATAACTTGCCCTTGTCCTCTCGTGTATCAGGCTTTTCTGGAGCTGTCAAATGAACAAGAAGCAAGGGCTATGGTCAGCTTCTACAACAGTAATGTCATTCCATCAGTGTGTGGCAAACCAGTGAAGATTTACCATTCTCAGACATACGCAACCATTCAGGTAAGGATCTGTTCCAGTGCGTTTTTCACGCACACTTTTCAAGTAATGTAAGCCCAGACACTCCATGACAATCTTTCTTTCCACAGAGTGGCAAAGTCATATATGTGGGACAAATCCCATACTTCAAAACATCTGACGCAACCCTCCTCAAAATCGCTGAGCCATTTGGAAAGATCAGGCGTTACTACATGAACCGATCTCGCAATGAGGTAATCCAGTCTGGGTACAGGTTAATGTAATCAGAAATGCTTTAAAGATTAATGCAAGCAAATTAGTTGTTGGAGGAATTGAGTTGTGAGCTGAAGTGTGATCTGTCCACAGTGCTTCATTGAAATGGAGAGGGGTGAAGACGCTGAGGGAATGGCTGAGGCCTACAAGAACAACCCACCCAAATTCCAAGGCAAACGTCTGACTGTCTACATGAGCAGGAAATATAAACAGCTCAAACACGGGTGAGTGTCCTGTCTAACCACCGCATTTGTCTGTTACACAAGTGTGTGTGTCGCCATCTCAGTCTCCCAGGGTGTGTGTGTGTGTGTGTGTGTGTGTGTGTGTAAGAGATAATGACCATACTGTGTCCTTTCACTCAGGCATAGACCACCGAGCCCTGAGCCCGAGGAGAAGCGTCCAGCGAAGAGGGAGCGCAGTGCAGCGGAAGGTCAGGCCACCAGTGACCAGTCACCACCCAAGGCAGCTGCTAAGAAGGACGAGCAGCCGCCTGCCAAGAAGCTGAAGGAGGAGAAGGAAGCTGAGCAGCCGGAGACTGTGGAAGCAACAGCTGAGGTGCCCAGCGAGACGCCAGAGGTGAAGGAGGAAGAGGAGGAGAAGGAGAAGGAGGAAGCAGAAACGGAGAAGGAAGAGAAGCAGGAGGGGACGGATGAGCAGAAAATGGACGCTGCTGAAGAGGTACACATCCGCACCCTTTTCATCAATACACACTCAATTCATCTGAAATGCTTTTTTTTGTTGTTTTCCATGCATGGTAAAATCATAATGGTACACTATACGTATATACCTGAAAGTTGTTATTTTGACATCTTTGTTTTTGGTCTTGAACAAGAATGGAGAGGTTGAACAACCAGCAGCTTCTTCCAGTGAGGAGGCCCCAAAGCCTGAGATAAAGACTGAGGCTGAGCCTGTGGAGAAGAAGCCTGAGCTCACTGCACTTACTCTTGGACCATATGAGCCTGACACGCCTGTTGGTAAGAGACTGACTGAGTGACTGAGTCTCACTCCACTTACTCTTGGACCATAAGAGACATTTTAAGTGTGTGTGGTGAAGTATAGTTTTGTGGCTTTTACCCAAAGCAATCTGTAATATATGATACAGTAATACAAACACAGCGTTATTTGAAAAACATCTTTCTGAACATTTCAGTAAAATGGCGTTTCTGGCCTCATAACTACATTGATTTGTCTTGTCCAACTCAGGAGTGGAGTTTGTGAAGATGGGTTACTACTGTCGAGTATGTTTCCTCTTCTACTCCAATGAAGAGACTGCTAAGAAGGTTCACTGCAGCAGCAAGGCCCACTATGAAAAATTGAAGGTATGGTTATATCAAAAAATGTAAAATTTTTATTTTATTTGCATTAAGTGCTACATTATAATGGCAATTATATGGTAAGGCCATATATTAAGCAATCTCTCTCTCTCTCTCTCTCTCTCTCTGTCTTCAGAAACACCTTGAGAAGGATAAAGCAAAAGCACAGAGCTCTGGCTCGAAGAACTGAATTTATATATAGATTTTTCCCTTTTCTTTTTTTAATCTTTTGTGTCCATTTAAGTTTTCAGGAGAATTTGATCTTTTGTTTTATACCAGTTATTGTGAAATGGTAAAAAGACTTGCATAAATATTCTGAGCTTCTTATAAAAGTTCTGTTATGCATGCAGATTTCTTTGAATGTAATTTAAAAAGTTCAGTTTGTTGCAGCTTTGTACCGCATTTCTGTGTTTTGTGGCTTTTATTTTTATTTTCAGATTTGATTTACTGTTCCTATCTGAACTCTAGGGCCTTATGCAGTATGGTGAATGCATTAAAATGGTAATTCATTTAGTACCTGTTCCATATGAGAGACTATATTGGACCATTCGTCAATTTATGTTTGGTTGCTGTAACATTGATATTGCACTGCACATTTGGGAAGTTTGAGGGGAAAAATATTTCAATGAGTCTGTAGTTGGTAAAAAAAAAAGACCTTTTAAAATGCATAAAATAATTAGTGGCCCAGTTTGAGTCGGTCAGGTTACAGCAAACAGCAAAAATGTAAGAATGACCTTTTCAAATTATATGAATTCATTGGTCATTTCCCTAATGAGATTTTTTAGTACACCCACTTAATACAAGATCAAGACTGGCATGTGTTCACCAATACCTATGTAAATGATTTTTTTATATGGAATGGGGCAAAATAAATGATACATTTCCATTGGCATGTAGCCTTTTTATTATTTATAGTTGCTCTAGGTATATGTTCTGTACAGATGAGGTGTGACAACAAACCAAATTACAGTATCTCCAAAGATCGTGGAATATTGACCAATCCTCTCTGGTATCTCTAAAAAGTGAATATACAAAATTGAAGGTGGAGAACAGCAATGTGTCTTAACATCCACCAGCCCTGTGATGACATGAATGAGTGGGATAGGTTTCCAGAAGAAACGTGCAGTTCTGGTGAATTTCAAGTCACCGTATTCAACATTAATGGCTGTATGTTGTGTGCTAGTTGCTGTCACACAGGACAATAAATCTAAAGTGCTGTACAAACTTTAACTTGTATCCAAGTTTCATTTCTAATAGTGTACCATGAAAAGATCTAACAAGAATATTTTGAAGACCATATTTTGGTCGAGATATATCACCTTAAAGCTCTTGAGCTCCTTCTGCTTATATTACAGGTAGATATTAATAAATTCAGCTGTTAAATATAAAACAAAAGTCTTAACTACATTGGTTATAATCAGAATCTTGACTAAAATGTTATCATCCATATTGAATACAGGCGGTCTTTCACTCCAGGCCAGTTGGTGGCAGTGTGTTCCATAATCAACTATGGTTAAGAGGCACCCTCCGTTTGTTGTGAAACGTGTTTTGGTTGACTAAACTGTGATTCATTCTTGCACGGTAAGAATATTAAAGCTAAAGGATCTGTAAAATCATGTAATATGAGGTCATGGCTACACTACGTTAATTTTTAATAGAAGTTGTTGGACCGGTGGTGTGGGAATGCTGATCCGTCGGTAGCATGTAAGCTAGCTAGCTAACATTAACATCTGATGGTTCATTAGCAGGAAAATATTTCTGTTATGATATAGCTGTTAAGATAATACGTTAGTGACAATTACGACAAATATACTGCATTTAGGCTTACAGCTCACTATAATGACACCAGTATCTACTCATTTAAGTTAACCAGCGTAATGTGAAGGGTCATTTTTTTATGTCTAATATTGGGCAGCTAACGTTAGTTGTTCTGCTTTGTAATATTCTTTGCGCAAGTTATAGTAACGTTAATGTTAACTTGAAATCTTCGTCCGCATGACATAACGTTACATATCGGAAGAAAGCACAACTTTGCAAAGAGAATATTTGATTGCTTTCCTTGTTTACCTATAAGCTACCACTGTGACTTACAACGGTAGCCTTGCCGTTGGTAAATAAAAATGCTTCCTGACTTCTGTCATCTGCGGATAAATAGTATGAATCTTCAACACGATGATCTGTCACGTAAAGTTCATATTCCTTTTCCTAATACATTGAAGCCCCGGATGTCTTTGCGAATGTCGAAAACACTCTTCAGATATGTCAGTTCCACAGGTACTCAAGAATGCAATTTACAGACTTCTTTTCTCCCATTTTGCAATGTCAGGTTTCAAGCGAAGTGGAATTTTCGTCTGACATTAAATTCATGCTTAGGGACTGAACAAAAAGTTACCTAAGTTAAAGGGGATAAGGCTAAGATCCCTAAATCAAGGTAAGACATTGCATCATGTCTCAGAACCATCCATATAGAGGTTCACGGACAGGATACAGATCTCAAGATGACTTCTATGAAGATGCTGGTTCGCACTACGCCGGGCAGAGGAATGCTTTCCAAAGACCTGAAGAACTGTCTCCCACCCAGAGTTACCAGCAGCCTCCCAGCCGAGCTACAGACACCCATGTGACCATGAGACCGGATGTCCTGAACATTCTTGACAGCTGTGGACTGGAGCCCAGTGACCTCTCTCTCCTCGCAGAGCTGCCAGAGGAACTCATCACTGTTGAGACCCTACCCCATCTGCTGAACAAGCTTAGGGACAGTAAAAAGAAGGGTACCGCTTCTGCCTCCCATTTCATCGCCAGTGCACCACCAGATCCTGCTCCAGCACCAGCCTTTGAGAGACAGCGGCTTTCTAATGCCACAGATTACCGGCCAGATCGCTCGGATCGCTCATCTCGCCCCTCTACTGCCAACTCGCGCAATCTTCAAGAGACTTGGCAAGATGACCGTGACCTTGACCACAGACACACCACCGTTCCTGCTCACCATTCTCGACAAGGGGGCGCCTCTGTCTATACGGTAGAGTATGGTCATTCTGGACATGACAATTTGCGTCATCGTGACCATTCTACAGGCTACAGGTCTGAACCAAGACAGAGCCGCGTTTCAGCTTCTTCCCGGCATGACGTTGACTACCGACACAAACCAGTGGTTGATGATGGTGAATCAACATATCTCCGTAAGAAGGACGTGCACCACACCTTGCCAACGAAGAAAGAGGCCTCAGATTTCCATGGCAAAACTCCTTATGTTTTCCCTTATGCCTGCCAACTCTGCAACATTGTTGTACTTTCTAACAAGGTAAGTAGTGTCTCCTTCATTCGTGCTTTCCCTCTTTCTCAGTGATCTTCTTTCTGTTTATCCATTTGAGTGAGTGGACTCCACGGGAAAAGCAGGTAGGTAGTTTAGAAGAGCTACTCTGTCTAAATGTGGTGTTTTTCTTGACACTTTATAATGAGAGGTGTTTACATTTGACTAAAACACACAAAGTTGATTGTTTTTTTTTTTGTTTTTGTTTTTTTCCAAGGACTGGAATCAACACGTAAATACAGCTCAACATGCTGACAGTCAGCTCAAACTTCTGCAGAGGTTGGTGATGTTAACGTGTTTGGGCTAGACCTAATCATAGGTAGGACTAGAAAAGTTGAGATAAAATCTCTTCAAAGCTGACTAAACGGCAATGTTTCCCATTCAGCAACTTTTCTACTTTTACCTATGACTTTGGAAATGTGATGTTAGTCTTTCTGTTCGTGTATTTTTGTATTGTAAGATATGGCAATAATCATGTTTATATTTCTTGGTTTTTAAGGTATCCAGAATGGGACTGCCACATCAAGTCAGTCAGAAGGTAAAGCCTGTAGATGTATTTGAAGTGGTTTATCTTGCAGATATTTAGATAGTGTATTTTTCTAATTCTAATCCTTCTGAATTGAATGTCACGAAGGGATGAAGAACGGCCTCCTGCGAGATCAACTGCCCATGATCATGCAAAAACAGCAAGACCACAGAAGAGGCCCAGCCAATCCACAGGTAAAAGACCACTGCTCCGCTAGAACTACGTGGGAGAGCAAGTTTTGAAACTACTAGATGCACAATACATTGACTGGTTTACTCTGAGCTTAGAAATAATGTTGTGTATACAGGCATAATGCAATTGTAGGCATTTAATCTTGTCCCAGACCTACTTCCACATTGTATCAAAACACTTTTAAGACACGCTTATTGAAACATTGAGATGGATTAAGCCTTAGGGCATTATAAATTAATGCTGTGATCACTCCTAACAATAAATCGACATTTCACCATGGCCAAATACAGTACTGAAGTAGCATCTGTTCTTTGTGCAACATAAAGTTTAGTTGAGTTTGTATTTTTGTAATGGAATTCTGCTGGGGTAATGTTTGGTGTCTTGTGTTTCATTTCCCTTCAGAAAAACCCTCAAATAGTAAAACAAAGAGACCCAACCTAAAAAAAGTTCCAGAAAAACCCAAGGTAAATTTCAGAAGTTTAGCTCAATCAGTAAACTTTTTGTTTTTTTATTATCTGATGTGTTTACCCTTGTAATATACCCAGGTTGTTGGCAAGGTGATTTCTGTCAAATATTCTTCCAAAAGTATTGATGAAGACTACATAAGGAGGCTCCTGGGACAGTTTGGAGCCATCATCAAAATCATAATGTTTCCTACATTGGTAAGTAATTTTTGCCATGCATTTGCACCCTTCACTCAGTAAGGGTGTCAAGGCCATTAGTCACTTGCTGCCTATCAGAGATTAAACTATCAGCAAGTCTGTAACATCTTGACAAAGTAGAAATGTCATGAAAATATCCTGTGAAGGCCACATACAGTACATTCCCTGCCACTTTTAAAGGCACACATTCAAAACATCATTAACACAAACCACACCAAAAACAACATTGTGTAGGTGTGTGTGCGTGTGCGTGGAACTATGTGCTCTAACCCTTTAGCTTTGTTGTTTTGTAAAGATGGTAAACAGTGGCACCACTGTGCTTAGCCAAGGTTGTATGTAGACTAAACTGTTGTGCTCTTATGTATTGTGTGATAAAGACCCTGGATGTGCTTGTCCACCACACAGGCATTTGTTGAAATGGGCTCTAGCGATCAAGCAGGGGATATTGAAAAATACTTCAGTTCAAATCCTCTGGAAGTGGAGGGCACTCAGGTGTTCTTTGCTGTGTCTGAGGCCTTTAAATTTCTTAAGGTAATCTTTTGTGTCCTCCTGTTATTTCTTTAAATTAGTGTTTTGTCTAATTTGGAAAAAGCAAGCCAGTCATGAACATGAGCCTTTATCATTTTAGAGCTCCAAGGTGGTGAGTTTCTCGCCTCTACCTACTGGGGATGGACTGTCCAGTGAGATTGCCAGTATTGCAGAGCGATTTGGCCCTGTGAAGAACACACTGTTTTTGCCTTCTCGGGTAATATATACATCTCAAGCTGTGCTTCTTTTTTTTTACTACAGCAAATGGCATATTTACTGTAGTGAGGACTACGTTTAGTGATGTACCAATTCCTCGACAGGGCTATGTTGAAATGACCAATGCAGCAGACGCAGAAGCCTTGGTGAATCATCACACGTCTGAGCCGTTGAAACTTAAAGGGACTGTTATTAAAGTGGACTTCTCTTCAGAGTATGAAACACTAAAGTAAGTACTATTTTAACTCTGCCACCTTTGGTGCTGTAAAGATGCATGCATGTTTTTGTCTTGTAATTGCCTGATGCACTGAATCTACGAGATTGGGTTATCACACCTTAATTTTTAACCAAAATAAGAAAAATAAGAAAATGATACATTTCTGTCCACAGGTGAATAGCTGTGCCCATGTCTTAATGCGCTCATTAAATAATAGGAATGTCTTTCACAGGGATTGCCCTGCTGACACAGATACAAAATCTAAGCCCGCCGATGAAAAGCAGAG
The DNA here is from genome assembly GCA_027497455.2 of Sardinella longiceps. Classification (NCBI taxonomy): domain Eukaryota; kingdom Metazoa; phylum Chordata; class Actinopteri; order Clupeiformes; family Clupeidae; genus Sardinella; species Sardinella longiceps. The sequence continues at coordinate 2,521,224 of JAODXP020000030.1, forward strand.
CAGGAGAAGTCACAGTCCTAAGACAAGTGTCAAATCCAGAAGCCGATCCAGAAGCCCCAGGAGGACATCCAGAGACAGAAAAGATTCAAAAGAAAAAACGCATTCTTCTCAAAGCCGAAATGACTCAAAGGATTCGACCCATTCCCAGAGCCGGAAAGACTCAAAGGAAAGAACACGGTCAGCATCAGAGCATCAGAGAAGCTCTGCTGCAAAAGAGGAGAAGCCCAAAGGGAAACCCCATTCGTCTCCCGTTCCGGAGAAGGTCTCTGAAAGGAAGGAGGTTGAAGACTCAAAGAGTGTGGAAGCGTCCGAAGCCACAGTAACGCACGGCACAGACAGTGACTCGGATTTGGAGGGAGTGGCAGTGATCGGGGAAGACGATGAAATGGAAGGCGTGGAAATTCTCGACGCCGTGGATTCTGATGCTGATGAGGTGGCAGAAGATGATGATGATGAACAGATGACCTCCAAAGATGGAGAACAAGAAATGGAAGACAAGGATGGAGAACATAAAATGGAAGACGAGGATGAAGAACATGAAATGGAAAAGGCTGTCGTCCAGGAGGAGACGGCAGGCGAGGTTAAAGATGAACCTGAAGAGAAGAACCCATCTGAAGATCCAGAACCAGTAGAAGTGTGTGAAGAGGCAATGGAGAGTGAGGCATTAGCGACCTCTAGTGGCGAGGAGGCACAGCACACTGTTGAGGGACCCAAACAAGGAGAGACTCATTCCAAGTCTGAAGAGTCTAAAGAGGCTTCGGCAGGAGAGGAGGAGATGGAGGAGGAGACTGAGGAAGCAAATGAGGAGGAGAATAAAGAGGAGAATGAGAACAGAAGTGAGAACACAGCTCAGGAAGGTGAAGACCCATCCGGAGACATGGGGGAGGTGGCACAAGACACGAAAGATGGGTCCGAAGAGAGGGAGGAAGGTGACGATGAGGAGGTAGTTAATTGGTTGGTTTGTTTTCAGTGCGGTTATTTTCTATACAATTTGGTGGGCGGTGTAATCAACTCTTTAATGGCACTCTACAGGAGGGCTTTCCAGAGGATCTTGAGAACTTGATTACGTTAGATGAGATTGACAACGAAGAGGATTCATCAGATGAGAAAGGTATTATATTAAATATAAAAATCTACAGTTGATGATGGTCAGTATATACACAAATTTACAAGGTTTCATAAGGCACGATTTACTAAAGTATGCAGGTGTATAGGCTAGTGTATAATGAACCAGGTGTACAGGCTAGTGTTTATAAACCTACTGGGTATTAAGATAATATTGATGCTGATGAACATCTTTATTTAAACTGTACAGTACATAAACTAATTGTCGTTTTGTTTTTGTTTCATCTTGCAGACGTAAAGAAAAAAACAAGCTCGGTATGTCAGTCTCTTAATATCCTCAATGAGTACTCTGCCGTTTTATTAATGAAATGAATAATAATTTTTTTGCTATTGGCAAACAGTCGCTGTTTAACACAGTTGTGTAACATTTTGAACATGGTAAAAATGTGTCTAATTCAGGGTTCAGATCAGAGAGTCATCTGCCTCAGGTGTTTGCCACTAAGGCCATTTTACACAGACGAAGAGTTCTGGAGTATTGGGAAGCCGTATGGAGAAGTGGCACGCTACTTCCTGATTCGAAATCGGCGCGAGGTGAGTAAAATTGATTCCCATAACCAGGGGTGCTGCTGGGGGGGGGGGGCTTGGAGTTAAGATGATTCTAAGGGTCTGGTACTGAAAGGGGGCCCAGAGAAAATTTGAATATTAAAATTAATGTTTGGGGGGCCCAAAATTATTTTCTGTCATACAGTAGGACCTGAAGTTTCTAGCAGCGCCCCTTCATAACATTTAGGCTACGTTTACACTGCAGATCAGATGTGCCCAATTCCGATTTTCTGCTCACATCTGATTTTTTGGATTGCGTGTTTACATCTACTTTCAAAAGTGCCCAAATCAGATGTGCATGTTTACACTTGCCAGACACTTGAAACAACCCGCATGCATAGAAGGCACGTCCGCCCTGACCAAAGGGACATTCAAAATAGAGGTGGCCAGAGCCTGGATGTTATTGCTGCCATTAAATAATTACTATGCTTATTTCCATCATAATGATGACGACTAAGTAGAAAACTAATCCTTAACAAACTTCAGGCACAACCCCCGAACAATCGTCTTTCTAAAGTGGCTCATGAACACCCGCGAGTGTTGTAAAATCTCCTGTGAATGGAGAGAAATAAAGTGTAGCGCGTTGTACAAGTGAGAGGTAGCGAGACAGAGGTACAACGGAGAGAGAGTTCCCGAGCAGTTTACAGATCTAGAACTAGGCTATTTGAACAAACGGCCCGTCTCTCTCATCATCTAATGACTTTGTCAGTAAAATGAAAGTCCTGCTATCAACCAGCAAATGAAATGAACCACTTGAGAAAGTGAAGGGGAAAAAATAAAGTCCGAACATTGGTGAAAGTGAAAGCATGTCGGCTGTATGAGAGGGGCACTCTGAAACATCACTGTCAAAACGGAGACGATGAATGGTTATGTGGTTGTTAATCGCGGAGTAGACATAAATTAATCTTGAGGGAATGAAACAAAAAGCATTTCTCCGCTACCCTACTCATATCTTCCTAAATTGATTCGTTAATTTTACTGAAATTCGTCCTTGTTTCCCCTCGTTTTCCCTGTGGTGTGCAGGCTATGGAGAGTTAGCCACTTCTCTCCTTCTAACTTGCGTGTTGGTGCAGAAAAACTCCCACTTAATGACGTATGAGACGCATTGGTAGGGAACATCCGATCTGTCTGTTTAGACTGCCATCACATCAACACATATCTGATACGTATCTGATTTCTGACCACATATGACAGAGGCCTGGATCTGATCTGGACAAATCAGATTCCATGTGACTTTTTTCTGTTTACACTGTCGTCAACCACATCGGAATTGTGCCACATGGGAGCAAAAAATCGGATTTGAACTGCCAGTGTAAACGCAGCCTAAGTGTCCATCAGTTCTGTAGTTGCTGATGCGGCTTTTTCGCCCTTCTCCTCCTATATCTCTTGCCACTGCACTAAGTGAGAACTGGTTTATTGCCCCAGACATCTAGCCTGACACGTCAGACTATATCATAAGAATGTATAGTCTGAAGACCACTGATAGACTGTACCTCAATGGAGGGGCGGGTGATTGCGTTGTCTTTCAAACTGCCTCTCCACGTAATAGGCTAGCGTTCCGCCCAGTGGTACCAGCTGGTATATCAAACTTTTCCCGTAGCCCGTCGGTAACACGGCAAAGACATCTTTTTCAGAACGAAAAACTTCAGTGCACTTTCTTGTTTCACTTTCAAAGAAAATGACAAGTGCAATTCGTCCAAAACTAAAGCCAAAGACGATTCCGCTCTGGTTTGAGCAGGGCTGTCGTCATCGTACAAAGCCCGCCTTACGATTTCCTGTACACATACCGCGCTGTGATTGGTTATCCGCCTCCAGAGGAAGGCTAAAACGGGTTTCTATCAGTGGCCTCTAGACGTACCTCTGTGCAAATTCAAATTTGCTACCACTAGGGGTACGTCTAGAGTCTAGGCTACCAGACATCACTGTCAAATGCTAAACCTGCTTTACAAATTGCTTTGTCTGGACAGGGCTTCATTGAAATGGAGAATGCTGATGATGCAAAGAGGGCAGTGAGCGATTTGACACGAAAGAAGTTTGAGTTTCACGGTTATCGCTTGGAGGTTGCACTCTCTTGGAAATACAGGAAACTAGTCAATGCGTGAGTATTGAACCATCACATCTCATGACGTCAGCCAGGATGGATTTAGTATGCTTTTTGTTTTTTGCTATTTTGTTATTTTTATTTTGCTTGGCTTGTGTACATCACATTGATCCCAGTTGTTAAAATGTTTACATCTAGACATGTTCCTAAACCAAAGAAGAGACATGAACACCAGAGCAGTAGAAATGGCGAGAGTAAAGAGCGGAGCCGATCACGCTCCAACTCCAAATCCAAGTCCCAGTCAAAGCAGACTCCTTCAGAATCCAAGGACAAGTCTTCTTCAGAATCCAAGGACAAGACTCCTTCAGAATCCAAGGACAAGACTCCTTCAGAATCCAAGGATCCAGATAAGAAGCATCGAAAGGATTCGGAAGCTTCAGTGGAAAAATCCAAAGAGGTTTCCAGGAAGCAGGAAAAGAGTAATCCAGACAAGGATCCCTCTCAGAAATCAGGGGAAAGGACCAAGTCGCCTGTCAATGAGGCAGAGGTGAACAGAGTGCATTGTTTTCACTGCTTTTATGTGTTTAAAAGGCAAAACATTTATCCCTGTGACAATAAAGGTTTCTCTTTTGTTTGTTTAGCCCTCTGTGAGCACTGACCAGGTTGGCACCAACGAGGACGCTACAGTAGGGGGAACAGTCAAGGTCACACAGGAGGAGGATGATGCGCTAGGCCAGTATAAGCCAAACAATCCTGTCGGTATGCCACCCCTCTAAAAGTGTTTTTTTTTCCTACGCATGGGCTGTCTTTGACCTCCAGTAAATATGAGTTGTGATGTGTGTCTCAGAATTGTGATATATATTCCCAAAACAGGGCAGGAGTTTGTGCGACCTGTTGTGGGCTATTTTTGTAACCTGTGCAACGTTATCTACTCCACTGAGGATGAGGCCAAAAATGAACACTGCAGTAGCCTGTCTCATTTCCAGAAGTTTAAGGTGAGTCTTTATAGTAGAATTGTATATGCTTCAAGCAACCCCATATGGTGTAGTATTTGAACAATTAAATGTAAAATATGTAATACACTAGATGGGATAGAGGTAAATACTGTATAACCTACCTGAAACATGGGAACAGCACCTACAGTAGAAACGTTTGTTTCTAACTTCCTACCTTTTGTATCATTTTGTAGGAGCATTCAGAAAAGAAGGCCTGAAGTGGACTGAAGATATTTTTTTAAGATTGAGTTTTACAGTAAATTTTCTAAGTCTTTTTCAACTTCCAGCTGCATGGCATGTTTTGTCTATTTTGTTAAACAGAGCAAAAAGTTGACACAGACTGGACGGTGACCTGCTTTTGTCCATAGTATCATTTCATAATGTATGTTGTATTAAAATCTACACAACAAACTTGTGTTTTTATTTTTGTATTAAGCTAATACAAAAGCTATTAAGCTTATTAAGCTTATTAAGCTAAATTAAATAGTTTACACATAGGCATACTGGATAGGAGGCATCCTTCATAAGTTTACAGTTGGCTTGAATGAAGAAGCCCCAGTAGTTTAAATTGTTACATTTTATAAAGCATTTTGAAATATTATAGTGCAGGTAGCAGATACAGTGTACTAACAGGGCATAAAAAGCCTTAAAGGCTTAATGGCTAAGATGGAAGAACACTAGTTTGTTAAGCCAGGCTAACATAAAATGTGGTCTGGCTTACAAGAGCCACAGAAGAACATGTAGGAGAATATCAGAAATTGATATAGGCTACAATTTAAAACTGGCCAAAGGTGACGTGTTCATGTCAGTGTTCTGCTGAGCAGCAGTAGGCCTAGGCCAGGGTTGGGCAATTATTTTGGCTGAAGGGCCAGGTGTTAAGTTGCTGGTAAATTGGCAAGTCTCAAACCAGTAGCCCCACTTTCTTGTTAACATGTAGGGCTAGGTAATATCAGGCCTATAATCTAATTTACTTTGGCCAAATTAGAAATTATTCTATTTTGGGAAGGCCGGAATAAAACCAGTGGCCTATTTTATCATTCCACGTAAGATTCATGAACTGACTATGCAATAATGAACATGCCATAACGTCATAATCAAACACGCACTTAAGAATCCATGCTTTACTAAAGTGTAACACGCGCGGTTACATAACACATTGATCGAGGAAAGAGACAGGAGAATTATTCAGTCGTAGTCTACTACTAAAATACTGTATTTCTTGCAATCAACGGGTTGCATTTTCACAATGGTGAGTTTGGTAGAATTTGGTGATGACGGGCAAGACCTCAGGTTTATGCCCTGCTTTTTTTTTTTTTTTTTAATTATTATTATTTCCAATTAAGTGTTTACATACATCTAACTCCGCGTTAATGCCACAGCGTCTATTGCAAGCCCTGTTAAAATAGTCTTATTTAATATCGTAGTAGATGTTCTGTTTTGTGATAAAAGTTCCTGGATCATGTTTCCAATTTATTTAGGCCCATGTTCATGATTCAAGTGACCAAAGGGAAAAGGTCTAGTCTACCCTGTCAGGTCAAAGAAAAATCCTATGCAGTGAATACTAATAAGACTAGCCTACTGTATTGCCGAGATTCTAGTCTCTCAGTATAATACTATAGCCTAAATTCAAAACTTTATAACTGTAGCCTAATACACACACACAGAGAGAGAGAGAGAGAGAGAGACCTTCGAAAACGTAATATTCAACAACTTGGATATTGTTTGTGGTAATGCTTTAATTTACAACCCGTGAATTACTGGGTAAGTATTAGGTAAGAATGGTGTAACAAAAAAGTATCAAGGATAAATTACTGAGTACTTACAGTGTAAGTTTGCTGGAATAACACACGTTCACGCTTTATTTTACAGCCCGTGAAGTAGGCCTACTGGGTAAGTACAAGTAAGAACAACGTAACAAAACAGAACTTAATGTGTATTGCCATAATTACAAAATAAGTGTGAGGTAGCCTGGATGCAGAAGAGTATAGAAAAGCCAGGGTTGGACCGCTGCTTCTGCCTATGCATGTCACACCACTTGGGTGGGCTACCCTACTGAAAAGTAAAGAATAAGAACCATGGAATTACCTAAATACCCCCAAACTACTTGTAACTACACCCTAATATTGGATGTGTGGGCTGTAAAATAAAGTGTATCCAAGTTGGGTAATCCAACCCTGGCTTTCCTATACACTTCTGCATCCAGGCTACCCAGCAATTATTTTGTAATTATGGCAATATAACACATTAAGTTCTGTTTTGTTACCTTGTTTTTACTTGTACTTACCCAGTACTTCACGGGCTGTAAAATAAAGCATGAACCTGTGTTATTCCAGCAAATTTATGCTGTAAGTACTCAGTAATTTATCCCTTGATACTTTTTTGTTACACCATTCTTACCTAATACTTACCCAGTACTTCACGGGCTGTAAATTATAGCGTTACCCCTATTTGCTGTTACAGGAGAGTTTTCCAGTGCCACTTTGTAACTCCTCAGACAAATCGGATGAGGTGAGAGTGAGACCCTTCCAGGCTTCAAATTCATATGAATATATACAGTATATAATTGTTTTTCTTTCAGATGTGTGTCAAACGCAAAATATAGTAGCCTAATGGCGGTTCTGATTATGCTACCTGGTTTGTATCACTTGCAGGACTTTCTGAATGAGTTTGCAGCCAACTTCATCTCAGCAGAAGCCCTGGAACGTGCCCTTTGTTTCTCAGAACGTCCCAAACACGTCGTCTTGCCAAAGGCCATGTTGGACCAGTGTGCTAAGACTGTACAGACTTTGCCATATGCTGCAGATGCTCAAAAACAGGCTTTTAAAACTGTGGTGGAGAAGGCCCCGCATGTTCATGATTCACAAGTGGACATAGGGAAAAATAGGCCTACCTCTCAGGCCAAAGAAAAATCCAATGCAGTGGATGGTAATGGGGTAAGAATAGCCTATATAAGCTACAGTCTAGTCTTTCAGTAGCTCGCTTGCGTTTTTACTTGCGCTTTTTTTACGCGAGGCGCGTAGCAACGGTCAAGTCGCATCGTTCCATAGGGAAACAATTGAAATCGAGCGCCTGGAGGTGAAAAAAGCGTGTCAGTGTGAACGGGCTCTTATTGTGTCTGAAATTCTTGGCAGAGGCTACTAGCAGAGAATATGCCCTCACTGTCCTATTTTCTGTTATAGGAGAATATCCCAGTGCCATTCTGTGATTCCTCAGACAGATCGGAGGAGGTGAGACCCTTTCAGGGTTCAGATTCATTAATATTTAGATTTTTTCAGATATGTGTGTCAAACTGAAAATATAGTAGACCTACAGTATGTGAATGGCAGTTCTGATTAGGCTACCTGGTATGTATCCCTTGCAGGACTTCCTGAATGAGTTTGCAGCCAACTTCATCTCAGCTGAGGCCCTGGAACGTGCCCATTGCTTCTCTGAACGTCCCAAACATGTCCTCTTGCCAAAGGCCATGTTGGTGTGTAACAGAATGAAAGCCCAACTGGTGAGGTTAGCTATACTGTCCAAGGGCAGAGGGACAAGGATCCATATTGTGGATGAATGTGAGCAAGGACTGCACAACCCAGTAGCCCCTCTGTCTCCTATCAGATGCAAGGCAGAGCTGGAGAAGCTGGAGAGTGACGGAGAACATTCTAGAAAGGTAAGATCATGCCACCCTCCAGAGCGATCACACACAAGAGCCTAAAAAGAAACCATGATTAATCTAAGGATTTTGATCAGAAAGTAGTGTCTCCACTATGTTAAGTAGCAAGCTCACTCAAGTCTTTAATTTTGTTAAACTCACAGTTGAGTTAAAGTATGCCTTGCAAAACAGGTAATCATATTTTTAAAGTGGAAATAAAATAATGTCAAAAGGCCTGAAGACAAGAGAAAATGATAAACTGTGAGGCCTTGCCCACCACAAAAATCAACCAAATCACTTATGACTACCATAATAATGTTGTGGCACAATATTTTATAATTTTTTATGATGCTTAGCAACCATGGACAACTTGTTGTCTACCAGCTGGCCTGCTACTAGAGAATTTTAACACGTTAATGTGTTACTAGCCTTCCATAACCAGCTGTGCAGAAATACAATGTTTATAGCAATTATTGAACAATAGTGTATTGTTTCAAATTTGTGTTATGTTATTGCCAGCACAAGCTGCTGATCAGAGGGACAGACATTTGCTCAATTTAGACATATTGTGGTATCATTCAGAGGATGGACAACATGGTAATAGCCAGTCAGCCATTTGAAGGACAAGTTTTGCCACAACCTTATGACAACTCTCTCTCTCTCTCTCTCTCTCTCTCTCTCTCTCTCTCTCTCTCTCTCTCTCTCTCTCTCTCTCTCTCCTGTATCTGTATGTAGAGTGCTGTGGCAAAGCATCTAAGGGTAAAATCTGATGCCGCTGAAAGTATCTCTGAATCCATTGCAGCAGCAGACAATGTGGTCAAACAGGAAAGGAAGAAGGCAAGGAGTATTAAAAAGAGGTGAGGTTGCAATCACAAAGATTAAAAATGTGGTGAACTTGACCTAATTTGTGAACTGCCAAAGGAAGCTATGTAGAATGTAAAATGCCTTTCTTGTAACCATCAAAGTTATTGTTGGTATAAGAATTGCAACACTAAACATTTACTTTTGGTAGGTTTTTCCAGTTCCTTCAAAAACTGAACTGCTGCAGTCCCAAAGAAGAGTAGAACGGCATGTCAACCCCCCTCTAGTTTTATTGGTTCTATCCACAAAAATAAATTTGAATCAAAATAAACTAAATCCCTGGTGTCCAAGGTTACTTCTCCACTGGACAACATTGCTTGGCTATATAAAACCTCTGTCATATACTG
>JAODXP020000030.1:2530869-2552929 GCA_027497455.2 Sardinella longiceps
AAAAAAATCTTTTTTATTTTCTAATCATGATTCCATGAGGCCAAATGTTATTTATCTTTTTTTAATGTGAACAACCAGAGTGTATGATAATTTTGTGGATGCAACAAAATAAACCTTCTTTTTAACAAACTGCAATCAAAGTATTCCTTGCCTTTTCTCTTATTATCAAAGGGGACTAAAATTTAGAATGCTAGAAAAAGTGAAATGACCAAAATGTCTGAGGACAAAAAATAAATGTAATTTTCTAAGTACTTAAAGCACTTTTGACAAGGAGTAAATTGACACTCCAATTTCTGATTCGTTTTATTAAACTATAAAGAGTAATTCTTGCGAGACTTACACATTTCAGTTGATCACCACACTAACAACAGTATAAAGTCAAATGACATTTTCTAAGTTGAATCTGTGCAAATTCTGACTGTGTACTTTTTTATGTTGGCAAATACCTGTGAAATAATGAACAAATTTGTCTTCAATAAAGAAAACACTCTCATCTAAAGGACAGATATCCATTCACAAACAGAATGTTGAACTTATGTATGTATATTTTATGACAGCAATTCATATACAGTTGCTTCCTAAATCCACTTAAAATGTATTTCTGTCACACTGCCTATCTTTATTTTTTTATGCGATTTAATATGAAAAATATCTCAAAATTTACAACGATATAGTGATGCTACATCTATTTACAAAAACATAAAAACATCAAAAATGTATATTGAGACGCAACACAATTTGCACATTTTGACCATTGCCATTCTTTTCCATATCCTGAGTAATTTGCCTATATGAATGACTAAAAAAATACTTTAAGCAGAGTATTTTTGAAATCACTTTTCTGATTACCACGCCTGTTGACAAATCAGTATTTATAAACATGACAATGCTGTTTGAGAGTGTGACACCGATATACATTACAAGGATTCCCTATTACTCACCCCGTCCACATTTAGAGCCTGTGTGTGACGTCATCGCCGTGCTCTAGGGTGACGCGCAGTGGTAAATTTTGGCACTGACCGGAATATTCAGGAACTGCCTGGAACCTGAGGAGGCAGTATATATAAAGCGGTGAGCTCTCACAGTAGAGCAAACCAGACAACTCCTAGTCTACTCCAAGAGCAGTCCACACAGCAAGATCTCTCCACTCTCACTGAAAATGCTGAACCTTCACGGATTCCAGCCCTCCCTAAGCTCCTTTGTGGAGTTCTACTGGCCCGTCCGCAGCCTCTGGCCTCAGGTGCGACCTCTGAACGTCCACAGAGACCTCATGCTGAGAAACATGGAGGGTGTCTCCAGCAGTTTGGAGCTCCTGAGGAATTTGCAGCGCCACATCTTCCAAGAGTTTGAGCACATTCCCGCTTCAGAGGAGATTCATCCACTTGCTTGCAACCTTGAGAAGAAGGGAGATGGTTTCGCACTGACACTGGACACCAAAGACTTTGCTCCTGAAGAGCTGTCCGTCAAACAGGTGGGCAACAAGCTCCAAGTGAGCGGCAAATCCGAGAAGAGGCACGAAGATGGAAAAGGCTCCTACTCCTACAGGGTCCAGGCCTTCAGGAGGGAGTTTGATCTGCCTGAAGGAGTGAAGTCTGAGGCTGTGACCTGCAGTTTGGCAGAAGGAAAGCTTCACATTGAAGCTCCAGGAGAACAAACTCCAGCCATCTCCGAGAGGGTAGTTCCCATCAACTGCAAGCCAGCCGAATCCACAGAAAAGCCCGTCGAGATGACCAAAGAGGATCCCATGGCTGCAGAGAAAAAGCAACAAGAGGGGCACTGCTGATTACAGAATGTATTCCTCCTTGATTGAAAAAAGCTGGACTTGAAAAAAATCTTTTTTATTTTCTAATCATGATTCCATGAGGCCAAATGTTATTTATCTTTTTTTAATGTGAACAACCAGAGTGTATGATAATTTTGTGGATGCAACAAAATAAACCTTCTTTTTTAACAAACTGCAATCAAAGTATTCCTTGCCTTTTCTCTTATTCATCAAAGGGGACTAAAATTTAGAATGCTAGAAAAAGTGAAATGACCAAAATGTCTGAGGACAAAAAATACATTTAATTTTCTAAGTACTTAAAGCACTTTTGACAAGGAGTAAATTGACACTCCAATTTCTGATTTCTTTTATTAAACTATAAAGATTAATTCTTGCGAGACTTACACATTTCAGTTGATCACCACACTAACAACAGTATAAAGTCAAATGACATTTTCTAAGTTGAATCTGTGCAAATTCTGACTGTGTACTTTTTTATGTTGGCAAATACCTGTGAAATAATGAACAAATTTGTCTTCAATAAAGAAAACACATCTTATCTAAAGGACAGATATCCATTCACAAACAGAATGTTGAACTTATGTTTGTAGGCTATATTTTATGACAGCAATTCATATACAGTTGCTTCCTAAATCCACTTAAAATGTATTTCTGTCACACTGCCTATCTTTATTTTTTTTTTATGCGATTTAATATGAAAAATATCTCATAATTTACAACGATATAGTGATGCTACATCTATTTACAAAAACATAAAAACATCAAAAATGTATATAGAGACGCAACACAATTTGCACATTTTGACCATTGCCATTCTTCTCCATATCCTGAGTAATTTGCCTATATGAATGACTAAAAAATACTTTAAGCAGAGTATTTTTAAAATCACTTTTCTGATTACCATGCCTGTTGACAAATCAGTATTTATAAACATGACAATGCTGTTTGAGAGTGTGACACCGATATACATTACAAGGATTCCCTATTACTCACCCCGTCCACATTTAGAGCCTGTGTGTGACGTCATCGCCGTGCTCTAGGGTGACGCGCAGTGGTAAATTTTGGCACTGACCGGAATATTCAGGAACTGCCTGGAACCTGAGGAGGCAGTATATATAAAGCGGTGAGCGCTCACAGTAGAGCAAACCAGACAACTCCTAGTCTACTCCAAGAGCAGTACACACAGCAAGATCTCTCCACTCTCACTGAAAATGCTGAGCCTTCACGGATTCCAGCCCTCCCTGAGCCCCTTTGTGGACTTCTACTGGCCCGTCCGCAGCCTCTGGCCTCAGGTGCGACCTCTGAACGTCCACAGAGACCTCATGCTGAGAAACATGGAGGGTGTCTCCAGCAGTTTGGAGCTCCTGAGGAATTTGCAGCGCCACATCTTCCAAGAGTTTGAGCACATTCCCGCTTCAGAGGAGATTCATCCACTTGCTTGCAACCTTGAGAAGAAGGGAGATGGTTTCGCACTGACACTGGACACCAAAGACTTTGCTCCTGAAGAGCTGTCCGTCAAACAGGTGGGCAACAAGCTCCAAGTGAGCGGCAAATCCGAGAAGAGGCACGAAGATGGAAAAGGCTCCTACTCCTACAGGGTCCAGGCCTTCAGGAGGGAGTTTGATCTGCCTGAAGGAGTGAAGTCTGAGGCTGTGACCTGCAGTTTGGCAGAAGGAAAGCTTCACATTGAAGCTCCAGGAGAACAAACTCCAGCCATCTCCGAGAGGGTAGTTCCCATCAACTGCAAGCCAGCCGAATCCACAGAAAAGCCCGTCGAGATGACCAAAGAGGATCCCATGGCTGCAGAGAAAAAGCAACAAGAGGGGCACTGCTGATTACAGAATGTATTCCTCCTTCATTGAAAAAAGCTGGACTTGAAAAAAAATCTTTTTTATTTTCTAATCATGATTCCATGAGGCCAAATGTTATTTATCTTTTTTTAATGTGAACAACCAGAGTGTATGATAATTTTGTGGATGCAACAAAATAAACCTTCTTTTTAACAAACTGCAATCAAAGTATTCCTTGCCTTTTCTCTTATTATCACTTATTATCAAAGGGGACTAAAATTTAGAATGCTAGAAAAAGTGAAATGACCAAAATGTCTGAGGACAAAAAATAAATGTCATTTTCCAAGTACTTAAAGCACTTTTGACAAGGAGTAAATTGACACTCCAATTTCTGATTCGTTTTATTAAACTATAAAGAGTAATTCTTGCGAGACTTACACATTTCAGTTGATCACCACACTAACAACAGTATAAAGTCAAATGACTTTTTCTAAGTTGAATCTGTGCAAATTCTGACTGTGTACTTTTTTATGTTGGCAAATACCTGTGAAATAATGAACAAATTTGTCTTCAATAAAGAAAACACTCTCATCTAAAGGACAGATATCCATTCACAAACAGAATGTTGAACTTATGTATATTTTATGACAGCAATTCATATACAGTTGCTTCCTAAATCCACTTAAAATGTATTTCTGTCACACTGCCTATCTTTATTTTTTTATGCGATTTAATATGAAAAATCTCATAATTTACAACGATATAGTGATGCTACATCTATTTACAAAAACATAAAAACATCAAAAATGTATATTGAGACGCATCACAATTTGCACATTTTGACCATTGCCATTCTTTTCCAAATCCTGAGTAATTTGCCTATATGAATGACTAAAAAAATACTTTAAGCAGAGTATTTTTGAAATCACTTTTCTGATTACCACGCCTGTTGACAAATCAGTATTTATAAACATGACAATGCTGTTTGAGAGTGTGACACCGATATACATTACAAGGATTCCCTATTACTCACCCCGTCTACATTTAGAGCCTGTGTGTGACGTCATCGCCGTGCTCTAGGGTGACGCGCAGTGGTAAATTTTGGCACTGACCGGAATATTCAGGAACTGCCTGGAACCTGAGGAGGCAGTATATATAAAGCGGTGAGCCCTCACAGTAGAGCAAACCAGACAACTCCTAGTCTACTCCAAGAGCAGTACACACAGCAAGATCTCTCCACTCTCACTGAAAATGCTGAGCCTTCACGGATTCCAGCCCTCCCTGAGCCCCTTTGTGGACTTCTACTGGCCCGTCCGCAGCCTCTGGCCTCAGGTGCGACCTCTGAACGTCCACAGAGACCTCATGCTGAGAAACATGGAGGGTGTCTCCAGCAGTTTGGAGCTCCTGAGGAATTTGCAGCGCCACATCTTCCAAGAGTTTGAGCACATTCCCGCTTCAGAGGAGATTCATCCACTTGCTTGCAACCTTGAGAAGAAGGGAGATGGTTTCGCACTGACACTGGACACCAAAGACTTTGCTCCTGAAGAGCTGTCCGTCAAACAGGTGGGCAACAAGCTCCAAGTGAGCGGCAAATCCGAGAAGAGGCACGAAGATGGAAAAGGCTCCTACTCCTACAGGGTCCAGGCCTTCAGGAGGGAGTTTGATCTGCCTGAAGGAGTGAAGTCTGAGGCTGTGACCTGCAGTTTGGCAGAAGGAAAGCTTCACATTGAAGCTCCAGGAGAACAAACTCCAGCCATCTCCGAGAGGGTAGTTCCCATCAACTGCAAGCCAGCCGAATCCACAGAAAAGCCCGTCGAGATGACCAAAGAGGATCCCATGGCTGCAGAGAAAAAGCAACAAGAGGGGCACTGCTGATTACAGAATGTATTCCTCCTTGATTGAAAAAAGCTGGACTTGAAAAAAAATCTTTTTTTATTTTCTAATTATGATTCCATGAGGCCAAATGTTATTTATCTTTTTTAATGTGAACAACCAGAGTGTATGATAATTTTGTGGATGCAACAAAATAAACCTTCTTTTTTAACAAACTGCAATCAAAGTATTCCTTGCCTTTTCTCTTATTATCAAAGGGGACTAAAATTTAGAATGCTAGAAAAAGTGAAATGACCAAAATGTCTGAGGACAAAAAATACATTTAATTTTCTAAGTACTTAAAGCACTTTTGACAAGGAGTAAATTGACACTCCAATTTCTGATTTCTTTTATTAAACTATAAAGATTAATTCTTGCGAGACTTACACATTTCAGTTGATCACCACACTAACAACAGTATAAAGTCAAATGACATTGTCGAAGTTGAATCTGTGCAAATTCTGACAGTGTACTTTTTTATGTTGGCAAATACCTGTGAAATAATGAACAAATTTGTCTTCAATAAAGAAAACATATTTATCTAAAGGACAGATATCCATTCACAAACAGAATGTTGAACTTATGTTTGTAGGCTATATTTTATGACAGCAATTCATATACAGTTGCTTCCTAAATCCACTTAAAATTTATTTCTGTCACACTGCCTATCTTTATTTTTTTTTATGCGATTTAATATGAAAAATATCTCATAATTTACAACGATATATTGATGCTACATGTATTTACAAAAACATCAAAACATCACAAATGTATATAGAGACGCAACACAATTTGCACATTTTGACCATTGCCATTCTTCTCCATATCCTGAGTAATTTGCCTATATGAATGACTAAAAAATACTTTAAGCAGAGTATTTTTAAAATCACTTTTCTGATTACCATGCCTGTTGACAAATCAGTATTTATAAACATGACAATGCTGTTTGAGAGTGTGACACCGATATACATTACAAGGATTCCCTATTACTCACCCCGTCCACATTTAGAGCCTGTGTGTGACGTCATCGCCGTGCTCTAGGGTGACGCGCAGTGGTAAATTTTGGCACTGACCGGAATATTCAGGAACTGCCTGGAACCTGAGGAGGCAGTATATATAAAGCGGTGAGCGCTCACAGTAGAGCAAACCAGACAACTCCTAGTCTACTCCAAGAGCAGTACACACAGCAAGATCTCTCCACTCTCACTGAAAATGCTGAGCCTTCACGGATTCCAGCCCTCCCTGAGCCCCTTTGTGGACTTCTACTGGCCCGTCCGCAGCCTCTGGCCTCAGGTGCGACCTCTGAACGTCCACAGAGACCTCATGCTGAGAAACATGGAGGGTGTCTCCAGCAGTTTGGAGCTCCTGAGGAATTTGCAGCGCCACATCTTCCAAGAGTTTGAGCACATTCCCGCTTCAGAGGAGATTCATCCACTTGCTTGCAACCTTGAGAAGAAGGGAGATGGTTTCGCACTGACACTGGACACCAAAGACTTTGCTCCTGAAGAGCTGTCCGTCAAACAGGTGGGCAACAAGCTCCAAGTGAGCGGCAAATCCGAGAAGAGGCACGAAGATGGAAAAGGCTCCTACTCCTACAGGGTCCAGGCCTTCAGGAGGGAGTTTGATCTGCCTGAAGGAGTGAAGTCTGAGGCTGTGACCTGCAGTTTGGCAGAAGGAAAGCTTCACATTGAAGCTCCAGGAGAACAAACTCCAGCCATCTCCGAGAGGGTAGTTCCCATCAACTGCAAGCCAGCCGAATCCACAGAAAAGCCCGTCGAGATGACCAAAGAGGATCCCATGGCTGCAGAGAAAAAGCAACAAGAGGGGCACTGCTGATTACAGAATGTATTCCTCCTTCATTGAAAAAAGCTGGACTTGAAAAAAAACTTTTTTATTTTCTAATCATGATTCCATGAGGCCAAATGTTATTTATCTTTTTTTAATGTGAACAACCAGAGTGTATGATAATTTTGTGGATGCAACAAAATAAACCTTCTTTTTTAACAAACTGCAATCAAAGTATTCCTTGCCTTTTCTCTTATTATCACTTATTATCAAAGGGGACTAAAATTTAGAATGCTAGAAAAAATGAAATGACCAAAATGTCTGAGGACAAAAAATAAATGTCATTTTCCAAGTACTTAAAGCACTTTTGACAAGGAGTAAATTGACACTCCAATTTCTGATTCGTTTTATTAAACTATAAAGAGTAATTCTTGCGAGACTTACACATTTCAGTTGATCACCACACTAACAACAGTATAAAGTCAAATGACTTTTTCTAAGTTGAATCTGTGCAAATTCTGACTGTGTACTTTTTTATGTTGGCAAATACCTGTGAAATAATGAACAAATTTGTCTTCAATAAAGAAAACACTCTCATCTAAAGGACAGATATCCATTCACAAACAGAATGTTGAACTTATGTATATTTTATGACAGCAATTCATATACAGTTGCTTCCTAAATCCACTTAAAATGTATTTCTGTCACACTGCCTATCTTTATTTTTTTATGCGATTTAATATGAAAAATCTCATAATTTACAACGATATAGTGATGCTACATCTATTTACAAAAACATAAAAACATCAAAAATGTATATAGAGACGCAACACAATTTGCACATTTTGACCATTGCCATTCTTCTCCATATCCTGAGTAATTTGCCTATATGAATGACTAAAAAATACTTTAAGCAGAGTATTTTTAAAATCACTTTTCTGATTACCACGCCTGTTGACAAATCAGTATTTATAAACATGACAATGCTGTTTGAGAGTGTGACACCGATATACATTACAAGGATTCCCTATTACTCACCCCGTCCACATTTAGAGCCTGTGTGTGACGTCATCGCCGTGCTCTAGGGTGACGCGCAGTGGTAAATTTTGGCACTGACCGGAATATTCAGGAACTGCCTGGAACCTGAGGAGGCAGTATATATAAAGCGGTGAGCGCTCACAGTAGAGCAAACCAGACAACTCCTAGTCTACTCCAAGAGCAGTACACACAGCAAGATCTCTCCACTCTCACTGAAAATGCTGAGCCTTCACGGATTCCAGCCCTCCCTGAGCCCCTTTGTGGACTTCTACTGGCCCGTCCGCAGCCTCTGGCCTCAGGTGCGACCTCTGAACGTCCACAGAGACCTCATGCTGAGAAACATGGAGGGTGTCTCCAGCAGTTTGGAGCTCCTGAGGAATTTGCAGCGCCACATCTTCCAAGAGTTTGAGCACATTCCCGCTTCAGAGGAGATTCATCCACTTGCTTGCAACCTTGAGAAGAAGGGAGATGGTTTCGCACTGACACTGGACACCAAAGACTTTGCTCCTGAAGAGCTGTCCGTCAAACAGGTGGGCAACAAGCTCCAAGTGAGCGGCAAATCCGAGAAGAGGCACGAAGATGGAAAAGGCTCCTACTCCTACAGGGTCCAGGCCTTCAGGAGGGAGTTTGATCTGCCTGAAGGAGTGAAGTCTGAGGCTGTGACCTGCAGTTTGGCAGAAGGAAAGCTTCACATTGAAGCTCCAGGAGAACAAACTCCAGCCATCTCCGAGAGGGTAGTTCCCATCAACTGCAAGCCAGCCGAATCCACAGAAAAGCCCGTCGAGATGACCAAAGAGGATCCCATGGCTGCAGAGAAAAAGCAACAAGAGGGGCACTGCTGATTACAGAATGTATTCCTCCTTCATTGAAAAAAGCTGGACTTGAAAAAAAATCTTTTTTATTTTCTAATCATGATTCCATGAGGCCAAATGTTATTTATCTTTTTTTAATGTGAACAACCAGAGTGTATGATAATTTTGTGGATGCAACAAAATAAACCTTCTTTTTTAACAAACTGCAATCAAAGTATTCCTTGCCTTTTCTCTTATTATCAAAGGGGACTAAAATTTAGAATGCTAGAAAAAGTGAAATGACCAAAATGTCTGAGGACAAAAAATACATTTAATTTTCTAAGTACTTAAAGCACTTTTGACAAGGAGTAAATTGACACTCCAATTTCTGATTTCTTTTATTAAACTATAAAGATTAATTCTTGCGAGACTTACACATTTCAGTTGATCACCACACTAACAACAGTATAAAGTCAAATGACATTGTCGAAGTTGAATCTGTGCAAATTCTGACTGTGTACTTTTTTATGTTGGCAAATACCTGTGAAATAATGAACAAATTTGTCTTCAATAAAGAAAACATATTTATCTAAAGGACAGATATCCATTCACAAACAGAATGTTGAACTTATGTTTGTAGGCTATATTTTATGACAGCAATTCATATACAGTTGCTTCCTAAATCCACTTAAAATTTATTTCTGTCACACTGCCTATCTTTATTTTTTTTTATGCGATTTAATATGAAAAATATCTCATAATTTACAACGATATATTGATGCTACATGTATTTACAAAAACATCAAAACATCACAAATGTATATAGAGACGCAACACAATTTGCACATTTTGACCATTGCCATTCTTCTCCATATCCTGAGTAATTTGCCTATATGAATGACTAAAAAATACTTTAAGCAGAGTATTTTTAAAATCACTTTTCTGATTACCACGCCTGTTGACAAATCAGTATTTATAAACATGACAATGCTGTTTGAGAGTGTGACACCGATATACATTACAAGGATTCCCTATTACTCACCCCGTCCACATTTAGAGCCTGTGTGTGACGTCATCGCCGTGCTCTAGGGTGACGCGCAGTGGTAAATTTTGGCACTGACCGGAATATTCAGGAACTGCCTGGAACCTGAGGAGGCAGTATATATAAAGCGGTGAGCGCTCACAGTAGAGCAAACCAGACAACTCCTAGTCTACTCCAAGAGCAGTACACACAGCAAGATCTCTCCACTCTCACTGAAAATGCTGAGCCTTCACGGATTCCAGCCCTCCCTGAGCCCCTTTGTGGACTTCTACTGGCCCGTCCGCAGCCTCTGGCCTCAGGTGCGACCTCTGAACGTCCACAGAGACCTCATGCTGAGAAACATGGAGGGTGTCTCCAGCAGTTTGGAGCTCCTGAGGAATTTGCAGCGCCACATCTTCCAAGAGTTTGAGCACATTCCCGCTTCAGAGGAGATTCATCCACTTGCTTGCAACCTTGAGAAGAAGGGAGATGGTTTCGCACTGACACTGGACACCAAAGACTTTGCTCCTGAAGAGCTGTCCGTCAAACAGGTGGGCAACAAGCTCCAAGTGAGCGGCAAATCCGAGAAGAGGCACGAAGATGGAAAAGGCTCCTACTCCTACAGGGTCCAGGCCTTCAGGAGGGAGTTTGATCTGCCTGAAGGAGTGAAGTCTGAGGCTGTGACCTGCAGTTTGGCAGAAGGAAAGCTTCACATTGAAGCTCCAGGAGAACAAACTCCAGCCATCTCCGAGAGGGTAGTTCCCATCAACTGCAAGCCAGCCGAATCCACAGAAAAGCCCGTCGAGATGACCAAAGAGGATCCCATGGCTGCAGAGAAAAAGCAACAAGAGGGGCACTGCTGATTACAGAATGTATTCCTCCTTCATTGAAAAAAGCTGGACTTGAAAAAAAACTTTTTTATTTTCTAATCATGATTCCATGAGGCCAAATGTTATTTATCTTTTTTTAATGTGAACAACCAGAGTGTATGATAATTTTGTGGATGCAACAAAATAAACCTTCTTTTTTAACAAACTGCAATCAAAGTATTCCTTGCCTTTTCTCTTATTATCACTTATTATCAAAGGGGACTAAAATTTAGAATGCTAGAAAAAATGAAATGACCAAAATGTCTGAGGACAAAAAATAAATGTCATTTTCCAAGTACTTAAAGCACTTTTGACAAGGAGTAAATTGACACTCCAATTTCTGATTCGTTTTATTAAACTATAAAGAGTAATTCTTGCGAGACTTACACATTTCAGTTGATCACCACACTAACAACAGTATAAAGTCAAATGATATTGTCTAAGTTGAATCTGTGCAAATTCTGAGTGTGTACTTTTTTATGTTGGCAAATACCTGTGAAATAATGAACAAATTTGTCTTCAATAAAGAAAACACATTTCATCTAAAGGACAGATATCCATTCACAAACAGAATGTTGAACTTATGTTTGTAGGCTATATTTTATGACAGCAATTCATATACAGTTGCTTCCTAAATCCACTTAAAATGTATTTCTGTCACACTGCCTATCTTTATTTTTTTTTTATGCGATTTAATATGAAAAATATCTCATAATTTACAACGATATAGTGATGCTACATCTATTTACAAAAAACATAAAAACATCAAAAATGTATATAGAGACGCAACACAATTTGCACATTTTGACCATTGCCATTCTTCTCCATATCCTGAGTAATTTGCCTATATGAATGACTTAAAAAATACTTTAAGCAGAGTATTTTTAAAATCACTTTTCTGATTACCATGCCTGTTGACAAATCAGTATTTATAAACATGACAATGCTGTTTGAGAGTGTGACACCGATATACATTACAAGGATTCCCTATTACTCACCCCGTCCACATTTAGAGCCTGTGTGTGACGTCATCGCCGTGCTCTAGGGTGACGCGCAGTGGTAAATTTTGGCACTGACCGGAATATTCAGGAACTGCCTGGAACCTGAGGAGGCAGTATATATAAAGCGGTGAGCGCTCACAGTAGAGCAAACCAGACAACTCCTAGTCTACTCCAAGAGCAGTACACACAGCAAGATCTCTCCACTCTCACTGAAAATGCTGAGCCTTCACGGATTCCAGCCCTCCCTGAGCCCCTTTGTGGACTTCTACTGGCCCGTCCGCAGCCTCTGGCCTCAGGTGCGACCTCTGAACGTCCACAGAGACCTCATGCTGAGAAACATGGAGGGTGTCTCCAGCAGTTTGGAGCTCCTGAGGAATTTGCAGCGCCACATCTTCCAAGAGTTTGAGCACATTCCCGCTTCAGAGGAGATTCATCCACTTGCTTGCAACCTTGAGAAGAAGGGAGATGGTTTCGCACTGACACTGGACACCAAAGACTTTGCTCCTGAAGAGCTGTCCGTCAAACAGGTGGGCAACAAGCTCCAAGTGAGCGGCAAATCCGAGAAGAGGCACGAAGATGGAAAAGGCTCCTACTCCTACAGGGTCCAGGCCTTCAGGAGGGAGTTTGATCTGCCTGAAGGAGTGAAGTCTGAGGCTGTGACCTGCAGTTTGGCAGAAGGAAAGCTTCACATTGAAGCTCCAGGAGAACAAACTCCAGCCATCTCCGAGAGGGTAGTTCCCATCAACTGCAAGCCAGCCGAATCCACAGAAAAGCCCGTCGAGATGACCAAAGAGGATCCCATGGCTGCAGAGAAAAAGCAACAAGAGGGGCACTGCTGATTACAGAATGTATTCCTCCTTGATTGAAAAAAGCTGGACTTGAAAAAAAATCTTTTTTTATTTTCTAATTATGATTCCATGAGGCCAAATGTTATTTATCTTTTTTAATGTGAACAACCAGAGTGTATGATAATTTTGTGGATGCAACAAAATAAACCTTCTTTTTTAACAAACTGCAATCAAAGTATTCCTTGCCTTTTCTCTTATTATCAAAGGGGACTAAAATTTAGAATGCTAGAAAAAGTGAAAAATAAATGTAATTTTCTAAGTACTTAAAGCACTTTTGACAAGGAGTAAATTGACACTCCAATTTCTGATTTCTTTTATTAAACTATAAAGATTAATTCTTGCAAGACTTACACATTTCAGTTGATCACCAGACTTACAACAGTATAAAGTCAAATGATATTGTCTAAGTTGAATCTGTGCAAATTCTGAGTGTGTACTTTTTTATGTTGGCAAATACCTGTGAAATAATGAACAAATTTTTCTTCAATAAAGAAAACACACTTATCTAAAGGACAGATATCCATTCACAAACAGAATGTTGAACTTATGTATGTAGGCTATATTTTATGACAGCAATTCATATACAGTTGCTTCCTAAATCCACTTAAAATGTATTTCTGCCACACTGCCTATCTTTATTTTTTTTTTATGCGATTTAATATGAAAAATATCTCATAATTTACAACGATATAGTGATGCTACATCTATTTACAAAAAACATAATAACATCAAAAATGTATATAGAGACGCAACACAATTTGCACATTTTGACCATTGCCATTCTTCTCCATATCCTGAGTAATTTGCCTATATGAATGACTTAAAAAATACTTTAAGCAGGGTATTTTTAAAATCACTTTTCTGATTACCACGCCTGTTGACAAATCAGTATTTATAAACATGACAATGCTGTTTGAGAGTGTGACACCGATATACATTACAAGGATTCCCTATTACTCACCCCGTCCACATTTAGAGCCTGTGTGTCACATCATCGCCGTGCTCTAGGGTGACGCGCAGTGGTAAATCTTGGCACTGACCGGAATATTCAGGAACTGCCTGGAACCTGAGGAGGCAGTATATATAAAGCGGTGAGCTCTCACAGTAGAGCAAACCAGACAACTCCTAGTCTACTCCAAGAGCAGTACACACAGCAAGATCTCTCCACTCTCACTGAAAATGCTGAGCCTTCACGGATTCCAGCCCTCCCTGAGCCCCTTTGTGGACTTCTACTGGCCCGTCCGCAGCCTCTGGCCTCAGGTGCGACCTCTGAACGTCCACAGAGACCTCATGCTGAGAAACATGGAGGGTGTCTCCAGCAGTTTGGAGCTCCTGAGGAATTTGCAGCGCCACATCTTCCAAGAGTTTGAGCACATTCCCGCTTCAGAGGAGATTCATCCACTTGCTTGCAACCTTGAGAAGAAGGGAGATGGTTTCGCACTGACACTGGACACCAAAGACTTTGCTCCTGAAGAGCTGTCCGTCAAACAGGTGGGCAACAAGCTCCAAGTGAGCGGCAAATCCGAGAAGAGGCACGAAGATGGAAAAGGCTCCTACTCCTACAGGGTCCAGGCCTTCAGGAGGGAGTTTGATCTGCCTGAAGGAGTGAAGTCTGAGGCTGTGACCTGCAGTTTGGCAGAAGGAAAGCTTCACATTGAAGCTCCAGGAGAACAAACTCCAGCCATCTCCGAGAGGGTAGTTCCCATCAACTGCAAGCCAGCCGAATCCACAGAAAAGCCCGTCGAGATGACCAAAGAGGATCCCATGGCTGCAGAGAAAAAGCAACAAGAGGGGCACTGCTGATTACAGAATGTATTCCTCCTTGATTGAAAAAAGCTGGACTTGAAAAAAAAAACCTTTTTTATTTTCTAATCATGATTCCATGAGGCCAAATGTTATTTATCTTTTTTTTAATGTGAACAACCAGAGTGTATGATAATTGTGTGGATGCAACAAAATAAACCTTCTTTTTTAACAAACTGCAATCAAAGTATTCCTTGCCTTTTCTCTTATTATCACTTATTATCAAAGGGGACAAAAATTTAGAATGCTAGAAAAAGTGAAATGACCAAAATGTCTGAGGAGAAAAAATAAATGTAATTTTCTAAGTACTTAAAGCACTGTTGACAAGGAGTAGATTGACACTCCAATTTCTGATTCTTTTTATTAAACTATAAAGAGTAATTCTTGCAAGACTTACACATTGCAGTTGATCACCACACTAACAACAGTATAAAGTCAAATGACATTGTCTAAGTTGAATCTGTGCAAATTCTGACTGTGTACTTTTTTATGTTGGCAAATACCTGTGAAATAATGAACAAATTTGTCTTCACTAAAGAAAACACATTTATCTGAAGGACAGATATCCATTCACAAACAGAATGTTGAACTTATGTTTGTAGGCTATATTTTATGACAGCAATTCATATACAGTTGCTTCCTAAATCCACTTAAAATGTATTTATGTCACACTGCCTATCTTTATTTTTTTTATGTGACTTAATATGAAAAATATCTCATAATTTACAACGATATAGTGATGCTACATCTATTTACAAAAACATAAAAACATCATACATGTATATAGAGAGGCAACACAATTTGCACATTTTGACCATTGCCATTCTTCTCCATATCCTTGTTCATTTACCTACATGAATGACTAAAAAAATACTTTAAGCAGAGTATTTTTAAAATCACTTTTCTGATTACCACGCCTGTTGACAAATCAGTATTTATAAACATGACAATGCTGTCTGAGAGTGGACACCGATATACATTACAAGGATTCCCTATTACTCACCCCGTCCACATTTAGAACCTGTGTGTGACGTCATCGCCGTGCTCTAGGGTGACGCGCAGTGGTAAATCTTGGCACTGACCGGAATATTCAGGAACTGCCTGGAACCTGAGGAGGCAGTATATATAAAGCGGTGAGCTCTCACAGTAGAGCAAACCAGACAACTCCTGGTCTACTCCAAGAGCAGTACACACAGCAAGATCTCTCCACTCTCTCCACATTGAAGCTCCAGGAGAACAAACTCCAGCCATCTCCGAGAGGGTAGTTCCCATCAACTGCAAGCCAGCCGAATCCACAGAAAAGCCCGTCGAGATGACCAAAGAGGATCCAGTGGCTGCAGAAAAGATGCAATGAGAAGCTCACTGCTGTTTACAGAATCTATTGTTCCTAGATTTAAAAAGCTGGACTTTAAAAATCTTTTTCATTTTCTAATCATGATTCCAAGAGGCCAAATGCTATTTATCTTTTTTTAATGTGAACAACCAGTGTATGATATTTTTGTGGAGTCAAAATAAATCTCCTTTTTAACCCTTATGGGGTCTTCGGGTCTGTGGGACCCGTTTTCAGTTTTCAGGTTAAGAAAAAGGATACAAGCAATTATTTTATCAAACTAAGATTCATTGGCCTTGGCTCATTTTGTGTGAGGAACATAAATCAGAAGGATTTTTTTGTGACCCCCCCTCCTACACCCCCTGTAAATTTATATTACATACAGGGTCTCGCGGTCCAGTGGACCCGGGATGAGTTTAAGTGTGAAAATCATAGGTTCTGTGGGCCTGTATGTGTTGGTTAAAGCTAGTGACTGGGCTCTTTGGTAAGCACCCAGAGTGCATTATGAAGTGTATGGACCCAAGATGGGCAGAAAAACGCAATATACATCCCCAAAATGCAAGACGTATTTAGACAATATACAGTAAATCTCTGCCCCTGGTGTGGTATGGTGTAGTATGGTGGTATGATATGAAAATAGGATAACACTTTATTTTGCCTTGTCACTGTAAGACTGTATCTACCTAATTATGTACCCTGGTACATTTATACATTGTTATACAGGTTGTACTACTGCTAGGTACATACATTGTCACAGCGATACTGTAAAAGTGAACTGGGGTCAATGGGGCTAATGTGCTCAAACAGAGGTTTTATGACCTGATCAGATTAAATTTCTACCTAAATTGAAATAAATAATCCAGTTTGCTTTTATAAAAACTTATTTCATTTCTATATCTGATGATATTTCTTCAGGTATGCCTATTTAAGGATGGATTTCCTTATTTTGTTAGTTTTTCATGAAAAAATGCTTAAAAACGATTGGCATTTCTAAGCATAAATGTGATTTAACAAAGGTAAAGAGGATATATCTGACCCCTGTTTTGTTTATTTTACTTGCAATTGAGTTGAAGTAAACATTTGCAGAAGATTTTAACAAAGAAATGTTTGTTTATGTTAAATTAAAAGGCCTTAAATGCAATGGGTCCACCAGACCCGGAAGGATCTTCTGTGTAACAAAAAACGAAGACCCTATGAGGGTTATTAAACCACAATGAAAGTATTCCTTGCATTTTTCTCTTATTAACACAGGGGAGCAACATAAGCATAAAGGCAAATGACAAAGTCTAAGATGAATCTGTAGAAGTTTTGACTACATAGTTTATTTATGAACTTTTTTAAAATTTGTCTTCAACAAGGAAAAAAATAAATTAATCTACAGGGTAGATATGCATTCACAAAAGTAATTTGGAACATTTACAGTACATTTTCTTCAGGCAGGCATACTGTTCCTTCCTAAATCCACACCACATGACTAATTTCCTTCACAACTTTTGTCATTTTTTTCATGTGAATTATGGAAAATACCTTTGTATTTATTACAGTAAGATGATGATGGTTACATGACTTTACACAAAAAATAAAAATAGCAGAAATTTATGCTGGGACACAACAGTTTTCACATTGTCAAGATGTCTATTCTTCTCTATAGCCTGAGTAGCCTAAGGCATGTAAATGAGTTTAAAAATTACTTTGAGTTGATCATTTTTAAAATCACTTTCCTCTAACACAGTTCCCCCTTTCATACGTTTATGTTTCGGATGATTATCAATATACATGTAAATGATTTCAAACAAAAACATAGGCCTACACATAGCCTAGTAAAACACTGCCTTCTGAATCAGAGAATGACAATCTGATTGTTTTTATTGCTCTGAGATGAGTGTTTATGTTAGTTGAGCACACCCAAACACACACACACACACACACAAAATGGGAAAAAATAGGATAATAAATAGGTTGTTGTACTCCCCATAAATTTAGATGACACTCTAGATGAGAGTTTGCACTCTGCTGAAAGTCTGTGAGATAGTAAAGGATGCAACATTGCTACGGCTAACAACAATACTGGTAATAGAAGCCAAGTAAAGTATTTTTTTAAAAAGAGGCTCTCCGAGTCCCAGGCACTAGATCATGATCTTATCTCTTAGTTTGACTTTAAATGTTACTTTCCGGCACCAAATACCGTAAAGAAAATACTGTTATAGAAGCCAGTCCACAAATATAGACAAAAATGCTGAAGGACTGCATTAGAAGATTACATACAAAACAAATACAAAAACTGAAAAAACACCAAATACTCACAAAGACAAACCTGACACACTCATACACCAACCACACACACTGAAAGACTAGCCATAAGACTGAAGAGATGAGCCACCACACACACCACACACACCACCACACACACATGAGCACAGCCCACACCAGCAGCCAAAGCCATCGCAGAGGAGCTAAGAGGAGGAAGAGAGGCCCAGATGAAGCTGCTTCCTAAGAGATAAAAAACACAAAATGACGTTTACAGATAAAACTGCCCATCAGGTCTGGCAATTATACAGTGTAAACAACATGTCCTACATGCTAAAATTGTAAATAGCTGGTGAAAGAAAAAAAAAACAGATCACCTCATCTATATGGTCAGATTGGGTCTTGAAAAAATCTTCAGAAGGTTGTTCTTCCTGTAAAACTTTGTAGAAGGAGGATTTAAACATGTCAATATTTATCCTACCAGATTAGATCAAGATGTTTCAAAAGACTATGCAAAAACTTTACAGAAACAAAGGGAGAACAAAAGTGTGTGAGTGAGTGAGTGTGTGTGTGTGTGTGTGTGTGTGTGTGTGTGTGTGTGAGTGTGAGAGAGAGAGAGAGAGAGAGAGAGAGAGAGAGAGAGAGAGAGAGAGAGAGAGAAACACTCACAGTCAGCAGGTTGAGCAAAGGTTGAGTCTGAGAACATCTGAGAATCTTTAAGAGCCTGTTCTGTTCTTTGTAGCCGCATAGAAGCTTTACAGAGGGAAGAGTTACAGTTTTTAAGATTAACAACTTTATTAATGTCATGCGACAACTTAATGAGGACGCAATCTTCCTTATTTATATAAAATTTCAACAGAGGGAGAGAGAGAAAGAGACTCACTGTACACAGAAATGAAAAGGAGCAGTGCAATGACTAGAAGAACCCCGAGGTCTTGTCTCCCTGGCCACCCGGGTGCTGAAGGCAGGCGCAGACGCTGAGTATACTATACATTAATGTCAACACAGGCAGAAACACAGAAAGAGACTCACTGTAATGAAAAGGGGCAGTGAAATAACTAGAAAAAGGTCCCAAGGTCTTGTTTCCCTGCCCTAGTCACCAGGGTGCTGAAGTCAGGCGCACACTCTGAGTACACTATATTAATATCAACATTCAAATTCAAGTATGCTATATTGAAAAAATGTAGCATATTTGCATGGACATGAACAATAGAGTAGGTATTTAAAGATTTGTGGACAGCTTTGTTTTATAGATTAATCAAAGGATAGGCCTACAGGACAGCCTATTCAGGGATAAATCCAATCTTTTTTCTAGTATTTGTCATACACAATCAGTAGATTAGGCCCAAGGCTATTTGGACAATTTTCTAGGCCTTTGTGTTTCAGCCCAAAACCAATTTACGTACATTTAGCTAAATCTTTTTTTCTCACCCTATTGGTCTGAAATAACCAACTGATAAAGGAATATTCCAACTTTTTATGAAATTGGTTTATTCACAGTTTCACCTGGAGTTACATATGTGGGTGAGAGCATTTTGGTCTCAGTGCGTGCGTTTTCTTCATCTGGCAGACCCAATCTGAGCTTTAGCTTAGCATAAGCGCTGGAATGTAATGTTCCCAAAGAGTTGCTATCTGGCTACTTTACTGTACATTCCAGCACCAATGCTAAGCTAAAAGGGGTGAATAATCAATTTTCATAAAAAGGTGAAGTATTCCTTTAAGATATCACAGTAGCCTATGGTCTTGATATTGATATCAAGTATAAATGAGCACCTGATCAAAATCAATTTGACACTACAAATGCACGTTTCCTCTTGTGCCTCTAAATCTGCTCAGAGCAAGTTTGTTCAATAGCCTATAATAACGTTTGCTGTAGGCTATTTCCAATTCGCTGTTTCCTGATTAACTTAAAACAGACAGCGAAACTTTATCCTCAAAAAACATCTTTGATGACAAGTGAAATCATTTTTGTTTACGCACCTGCCCACCTCGTCGATATGCTTCTATAACGTTACTCAATCTGAAGTCTCTCACAATGTGCCTCTCATCTGGACAGATTCTTCTACATTCTGGACAATGGTAGTTTTGACGACCCCTAAGCTCATTTATACACCGAAGACAAAAATTATGTCCACAAGGATAATGGTGAGGTTCATTTAAAAGCTCTAAACATACAATACAAGTCAATTCCGACTCAATATTGGCCATTATGGACCTCGAGACTAACAAAACGCAAATCGAAACTAAAACCGAATGTGGGCTGTGACCGACATGCAACATTCGAAAGCAGAGCCAATTGCATAGGGACGTTGTGTGGCAAGTCGTTTTTTAATTTATAATATGCCGTTTTAACATTTAATATATATGGGCAATTCAATTCCACGAAAAAGTCAACATCACCTTAGAAATTAAAGTGTCATCTACATGGACGTACAAATTATTTCAGAACTTGCAATAAGCCTACAAAAAACTTCAATCTATAGGCTAAATGTAAATGATCGACAGAGCAAGTTTCGAAATGTATTTGATAAAAATTTACCCTATTCAACCATAATGTAGGCTAAGTTTATAGAGGGCTTATGAGCATAAAGTTGGTGATAACACACAAAGCTACAATTTTATCAATTATTATCTATTTTTATATTAAGCCTCTCTATTTCAGTTGTTACGGGTTAAAATGTCATGTCAATAATGCAATTGCCCATATATTATTTTATCTATCTATCTATCTATCTATCTATCTATCTATCTATCTGTCTGTCTGTCTGTCTGTCTCTGTCTAAAAGGTGTGCATTGAAGTGGACATACCGTACTGTAGCACATGAAGGGTTATATTTTGATTGTAGTTATTATTGGTGCGTTTCCACTACGGGGTAAAACCCCGGTGTCTGGGGTAAAGCCTCAGACTTTTCCCGTTTCCACTACCAGGGCCAGACCGGGGCCGGGGCTCAAATGGCCTCAGGCCGGCCCCAGAGTTGACCAGGGCCAAACCAGGGCCAAACTGGGGCTTTTGGAATGGAACATGATGCAATAATAAAACTGAAGAATTTTAAAAACGTTCAGGTAGCATTTATTTAGTGTTGCCTTGCAACATAAATGGTTAAGCTTGTGCTACTGTCGCTAAGCAAGTTTAAAAGTTCTTAGCATTGTGATGAAAAACCCCGGTGCTTTAGCTAATGGAAACGCAACTCTGGGGCCAAACTCCGGTGTTTGAGCCCGGGGAAAAGCCTCGGGCCGGCCCCGGGCCGTAGTGGAAACGCAACTGTATAAAGGCCTTGAAATATTACAGTAAACACATTTGCAACATAAGCTTAATCTCACCACTACCACACAACAACATTATAGAAACAATTTTTGTGTTTGATTCATCCACACTCAGTAGACAGTAAATATACCATAATTTGAGTACCCTGTTCATTAAAGAGACATGAAATAAATAAAATTATGGTATATTTACTGTCTACTGAGTGTGGATGAATCAAACACAAAAATTGTTTCTATAATGTTGTTGTGTGGTAGTGGTGAGATTAAGCTTATGTTGCAAATGTGTTTACTGTAATATTTCAAGGCCTTTATACAGTTTCAGGCCATCTAGTGGTGAATAAATAAATGTTTGACTGAAAGAACATAGCAAGGAAGCTGCAGTTACCTTGCTAAAACAGATGATGAACCAATCCAGAGATGACCTACCACTGATCAGTCTACACTACACCATGAAGGCAGACAAGTGAGAAATAACAAAGGAAATACTGCCACCTATTGTCACCTTCCTTCATGCCGTCAGATGCAATGACAACCTTACAGTAATTGCATATATGTAATGGTCTAACTACAGACCAACTTCTGGTAGAGAATTTTTTTGTTTTTAGTTTTGGCTTCATT
>JAODXP020000030.1:2553029-2587924 GCA_027497455.2 Sardinella longiceps
GACCATTGCCATTCTTCTCCATATCCTGAGTAATTTGCCTATATGAATGACTAAAAAAATACTTTAAGCAGAGTATTTTTAAAATCACTTTTCTGATTACCACGCCTGTTGACAAATCAGTATTTATAAACATGACAATGCTGTTTGAGAGTGTGACACCGATATACATTACAAGGATTACCTATTACTCACCCCGTCCACATTTAGAGCCTGTGTGTGACGTCATCGCCGTGCTCTAGGGTGACGCGCAGTGGTAAATTTTGGCACTGACCGGAATATTCAGGAACTGCCTGGAACCTGAGGAGGCAGTATATATAAAGCGGTGAGCTCTCACAGTAGAGCAAACCAGACAACTCCTAGTCTACTCCAAGAGCAGTACACACAGCAAGATCTCTCCACTCTCACTGAAAATGCTGAGCCTTCAGGGATTCCAGCCCTCCCTAAGCCCCTTTGTGGACTTCTACTGGCCCGTCCGCAGCCTCTGGCCTCAGGTGCGACCTCTGAACGTCCACAGAGACCTCATGCTGAGAAACATGGAGGGTGTCTCCAGCAGTTTGGAGCTCCTGAGGAATTTGCAGCGCCAGATCTTCCAAGAGTTTGAGCACATTCCCGCTTCAGAGGAGATTCATCCACTTGCTTGCAACCTTGAGAAGAAGGGAGATGGTTTCGCTCTGACTCTGGACACCAAAGACTTTGCTCCTGAAGAGCTGTCCGTCAAACAGGTGGGCAACAAGCTCCAAGTGAGCGGCAAATCCGAGAAGAGGCACGAAGATGGAAAAGGCTCCTACTCCTACAGGGTCCAGGCCTTCAGGAGGGAGTTTGATCTGCCTGAAGGAGTGAAGCCTGAGGCTGTGACCTGCAGTTTGGCAGAGGGAAAGCTTCACATCGAAGCTCCAGGAGAACAAACTCCAGCCATCTCCGAGAGGGTAGTTCCCATCAACTGCAAGCCAGCCGAATCCACAGAAAAGCCCGTCGAGATGACCAAAGAGGATCCCATGGCTGCAGAGAAAAGCAACAAGAGGGGCACTGCTGATTACAGAATGTATTCCTCCTTGATTGAAAAAAGCTGGACTTGAAAAAAATCTTTTTTATTTTCTAATCATGATTCCATGAGGCCAAATGTTATTTTTCTTTTTTTAATGTGAACAACCAGAGTGTATGATAATTTTGTGGATGCAACAAAATAAACCTTTTTTAACAAACTGCAATCAAAGTATTCCTTGCCTTTTCTCTTATTATCAAAGGGGACTAATATTTAGAATGCTAGAAAAAGTGAAATGACCAAAATGTCTGAGGACAAAAAATAAATTGTAATTTTCTAAGTACTTAAAGCACTTTTGACAAGGAGTAAATTGACACTCCAATTTCTGATTTCTTTTATTAAACTATAAAGATTCATTCTTGCGAGACTTACACATTTCAGTTGATCACCACACTAACAACAGTATGAAGTCAAATGACATTTTCTAAGTTGAATCTGTGCAAATTCTGACTGTGTACTTTTTTATGTTGGCAAATACCTGTGAAATAATGAACAAATTAATTTGTCTTCAATAAAGAAAACACATTTATCTAAAGGACAGATATCCATTCACAAACAGAATGTTCATCTTATGTATGTATATTTTATGACAGCAATTCATATAGAGCTGCTTCCTAAATCCACTTAAAATGTATTTATGTCACACTGTCTATCTTTATTTTTTTTATGCGACTTAATATGACAAAATATCTCATAATTTACAACGATAAAGTGATGCTACATCTATTTACAAAAATATAAAAACATCAAAAATGTATATTGAGACGCAACACAATTTGCACATTTTCACCATTGCCATTCTTCTCCATATCCTGAGTAATTTGCCTATATGAATGACTAAAAAAATACTTTAAGCAGAGTATTTTTAAAATCACTTTTCTGATTACCACGCCTGTTGACAAATCAGTATTTATAAACATGACAATGCTGTTTGAGAGTGTGACACCGATATACATTACAAGGATTCCCTATTACTCACCCCGTCCACATTTAGAGCCTGTGTGTGACGTCATCGCCGTGCTCTAGGGTGACGCGCAGTGGTAAATTTTGGCACTGACCGGAATATTCAGGAACTGCCTGGAACCTGAGGAGGCAGTATATATAAAGCGGTGAGCTCTCACAGTAGAGCAAACCAGACAACTCCTAGTCTACTCCGAGAGCAGTCCACACAACAAGATCTCTCCACTCTCACTGAAAATGCTGAGCCTTCAGGGATTCCAGCCCTCCCTAAGCCCCTTTGTGGACTTCTACTGGCCCGTCCGCAGCCTCTGGCCTCAGGTGCGACCTCTGAACGTCCACAGAGACCTCATGCTGAGAAACATGGAGGGTGTCTCCAGCAGTTTGGAGCTCCTGAGGAATTTGCAGCGCCAGATCTTCCAAGAGTTTGAGCACATTCCCGCTTCAGAGGAGATTCATCCACTTGCTTGCAACCTTGAGAAGAAGGGAGATGGTTTCGCTCTGACTCTGGACACCAAAGACTTTGCTCCTGAAGAGCTGTCCGTCAAACAGGTGGGCAACAAGCTCCAAGTGAGCGGCAAATCCGAGAAGAGGCACGAAGATGGAAAAGGCTCCTACTCCTACAGGGTCCAGGCCTTCAGGAGGGAGTTTGATCTGCCTGAAGGAGTGAAGCCTGAGGCTGTGACCTGCAGTTTGGCAGAAGGAAAGCTTCACATTGAAGCTCCAGGAGAACAAACTCCAGCCATCTCCGAGAGGGTAGTTCCCATCAACTGCAAGCCAGCCGAATCCACAGAAAAGCCCGTCGAGATGACCAAAGAGGATCCCATGGCTGCAGAGAAAAAGCAACAAGAGGGGCACTGCTGATTACAGAATGTATTCCTCCTTGATTGAAAAAAGCTGGACTTGAAAAAAATCTTTTCTATTTTCTAATCATGATTCCATGAGGCCAAATGTTATTTATCTTTTTTTTAATGTGAACAACCAGAGTGTATGATAATTTTGTGGATGCAACAAAATAAACCTTTTTTAACAAACTGCAATCAAAGTATTCCTTGCATTTTCTCTTATTGTCAAAGGGGACTAAAATTTAGAATGCTAGAAAAAGTGAAATGACCAAAATGTCTGAGGACAAAAAATAAATGTCATTTTCTAAGTACTTAAAGCACTGTTGACAAGGAGTAAATTGTCACTCCAATTTCTGATTCTTTTCATTAAACTATAAAGAGTAATTCTTGCAAGACTTACACATTTCAGTTGATCACCACACTAACAACAGTATAAAGTCAAATGACATTTTCTAACTTGAATCTGTGCAAATTCTGACTGTGTACTTTTTTATGTTGGCAAATACCTGTGAAATAATGAACAAATTAATTTGTCTTCAATAAAGAAGACACATTTATCTAAAGGACAGATATCCATTCACAAACAGAATGTTCAACTTATGTATGTATATTTTCTGACAGCAATTCATATACAGTTGCTTCCTAAATCCACTTAAAATGTATTTCTGTCACACTGTCTATCTTTATTTTTTTTATGCGACTTAATATGAAAAATATCTCATAATTTACAACGACAAAGTGATGCTACATCTATTTACAAAAAACATAATAACATCAAAAATTTATATAGAGACGCAACACAATTTGCACATTTTCACCATTGCCATTCATTTCCATATCCTGAGTAATTTGCCTCTATGAATGACTAAAAAAATACTTTAAGCAGAGTATTTTTAAAATCACTTTTCTGATTACCACGCCTGTTGACAAATCAGTATTTATAAACATGACAATGCTGTTTGAGAGTGTGACACCGATATACATTACAAGGATTCCCTATTACTCACCCCGTCCACATTTAGAGCCTGTGTGTGACGTCATCGCCGTGCTCTAGGGTGACGCGCAGTGGTAAATCTTGGCACTGACCGGAATATTCAGGAACTGCCTGGAACCTGAGGAGGCAGTATATATAAAGCGGTGAGCTCTCACAGTAGAGCAAACCAGACAACTCCTAGTCTACTCCAAGAGCAGTACACACAGCAAGATCTCTCCACTCTCACTGAAAATGCTGAGCCTTCAGGGATTCCAGCCCTCCCTGAGCCCCTTTGTGGACTTCTACTGGCCCGTCCGCAGCCTCTGGCCTCAGGTGCGACCTCTGAACGTCCACAGAGACCTCATGCTGAGAAACATGGAGGGTGTCTCCAGCAGTTTGGAGCTCCTGAGGAATTTGCAGCACCAGATCTTCCAAGAGTTTGAGCACATTCCCGCTTCAGAGGAGATTCATCCACTTGCTTGCAACCTTGAGAAGAAGGAAGATGGTTTCGCTCTGACTCTGGACACCAAAGACTTTGCTCCTGAAGAGCTGTCCGTCAAACAGGTGGGCAACAAGCTCCAAGTGAGCGGCAAATCCGAGAAGAGGCACGAAGATGGAAAAGGCTCCTACTCCTACAGGGTCCAGGCCTTCAGGAGGGAGTTTGATCTGCCTGAAGGAGTGAAGTCTGAGGCTGTGACCTGCAGTTTGGCAGAAGGAAAGCTTCACATTGAAGCTCCAGGAGAACAAACTCCAGCCATCTCCGAGAGGGTAGTTCCCATCAACTGCAAGCCAGCCGAATCCACAGAAAAGCCCGTCGAGATGACCAAAGAGGATCCCATGGCTGCAGAGAAAAAGCAACAAGAGGGGCACTGCTGATTACAGAATGTATTCCTCCTTGATTGAAAAAAGCTGGACTTGAAAAAAATCTTTTTTATTTTCTAATCATGATTCCATGAGGCCAAATGTTATTTATCTTTTTTTAATGTGAACAACCAGAGTGTATGATAATTTTGTGGATGCAACAAAATAAACCTTCTTTTTAACAAACTGCAATCAAAGTATTCCTTGCCTTTTCTCTTATTATCACTTATTATCAAAGGGGACTAAAATTTAGAATGCTAGAAAAAATGAAATGACCAAAATGTCTGAGGACAAAAAATAAATGTCATTTTCCAAGTACTTAAAGCACTTTTGACAAGGAGTAAATTGACACTCCAATTTCTGATTCGTTTTATTAAACTATAAAGAGTAATTCTTGCGAGACTTACACATTTCAGTTGATCACCACACTAACAACAGTATAAAGTCAAATGACATTTTCTAACTTGAATCTGTGCAAATTCTGACTGTGTACTTTTTTATGTTGGCAAATACCTGTGAAATAATGAACAAATTTGTCTTCAATAAAGAAAACACTCTCATCTAAAGGACAGATATCCATTCACAAACAGAATGTTGAACTTATGTATATTTTATGACAGCAATTCATATACAGTTGCTTCCTAAATCCACTGAAAATGTATTTCTGTCACACTCCCTATCTTTATTTTTTTATGCGATTTAATATGAAAAATATCTCATAATTTACAACGATATAGTGATGCTACATCTATTTACAAAAACATAAAAACATCAAAAATGTATATTGAGACGCATCACAATTTGCACATTTTGACCATTGCCATTCTTTTCCAAATCCTGAGTAATTTGCCTATATGAATGACTAAAAAAATACTTTAAGCAGAGTATTTTTGAAATCACTTTTCTGATTACCACGCCTGTTGACAAATCAGTATTTATAAACATGACAATGCTGTTTGAGAGTGTGACACCGATATACATTACAAGGATTCCCTATTACTCACCCCGTCTACAATTAGAGCCTGTGTGTGACGTCATCGCCGTGCTCTAGGGTGACGCGCAGTGGTAAATTTTGGCACTGACCGGAATATTCAGGAACTGCCTGGAACCTGAGGAGGCAGTATATAAGCGGTGAGCCCTCACAGTAGAGCAAACCAGACAACTCCTAGTCTACTCCAAGAGCAGTACACACAGCAAGATCTCTCCACTCTCACTGAAAATGCTGAGCCTTCACGGATTCCAGCCCTCCCTGAGCCCCTTTGTGGACTTCTACTGGCCCGTCCGCAGCCTCTGGCCTCAGGTGCGACCTCTGAACGTCCACAGAGACCTCATGCTGAGAAACATGGAGGGTGTCTCCAGCAGTTTGGAGCTCCTGAGGAATTTGCAGCACCAGATCTTCCAAGAGTTTGAGCACATTCCCGCTTCAGAGGAGATTCATCCACTTGCTTGCAACCTTGAGAAGAAGGGAGATGGTTTCGCACTGACACTGGACACCAAAGACTTTGCTCCTGAAGAGCTGTCCGTCAAACAGGTGGGCAACAAGCTCCAAGTGAGCGGCAAATCCGAGAAGAGGCATGAAGATGGAAAAGGCTCCTACTCCTACAGGGTCCAGGCCTTCAGGAGGGAGTTTGATCTGCCTGAAGGAGTGAAGTCTGAGGCTGTGACCTGCAGTTTGGCAGAAGGAAAGCTTCACATTGAAGCTCCAGGAGAACAAACTCCAGCCATCTCCGAGAGGGTAGTTCCCATCAACTGCAAGCCAGCCGAATCCACAGAAAAGCCCGTCGAGATGACCAAAGAGGATCCCATGGCTGCAGAGAAAAAGCAACAAGAGGGGCACTGCTGATTACAGAATGTATTCCTCCTTGATTGAAAAAAGCTGGACTTGAAAAAAACTTTTTTATTTTCTAATCATGATTCCATGAGGCCAAATGTTATTTTTCTTTTTTTAATGTGAACAACCAGAGTGTATGATAATTTTGTGGATGCAACAAAATAAACCTTTTTTAACAAACTGCAATCAAAGTATTCCTTGCCTTTTCTCTTATTATCACTTATTATCAAAGGGGACTAAAATTTAGAATGCTAGAAAAAATGAAATGACCAAAATGTCTGAGGACAAAAAATAAATGTCATTTTCCAAGTACTTAAAGCACTTTTGACAAAGGAGTAAATTGACACTCCAATTTCTGATTCGTTTTATTAAACTATAAAGAGTAATTCTTGCGAGACTTACACATTTCAGTTGATCACCACACTAACAACAGTATAAAGTCAAATGACATTTTCTAACTTGAATCTGTGCAAATTCTGACTGTGTACTTTTTTATGTTGGCAAATACCTGTGAAATAATGAACAAATTTGTCTTCAATAAAGAAAACACTCTCATCTAAAGGACAGATATCCATTCACAAACAGAATGTTGAACTTATGTATATTTTATGAGAGCAATTCATATACAGTTGCTTCCTAAATCCACTTAAAATGTATTTCTGTCACACTGCCTATCTTTATTTTTTTATGCGATTCAATATGAAAAATATCTCATAATTTACAACGATATAGTGATGCTACATCTATTTACAAAAACATAAAAACATCAAAAACGTATATTGAGACGCATCACAATTTGCACATTTTGACCATTGCCATTCTTTTCCAAATCCTGAGTAATTTGCCTATATGAATGACTAAAAAATACTTTCAGCAGAGTATTTTTGAAATCACTTTTCTGATTACCACGCCTGTTGACAAATCAGTATTTATAAACATGACAATGCTGTTTGAGAGTGTGACACCGATATACATTACAAGGATTCCCTATTACTCACCCCGTCCACATTTAGAGCCTGTGTGTGACGTCATCGCCGTGCTCTAGGGTGACGCGCAGTGTTAAATTTTGGCACTGACCGGAATATTCAGGAACTGCCTGGAACCTGAGGAGGCAGTATAAAGCGGTGAGCCCTCACAGTAGAGCAAACCAGACAACTCCTAGTCTACTCCAAGAGCAGTACACACAGCAAGATCTCTCCACTCTCACTGAAAATGCTGAGCCTTCACGGATTCCAGCCCTCCCTGAGCCCCTTTGTGGACTTCTACTGGCCCGTCCGCAGCCTCTGGCCTCAGGTGCGACCTCTGAACGTCCACAGAGACCTCATGCTGAGAAAGATGGAGGGTGTCTCCAGCAGTTTGGAGCTCCTGAGGAATTTGCAGCGCCACATCTTCCAAGAGTTTGAGCACATTCCCGCTTCAGAGGAGATTCATCCACTTGCTTGCAACCTTGAGAAGAAGGGAGATGGTTTCGCTCTGACTCTGGACACCAAAGACTTTGCTCCTGAAGAGCTGTCCGTCAAACAGGTGGGCAACAAGCTCCAAGTGAGCGGCAAATCCGAGAAGAGGCACGAAGATGGAAAAGGCTCCTACTCCTACAGGGTCCAGGCCTTCAGGAGGGAGTTTGATCTGCCTGAAGGAGTGAAGTCTGAGGCTGTGACCTGCAGTTTGGCAGAAGGAAAGCTTCACATTGAAGCTCCAGGAGAACAAACTCCAGCCATCTCCGAGAGGGTAGTTCCCATCAACTGCAAGCCAGCCGAATCCACAGAAAAGCCCGTCGAGATGACCAAAGAGGATCCCATGGCTGCAGAGAAAAAGCAACAAGAGGGGCACTGCTGATTACAGAATGTATTCCTCCTTCATTGAAAAAAGCTGGACTTGAAAAAAAACTTTTTTATTTTCTAATCATGATTCCATGAGGCCAAATGTTATTTATCTTTTTTTAATGTGAACAACCAGAGTGTATGATAATTTTGTGGATGCAACAAAATAAACCTTTTTTTAACAAACTGCAAACAAAGTATTCCTTGCCTTTTCTCTTATCATCAAAGGGGACTAAAATTTAGAATGCTAGAAAAAGTGAAATGACCAAAATGTCTGAGGACAAAAAATAAATTGAATTTTCTAAGTACTTAAAGCACTTTTGACAAGGAGTAAATTGACACTCCAATTTCTGATTTCTTTTATTAAACTATAAAGATTCATTCTTGCGAGACTTACACATTTCAGTTGATCACCACACTAACAACAGTATAAAGTCAAATGACATTTTCTAAGTTGAATCTGTGCAAATTCTGACTGTGTTCTTTTTTATGTTGGCAAATACCTGTGAAATAATGAACAAATTTGTCTTCAATAAAGAAAACATACTTAACTAAAGGACAGATATCCATTCACAAACAGAATGTTGAACTTATGTATGTATATTTTATGACAGCAATTCATATACAGTTGCTTCCTAAATCCACTTAAAATGTATTTCTGTCACACTGCCTATCTTTATTTTTTTTATGCGATTTAATATGAAAAATATCTCATAATTTACAACGATATAGTGATGCTACATCTATTTACAAAAACATAAAAATATCAAAAATGTATATAGAGAGGCAACACAATTTGCACATTTTGACCATTGCCATTCTTCTCCATATCCTGAGTAATTTGCCTATAGGAATGACTTAAAAAATACTTTAAGCAAAGTATTTTTAAAATCGCTTTTCTGATTACCACGCCTGTTGACAAATCAGTATTTATAAACATGACAATGCTGTTTGAGAGTGTGACACCGATATACATTACAAGGATTCCCTATTACTCACCCCGTCCACATTTAGAGCCTGTGTGTGACGTCATCGCCGTGCTCTAGGGTGACGCGCAGTGGTAAATCTTGGCACTGACCGGAATATTCAGGAACTGCCTGGAACCTGAGGAGGCAGTATATATAAAGCGGTGAGCTCTCACAGTAGAGCAAACCAGACAACTCCTAGTCTACTCCAAGAGCAGTACACACAGCAAGATCTCTCCACTCTCACTGAAAATGCTGAGCCTTCAGGGATTCCAGCCCTCCCTAAGCCCCTTTGTGGACTTCTACTGGCCCGTCCGCAGCCTCTGGCCTCAGGTGCGACCTCTGAACGTCCACAGAGACCTCATGCTGAGAAACATGGAGGGTGTCTCCAGCAGTTTGGAGCTCCTGAGGAATTTGCAGCGCCACATCTTCCAAGAGTTTGAGCACATTCCCGCTTCAGAGGAGATTCATCCACTTGCTTGCAACCTTGAGAAGAAGGGAGATGGTTTTGCTCTGACTCTGGACACCAAAGACTTTGCTCCTGAAGAGCTGTCCGTCAAACAGGTGGGCAACAAGCTCCAAGTGAGCGGCAAATCCGAGAAGAGGCACGAAGATGGAAAAGGCTCCTACTCCTACAGGGTCCAGGCCTTCAGGAGGGAGTTTGATCTGCCTGAAGGAGTGAAGTCTGAGGCTGTGACCTGCAGTTTGGCAGAAGGAAAGCTTCACATTGAAGCTCCAGGAGAACAAACTCCAGCCATCTCCGAGAGGGTAGTTCCCATCAACTGCAAGCCAGCCGAATCCACAGAAAAGCCCGTCGAGATGACCAAAGAGGATCCCATGGCTGCAGAGAAAAAGCAACTAGAGGGGCACTGCTGATTACAGAATGTATTCCTCCTTGATTGAAAAAAGCTGGACTTGAAAAAAAATCTTTTTTTATTTTCTAATTATGATTCCATGAGGCCAAATGTTATTTATCTTTTTTAATGTGAACAACCAGAGTGTATGATAATTTTGTGGATGCAACAAAATAAACCTTCTTTTTTAACAAACTGCAATCAAAGTATTCCTTGCCTTTTCTCTTATCATCAAAGGGGACTAAAATTTAGAATGCTAGAAAAAGTGAAATGACCAAAATGTCTGAGGACAAAAAATAAATTGAATTTTCTAAGTACTTAAAGCACTTTTGACAAGGAGTAAATTGACACTCCAATTTCTGATTTCTTTTTATTAAACTATAAAGAGTAATTCTTGCAAGACTTACACATTGCAGTTGATCACCACACTAACAACAGTATAAAGTCAAATGACATTGTCTAAGTTGAATCTGTGCAAATTCTGACTGTGTACTTTTTTATGTTGGCAAATACCTGTGAAATAATGAACAAATTTGTCTTCACTAAAGAAAACACATTTATCTGAAGGACAGATATCCATTCACAAACAGAATGTTGAACTTATGTTTGTAGGCTATATTTTATGACAGCAATTCATATACAGTTGCTTCCTAAATCCACTTAAAATGTATTTATGTCACACTGCCTATCTTTATTTTTTTATGCGATTTAATATGAAACATATCTCAAAATTTACAACGATATAGTGATGCTACATCTATTTACAAAAACATAAAAACATCAAAAATGTATATTGAGACGCAACACAATTTGCACATTTTGACCATTGCCATTCATTTCCATATCCTGAGTAATTTGCCTCTATGAATGACTAAAAAAATACTTTAAGCAGGGTATTTTTAAAATCACTTTTCTGATTACCACGCCTGTTGACAAATCAGTATTTATAAACATGACAATGCTGTTTGAGAGTGTGACACCGATATACATTACAAGGATTCCATATTACTCACCCCGTCCACATTTAGAGCCTGTGTGTGACGTCATCGCCGTGCTCTAGGGTGACGCGCAGTGGTAAATTTTGGCACTGACCGGAATATTCAGGAACTGCCTGGAACCTGAGGAGGCAGTATATATAAAGCGGTGAGCTCTCACAGTAGAGCAAACCAGACAACTCCTAGTCTACTCCAAGAGCAGTACACACAGCAAGATCTCTCCACTCTCATTGAAAATGCTGAGCCTTCAGGGATTCCAGCCCTCCCTAAGCCCCTTTGTGGACTTCTACTGGCCCGTCCGCAGCCTCTGGCCTCAGGTGCGACCTCTGAACGTCCACAGAGACCTCATGCTGAGAAACATGGAGGGTGTCTCCAGCAGTTTGGAGCTCCTGAGGAATTTGCAGCGCCACATCTTCCAAGAGTATGAGCACATTCCCGCTTCTGTGGAGATTCATCCACTTGCTTGCAACCTTGAGAAGAAGGGAGATGGTTTCGCTCTGACTCTGGACACCAAAGACTTTGCTCCTGAAGAGCTCTCCGTCAAACAGGTGGGCAACAAGCTCCAAGTGAGCGGCAAATCCGAGAAGAGGCACGAAGATGGAAAAGGCTCCTACTCCTACAGGGTCCAGGCCTTCAGGAGGGAGTTTGATCTGCCTGAAGGAGTGAAGCCTGAGTCTGTGACCTGCAGTTTGGCAGAGGGAAAGCTTCAAATCGAAGCTCCAGGAGAACAAACTCCAGCCATCTCCGAGAGGGTAGTTCCCATCAATTGCAAGCCAGCCGAATCCACAGAAAAGCCCGTCGAGATGACCAAAGAGGATCCCATGGCTGCAGAGAAAAAGCAACAAGAGGAGCACTGCTGATTACAGAATGTATTCCTCCTTGATTGAAAAAAGCTGGACTTGAAAAAAAATCTTTTTTATTTTCTAATCATGATTCCATGAGGCCAAATGTTATTTATCTTTTTTTAATGTGAACAACCAGTGTATGATAATTTTGTGGATGCAACAAAATAAACCTTCTTTTTTTAACAAACTGCAAACAAAGTATTCCTTGCCTTTTCTCTTATCATCAAAGGGGACTAAAATTTAGAATGCTAGAAAAAGTGAAATGACCAAAATGTCTGAGGACAAAAAATAAATGTCATTTTCTAAGTACTTAAAGCACTGTTGACAAGGAGTAAATTGACACTCCAATTTCTGATTCTTTTCATTAAACTATAAAGAGTAATTCTTGCAAGACTTACACATTTCAGTTGATCACCACACTAACAACAGTATGAAGTCAAATGACATTTTCTAAGTTGAATCTGTGCAAATTCTGACTGTGTACTTTTTTATGTTGGCAAATACCTGTGAAATAATGAACAAATTAATTTGTCTTCAATAAAGAAAACACATTTATCTAAAGGACAGATATCCATTCACAAACAGAATGTTCATCTTATGTATGTATATTTTATGACAGCAATTCATATAGAGCTGCTTCCTAAATCCACTTAAAATGTATTTATGTCACACTGTCTATATTTTTTTTATGCGACTTAATATGAAAAATATCTCATAATTTACAACGATAAAGTGA
Organism: Sardinella longiceps; assembly: GCA_027497455.2. Classification (NCBI taxonomy): domain Eukaryota; kingdom Metazoa; phylum Chordata; class Actinopteri; order Clupeiformes; family Clupeidae; genus Sardinella; species Sardinella longiceps. Next base: position 2,565,754 of record JAODXP020000030.1, read on the forward strand.
TGCTACATCTATTTACAAAAATATAAAAACATCAAAAATGTATATTGAGACGCAACACAATTTGCACATTTTCACCATTGCCATTCTTCTCCATATCCTGAGTAATTTGCCTATATGAATGACTAAAAAAATACTTTAAGCAGAGTATTTTTAAAATCACTTTTCTGATTACCACGCCTGTTGACAAATCAGTATTTATAAACATGACAATGCTGTTTGAGAGTGTGACACCGATATACATTACAAGGATTACCTATTACTCATCCCGTCCACATTTAGAGCCTGTGTGTGACGTCATCGCCGTGCTCTAGGGTGACGCGCAGTGGTAAATCTTGGCACTGACCAGAATATTCAGGAACTGCCTGGAACCTGAGGAGGCAATATATATAAAGCGGTGAGCTCTCACAGTAGAGTAAACAGACAACTCCTAGTCTACTCCGAGAGCAGTCCACACAACAAGATCTCTCCACTCTCACTGAAAATGCTGAGCCTTCAGGGATTCCAGCCCTCCCTAAGCCCCTTTGTGGACTTCTACTGGCCCGTCCGCAGCCTCTGGCCTCAGGTGCGACCTCTGAACGTCCACAGAGACCTCATGCTGAGAAACATGGAGGGTGTCTCCAGCAGTTTGGAGCTCCTGAGGAATTTGCAGCGCCAGATCTTCCAAGAGTTTGAGCACATTCCCGCTTCAGAGGAGATTCATCCACTTGCTTGCAACCTTGAGAAGAAGGGAGATGGTTTCGCTCTGACTCTGGACACCAAAGACTTTGCTCCTGAAGAGCTGTCCGTCAAACAGGTGGGCAACAAGCTCCAAGTGAGCGGCAAATCCGAGAAGAGGCACGAAGATGGAAAAGGCTCCTACTCCTACAGGGTCCAGGCCTTCAGGAGGGAGTTTGATCTGCCTGAAGGAGTGAAGTCTGAGGCTGTGACCTGCAGTTTGGCAGAAGGAAAGCTTCACATTGAAGCTCCAGGAGAACAAACTCCAGCCATCTCCGAGAGGGTAGTTCCCATCAACTGCAAGCCAGCCGAATCCACAGAAAAGCCCGTCGAGATGACCAAAGAGGATCCCATGGCTGCAGAGAAAAAGCAACAAGAGGGGCACTGCTGATTACAGAATGTATTCCTCCTTCATTGAAAAAAGCTGGACTTGAAAAAAATCTTTTTTATTTTCTAATCGTGATTCCATGAGGCCAAATGTTATTTATCTTTTTTTAATGTGAACAACCAGAGTGTATGATAATTTTGTGGATGCAAAAAAATAAACCTTTTTTTAACAAACTGCAAACAAAGTATTCCTTGCCTTTTCTCTTATCATCAAAGGGGACTAAAATTTAGAATGCTAGAAAAAGTGAAATGACCAAAATGTCTGAGGACAAAAAATAAATTGAATTTTCTAAGTACTTAAAGCACTTTTGACAAGGAGTAAATTGACACTCCAATTTCTGATTTCTTTTATTAAACTATAAAGATTCATTCTTGCGAGACTTACACATTTCAGTTGATCACCACACTAACAACAGTATAAAGTCAAATGACATTTTCTAAGTTGAATCTGTGCAAATTCTGACTGTGTTCTTTTTTATGTTGGCAAATACCTGTGAAATAATGAACAAATTTGTCTTCAATAAAGAAAACATACTTAACTAAAGGACAGATATCCATTCACAAACAGAATGTTGAACTTATGTATGTATATTTTATGACAGCAATTCATATACAGTTGCTTCCTAAATCCACTTAAAATGTATTTCTGTCACACTGCCTATCTTTATTTTTTTTTTATGCCATTTAATATGAAAAATATCTCATAATTTACAACGATATAGTGATGCTACATCTATTTACAAAAACATAAAAATATCAAAAATGTATATAGAGAGGCAACACAATTTGCACATTTTGACCATTGCCATTCTTCTCCATATCCTGAGTAATTTGCCTATATGAATGACTTAAAAAATACTTTAAGCAAAGTATTTTTAAAAACGCTTTTCTGATTACCACGCCTGTTGACAAATCAGTATTTATAAACATGACAATGCTGTTTGAGAGTGTGACACCGATATACATTACAAGGATTCCCTATTACTCACCCCGTCCACATTTAGAGCCTGTGTGTGACGTCATCGCCGTGCTCTAGGGTGACGCGCAGTGGTAAATCTTGGCACTGACCGGAATATTCAGGAACTGCCTGGAACCTGAGGAGGCAGTATATATAAAGCGGTGAGCTCTCACAGTAGAGCAAACCAGACAACTCCTAGTCTACTCCAAGAGCAGTACACACAGCAAGATCTCTCCACTCTCATTGAAAATGCTGAGCCTTCAGGGATTCCAGCCCTCCCTAAGCCCCTTTGTGGACTTCTACTGGCCCGTCCGCAGCCTCTGGCCTCAGGTGCGACCTCTGAACGTCCACAGAGACCTCATGCTGAGAAACATGGAGGGTGTCTCCAGCAGTTTGGAGCTCCTGAGGAATTTGCAGCGCCACATCTTCCAAGAGTTTGAGCACATTCCCGCTTCAGAGGAGATTCATCCACTTGCTTGCAACCTTGAGAAGAAGGGAGATGGTTTTGCTCTGACTCTGGACACCAAAGACTTTGCTCCTGAAGAGCTGTCCGTCAAACAGGTGGGCAACAAGCTCCAAGTGAGCGGCAAATCCGAGAAGAGGCACGAAGATGGAAAAGGCTCCTACTCCTACAGGGTCCAGGCCTTCAGGAGGGAGTTTGATCTGCCTGAAGGAGTGAAGTCTGAGGCTGTGACCTGCAGTTTGGCAGAAGGAAAGCTTCACATTGAAGCTCCAGGAGAACAAACTCCAGCCATCTCCGAGAGGGTAGTTCCCATCAACTGCAAGCCAGCCGAATCCACAGAAAAGCCCGTCGAGATGACCAAAGAGGATACCATGGCTGCAGAGAAAAAGCAACTAGAGGGGCACTGCTGATTACAGAATGTATTCCTCCTTGATTGAAAAAAGCTGGACTTGAAAAAAAATCTTTTTTTATTTTCTAATTATGATTCCATGAGGCCAAATGTTATTTATCTTTTTTAATGTGAACAACCAGAGTGTATGATAATTTTGTGGATGCAACAAAATAAACCTTCTTTTTTTAACAAACTGCAATCAAAGTATTCCTTGCCTTTTCTCTTATCATCAAAGGGGACAAAAATTTAGAATGCTAGAAAAAGTGAAATGACCAAAATGTCTGAGGACAAAAAATAAATTGAATTTTCTAAGTACTTAAAGCACTTTTGACAAGGAGTAAATTGACACTCCAATTTCTGATTTCTTTTTATTAAACTATAAAGAGTAATTCTTGCAAGACTTACACATTGCAGTTGATCACCACACTAACAACAGTATAAAGTCAAATGACATTGTCTAAGTTGAATCTGTGCAAATTCTGACTGTGTACTTTTTTATGTTGGCAAATACCTGTGAAATAATGAACAAATTTGTCTTCACTAAAGAAAACACATTTATCTGAAGGACAGATATCCATTCACAAACAGAATGTTGAACTTATGTTTGTAGGCTATATTTTATGACAGCAATTCATATACAGTTGCTTCCTAAATCCACTTAAAATGTATTTATGTCACACTGCCTATCTTTATTTTTTATGCGATTTAATATGAAACATATCTCGATAATTTACAACGATATAGTGATGCTACATCTATTTACAAAAACATAAAAACATCAAAAATGTATATTGAGACGCAACACAATTTGCACATTTTGACCATTGCCATTCTTTTCCATATCCTGAGTAATTTGCCTATATGAATGACTAAAAAACTACTTTAAGCAGAGTATTTTTTAAATCACTTTTCTGATTACCACGCCTGTTGACAAATCAGTATTTATAAACATGACAATGCTGTTTGAGAGTGTGACACCGATATACATTACAAGGATTCCCTATTACTCACCCCGTCCACATTTAGAGCCTGTGTGTGACGTCATCGCCGTGCTCTAGGGTGACGCGCAGTGGTAAATTTTGGCACTGACCGGAATATTCAGGAACTGCCTGGAACCTGAGGAGGCAGTATATATAAAGCGGTGAGCTCTCACAGTAGAGCAAACCAGACAACTCCTAGTCTACTCCAAGAGCAGTACACACAGCAAGATCTCTCCACTCTCATTGAAAATGCTGAGCCTTCAGGGATTCCAGCCCTCCCTAAGCCCCTTTGTGGACTTCTACTGGCCCGTCCGCAGCCTCTGGCCTCAGGTGCGACCTCTGAACGTCCACAGAGACCTCATGCTGAGAAACATGGAGGGTGTCTCCAGCAGTTTGGAGCTCCTGAGGAATTTGCAGCGCCACATCTTCCAAGAGTTTGAGCACATTCCCGCTTCAGAGGAGATTCATCCACTTGCTTGCAACCTTGAGAAGAAGGGAGATGGTTTTGCTCTGACTCTGGACACCAAAGACTTTGCTCCTGAAGAGCTGTCCGTCAAACAGGTGGGCAACAAGCTCCAAGTGAGCGGCAAATCCGAGAAGAGGCACGAAGATGGAAAAGGCTCCTACTCCTACAGGGTCCAGGCCTTCAGGAGGGAGTTTGATCTGCCTGAAGGAGTGAAGTCTGAGGCTGTGACCTGCAGTTTGGCAGAAGGAAAGCTTCACATTGAAGCTCCAGGAGAACAAACTCCAGCCATCTCCGAGAGGGTAGTTCCCATCAACTGCAAGCCAGCCGAATCCACAGAAAAGCCCGTCGAGATGACCAAAGAGGATACCATGGCTGCAGAGAAAAAGCAACAAGAGGGGCACTGCTGATTACAGAATGTATTCCTCCTTGATTGAAAAAAGCTGGACTTGAAAAAAAATCTTTTTTTATTTTCTAATTATGATTCCATGAGGCCAAATGTTATTTATCTTTTTTAATGTGAACAACCAGAGTGTATGATAATTTTGTGGATGCAACAAAATAAACCTTCTTTTTTTTAACAAACTGCAATCAAAGTATTCCTTGCCTTTTCTCTTATCATCAAAGGGGACAAAAATTTAGAATGCTAGAAAAAGTGAAATGACCAAAATGTCTGAGGACAAAAAATAAATTGAATTTTCTAAGTACTTAAAGCACTTTTGACAAGGAGTAAATTGACACTCCAATTTCTGATTTCTTTTTATTAAACTATAAAGAGTAATTCTTGCAAGACTTACACATTGCAGTTGATCACCACACTAACAACAGTATAAAGTCAAATGACATTGTCTAAGTTGAATCTGTGCAAATTCTGACTGTGTACTTTTTTATGTTGGCAAATACCTGTGAAATAATGAACAAATTTGTCTTCACTAAAGAAAACACATTTATCTGAAGGACAGATATCCATTCACAAACAGAATGTTGAACTTATGTTTGTAGGCTATATTTTATGACAGCAATTCATATACAGTTGCTTCCTAAATCCACTTAAAATGTATTTATGTCACACTGCCTATCTTTATTTTTTATGCGATTTAATATGAAACATATCTAAAAATTTACAACGATATAGTGATGCTACATCTATTTACAAAAACATAAAAACATCAAAAATGTATATTGAGACGCAACACAATTTGCACATTTTGACCATTGCCATTCTTTTCCATATCCTGAGTAATTTGCCTATATGAATGACTAAAAAACTACTTTAAGCAGAGTATTTTTTAAATCACTTTTCTGATTACCACGCCTGTTGACAAATCAGTATTTATAAACATGACAATGCTGTTTGAGAGTGTGACACCGATATACATTACAAGGATTCCCTATTACTCACCCCGTCCACATTTAGAGCCTGTGTGTGACGTCATCGCCGTGCTCTAGGGTGACGCGCAGTGGTAAATTTTGGCACTGACCGGAATATTCAGGAACTGCCTGGAACCTGAGGAGGCAGTATATATAAAGCGGTGAGCTCTCACAGTAGAGCAAACCAGACAACTCCTAGTCTACTCCAAGAGCAGTACACACAGCAAGATCTCTCCACTCTCATTGAAAATGCTGAGCCTTCAGGGATTCCAGCCCTCCCTAAGCCCCTTTGTGGACTTCTACTGGCCCGTCCGCAGCCTCTGGCCTCAGGTGCGACCTCTGAACGTCCACAGAGACCTCATGCTGAGAAACATGGAGGGTGTCTCCAGCAGTTTGGAGCTCCTGAGGAATTTGCAGCGCCACATCTTCCAAGAGTATGAGCACATTCCCGCTTCTGTGGAGATTCATCCACTTGCTTGCAACCTTGAGAAGAAGGGAGATGGTTTCGCTCTGACTCTGGACACCAAAGACTTTGCTCCTGAAGAGCTCTCCGTCAAACAGGTGGGCAACAAGCTCCAAGTGAGCGGCAAATCCGAGAAGAGGCACGAAGATGGAAAAGGCTCCTACTCCTACAGGGTCCAGGCCTTCAGGAGGGAGTTTGATCTGCCTGAAGGAGTGAAGCCTGAGTCTGTGACCTGCAGTTTGGCAGAGGGAAAGCTTCAAATCGAAGCTCCAGGAGAACAAACTCCAGCCATCTCCGAGAGGGTAGTTCCCATCAACTGCAAGCCAGCCGAATCCACAGAAAAGCCCGTTGAGATGACCAAAGAGGATCCCATGGCTGCAGAGAAAAAGCAACAAGAGGAGCACTGCTGATTACAGAATGTATTCCTCCTTGATTGAAAAAAGCTGGACTTGAAAAAAAATCTTTTTTATTTTCTAATCATGATTCCATGAGGCCAAATGTTATTTATCTTTTTTTAATGTGAACAACCAGTGTATGATAATTTTGTGGATGCAACAAAATAAACCTTCTTTTTTTAACAAACTGCAAACAAAGTATTCCTTGCCTTTTCTCTTATCATCAAAGGGGACTAAAATTTAGAATGCTAGAAAAAGTGAAATGACCAAAATGTCTGAGGACAAAAAATAAATGTCATTTTCTAAGTACTTAAAGCACTGTTGACAAGGAGTAAATTGACACTCCAATTTCTGATTCTTTTCATTAAACTATAAAGAGTAATTCTTGCAAGACTTACACATTTCAGTTGATCACCACACTAACAACAGTATGAAGTCAAATGACATTTTCTAAGTTGAATCTGTGCAAATTCTGACTGTGTACTTTTTTATGTTGGCAAATACCTGTGAAATAATGAACAAATTAATTTGTCTTCAATAAAGAAAACACATTTATCTAAAGGACAGATATCCATTCACAAACAGAATGTTCATCTTATGTATGTATATTTTATGACAGCAATTCATATAGAGCTGCTTCCTAAATCCACTTAAAATGTATTTATGTCACACTGTCTATATTTTTTTTATGCGACTTAATATGAAAAATATCTCATAATTTACAACGATAAAGTGATGCTACATCTATTTACAAAAATATAAAAACATCAAAAATGTATATTGAGACGCAACACAATTTGCACATTTTCACCATTGCCATTCTTCTCCATATCCTGAGTAATTTGCCTATATGAATGACTAAAAAAATACTTTAAGCAGAGTATTTTTAAAATCACTTTTCTGATTACCATGCCTGTTGACAAATCAGTATTTATAAACATGACAATGCTGTTTGAGAGTGTGACACCGATATACATTACAAGGATTACCTATTACTCATCCCGTCCACATTTAGAGCCTGTGTGTGACGTCATCGCCGTGCTCTAGGGTGACGCGCAGTGGTAAATCTTGGCACTGACCGGAATATTCAGGAACTGCCTGGAACCTGAGGAGGCAGTATATATAAAGCGGTGAGCTCTCACAGTAGAGTAAACAGACAACTCCTAGTCTACTCCGAGAGCAGTCCACACAACAAGATCTCTCCACTCTCACTGAAAATGCTGAGCCTTCAGGGATTCCAGCCCTCCCTAAGCCCCTTTGTGGACTTCTACTGGCCCGTCCGCAGCCTCTGGCCTCAGGTGCGACCTCTGAACGTCCACAGAGACCTCATGCTGAGAAACATGGAGGGTGTCTCCAGCAGTTTGGAGCTCCTGAGGAATTTGCAGCGCCAGATCTTCCAAGAGTTTGAGCACATTCCCGCTTCAGAGGAGATTCATCCACTTGCTTGCAACCTTGAGAAGAAGGGAGATGGTTTCGCTCTGACTCTGGACACCAAAGACTTTGCTCCTGAAGAGCTGTCCGTCAAACAGGTGGGCAACAAGCTCCAAGTGAGCGGCAAATCCGAGAAGAGGCACGAAGATGGAAAAGGCTCCTACTCCTACAGGGTCCAGGCCTTCAGGAGGGAGTTTGATCTGCCTGAAGGAGTGAAGCCTGAGGCTGTGACCTGCAGTTTGGCAGAAGGAAAGCTTCACATTGAAGCTCCAGGAGAACAAACTCCAGCCATCTCCGAGAGGGTAGTTCCCATAAACTGCAAGCCAGCCGAATCCACAGAAAAGCCCGTCGAGATGACCAAAGAGGATCCCATGGCTGCAGAGAAAAAGCAACAAGAGGAGCACTGCTGATTACAGAATGTATTCCTCCTTGATTGAAAAAAGCTGGACTTGAAAAAAAATCTTTTTTTATTTTCTAATCATGATTCCATGAGGCCAAATGTTATTTTTCTTTTTTTAATGTGAACAACCAGAGTGTATGATAATTTTGTGGATGCAACAAAATAAACCTTTTTTAACAAACTGCAATCAAAGTATTCCTTGCCTTTTCTCTTATTATCACTTATTATCAAAGGGGACTAAAATTTAGAATGCTAGAAAAAGTGAAATGACCAAAATGTCTGAGGACAAAAAATAAATGTAATTTTCTAAGTACTTAAAGCACTTTTGACAAGGAGTAAATTGACACTCCAATTTCTGATTCGTTTCATTAAACTATAAAGAGTAATTCTTGCAAGACTTACACATTTCAGTTGATCACCACACTAACAACAGTATGAAGTCAAATGACATTTTCTAAGTTGAATCTGTGCAAATTCTGACTGTGTACTTTTTTATGTTGGCAAATACCTGTGAAATAATGAACAAATTTGTCTTCAATAAAGAAAACACTCTCATCTAAAGGACAGATATCCATTCACAAACAGAATGTTGAACTTATGTATGTATATTTTATGACAGCAATTCATATAGAGCTGCTTCCTAAATCCACTTAAAATTTATTTATGTCACACTGCCTATCTTTATTTTTTTTATGTGACTTAATATGAAAAATATCTCATAATTTACAACGATATAGTGATGCTACATCTATTTACAAAAACATAAAAACATCATACATGTATATAGAGAGGCAACACAATTTGCACATTTTGACCATTGCCATTCTTCTCCATATCCTTGTTCATTTACCTACATGAATGACTAAAAAAATACTTTAAGCAGAGTATTTTTAAAATAATTTTTCTGATTACCACGCCTGTTGACAAATCAGTATTTATAAACATGACAATGCTGTCTGAGAGTGGACACCGATATACATTACAAGGATTCCCTATTACTCACCCCGTCCACATTTAGAGCCTGTGTGTGACGTCATCGCCGTGCTCTAGGGTGACGCGCAGTGGTAAATCTTGGCACTGACCGGAATATTCAGGAACTGCCTGGAACCTGAGGAGGCAGTATATATAAAGCGGTGAGCTCTCACAGTAGAGCAAACCAGACAACTCCTGGTCTACTCCAAGAGCAGTACACACAGCAAGATCTCTCCACTCTCTCCACATTGAAGCTCCAGGAGAACAAACTCCAGCCATCTCCGAGAGGGTAATTCCCATCAACTGCAAGCCAGCCGAATCCACAGAAAAGCCCGTCGAGATGGCCAAAGAGGATCCAGTGGCTGCAGAAAAGATGCAATGAGAAGCTCACTGCTGTTTACAGAATCTATTGTTCCTAGAAAGCTGGACTTTAAAAATCTTTTTCATTTTCTAATCATGATTCCAAGAGGCCAAATGCTATTTATCTTTTTTTAATGTGAACAACCAGTGTATGATATTTTTGTGGAGTCAAAATAAATCTCCTTTTTAAATAAACCACAATGAAAGTATTCCTTGCATTTTTCTCTTATTAACACAGGGGAGCAACATAAACATAAAGGCAAATGACAAAGTGTAAGATGAATCTGGAGAAGTTTTGACTGCAACGTTTATTTATGAACTTTTTCGAATTTGTCTTCAACAAGGAATAAAATTAATTCATCTACAGGGTAGATATGCATTCACAAACATTACGTACATTTTTTTCAGGCAGGCATACTGTTCCTTCCTAAATCCACATCACATGACTTTAATTTCCTTCACAAACTTTGTCATTATTTTCATGTGAATTATGGAAAATACCTTTGTATTTATTACAGTAAGATGATGATGGTTACATGACTTTACACAAAAAATAAAAATAGCAGAAATTTATGCTGGGACACAACAGTTTTCACATTGTCAAGATGTCTATTCTTCTCTATAGCCTGAGTAGCCTAAGGCATGTAAATGAGTTTAAAAATTACTTTGAGTTGATCATTTTTAAAATCACTTTCCTCTAACACAGTTCCCCCTTTCATACGTTTATGTTTCGGATGATTATCAATATACATGTAAATGATTTCAAACAAAAACATAGGCCTACACATAGCCTAGTAAAACACTGCCTTCTGAATCAGAGAATGACAATCTGATTGTTTTTATTGCTCTGAGATGAGTGTTTATGTTAGTTGAGCACACCCAAACACACACACACACACACACAAAATGGGAAAAAATAGGATAATAAATAGGTTGTTGTACTCCCCATAAATTTAGATGACACTCTAGATGAGAGTTTGCACTCTGCTGAAAGTCTGTGAGATAGTAAAGGATGCAACATTGCTACGGCTAACAACAATACTGGTAATAGAAGCCAAGTAAAGTATTTTTTTAAAAAGAGGCTCTCCGAGTCCCAGGCACTAGATCATGATCTTATCTCTTAGTTTGACTTTAAATGTTACTTTCCGGCACCAAATACCGTAAAGAAAATACTGTTATAGAAGCCAGTCCACAAATATAGACAAAAATGCTGAAGGACTGCATTAGAAGATTACATACAAAACAAATACAAAAACTGAAAAAACACCAAATACTCACAAAGACAAACCTGACACACTCATACACCAACCACACACACTGAAAGACTAGCCATAAGACTGAAGAGATGAGCCACCACACACACATACACACACCACCACACACACATGAGCACAGCCAAAAGCCAATCATGCAGAGGGGCTAAGAGGAGGAAGAGAGGCCCAGATGAAGCTGCTTCCTAAGAGATAAAAAACACAAAATGACGTTTACAGATAAAACTGCCCATCAGGTCTGGCAATTATACAGTGTAAACAACATGTCCTACATGCTAAAATTGTAAATAGCTGGTGAAAGGAAAAAATCAGATCACCTCATCTATATGGTCAGATTGGGTCTTGAAAAAATCTTCAGAGGGTTGTTCTTCCTGTAAAACTTTGTAGAAGGAGGATTTAAACATTTCAATATTTATCCTACCAGATTAGAGCAAGATGTTTCAAAAGACTACGCAGAAACTTTACAGAAACAAAGGGAGAACAAAAGTGTTTGTGTGAGTGAGTGTGTCTGTGTGTGTGAGTGAGTGAGTGTGTGTGTGTGTGTGTGAGAGAGAGAGAGAGAGAGAGAGAGAGAGAGAGAGAGAGATACTCACAGTCAGCAGGTTGAGCAAAGGTTGAGTCTGAGAACATCTGCGAATCTTTAAGAGCCTGTTCTGTTCTTTGTAGCCGCATAGAAGCTTTACAGAGGGAGGATTTACAGTTTTTAAGATTAACAACTTTATTAATGTCATGCAACAACTTAATGAGTTCGCAATCTTCCTTATTTATATAAAATTTCAACAGAGGGAGAGAGAGAAAGAGACTCACTGTACACAGAAATGAAAAGGAGCAGTGCAATGACTAGAAGAACCCCGAGGTCTTGTCTCCCTGGCCACCCGGGTGCTGAAGGCAGGCGCAGACGCTGAGTATACTATACATTAATGTCAACACAGGCAGAAACACAGAAAGAGACTCACTGTAATGAAAAGGGGCAGTGAAATAACTAGAAAATTCCCAAGGTCTTGTTTCCCTGCCCTAGTCACCAGGGTGCTGAAGTCAGGCGCACACTCTGAGTACACTATATTAATATCAACATTCAAATTCAAGTATGCTATATTGCCAAAATGTAGCATATTTGCATGGACATGAACAATAAAATAGGTATCTAAAGATTTGTGGACAGCTTTGTTTTATAGATTAATCAAAGGATACAGGACAGTCTATTCAGGGATAAATCCAATCTTTTTTCTAGTATTTGTCATACACAATCAGTAGATTAGGCCCAAGGCTATTTGGACAATTTTCTAGGCCTTTGTGTTTCAGCCCAAAACCAATTTACGTACATTTAGCTAAATCTTTTTTTCTTCTATCTCACCCTATTGGTCTGAAATAACCAACTGATAAAGGAATATTCCAACTTTTTATGAAATTGGTTTATTCACAGTTTCACCTGGAGTTACATATGTGGGTGAGAGAATTTTGGTCTCAGTGCGTGCGTTTTCTTCATCTGGCAGACCCAATCTGAGCTTTAGCTTAGCATAAGCGCTGGAATGTAATGTTGCCAAAGAGTTGCTATCTGGCTACTTTACTGTACATTCCAGCACCAATGCTAAGCTAAAAGGGGTGAATAATCAATTTTCATAAAAAGGTGAAGTATTCCTTTAAGACAGTAGCCTATGGTCTTGATATTGATAGCCTATCAAGTATAAATGAGCACCTGATCAAAATCAATTTGTCACTACAAATGCACTTTTCACCTTGTGCCTCTAAATCTGCTCAGAGCAAGTTTGTTCAATATTAATAATAACGTTTGCTGTAGGCTATTTCCAATTCGCTGTTTCCAGCAAAACTTTATCCTCAAAGCACATCCTTGATGACAAGTGAAATCATTATTGTTTACGCACCTGCCCACTTCGTCGATATGCTTCTATAACGTTACTCAATCTGAAGTCTCTGACAATGTGTCTTTCGTCTGGACAGAGTTTTCTACATTCTGGACAGTGGTAGTTTTGACGACCCCTAAGCTCATTTATACACCGAAGACAAAAATTATGTCCACAAGGATAATGGTGAGGTTCATTTAAAAGCTCTAAACATATAATACAAGTCAATTCCGACTCAATATTAGCCATTATGGACCTCGAGACTAACAAAACGTAGAAAACCTGATCAAATCGAAACTAAAACCGAATGTGGGCTGTGACCAGGCGGCAACATTCCAAGCCCGACAATAGATACAGACGGCAAGTCCGGGCACGCCCATAAAATCCAACTACAGCTCGCTGCGGCTCGCGGGAAGGCGAGGCTTGACATCAAGCCCCGCCCACATCAAGGACGAGTGCATTCTGGGAATGAAAACGCATTTTAAACGCATTTTAATAACACATTGCAGTAAAATCAAACATTACAATCAGTAAATCACACACACAAAGAATTTTTTTTTTTCAATGTGCACTTTTAATGGTAGGAATATCTCAATTGAATTTAATAAAGTAAATATTTCTAGTTTGAGACAAGGAGGTACACTGTAGGAGGAAGTGCATCTCTTATCTACCTCCCCTGTGTATACATCTCTCTCTCTCTCCCTGTCTGTACCCCTCTGCTGTCCTTGTTACTTGAGTGCCCCCCAGCATATTTAATGAACTAAATGCCTTATCAAAACTAAACATAAACATAAGAGACGAGGCAAAACTTGCAGCCCAACATGCCACAACCTGAGGGACAATGAATGATCTATCAAGACATATGTGCACACAGACACATATGTCATATGTGGGGGTGGGGGGAGCGAGAGAGATATGAATTAAACAAGAGCAGTGAAGGGATGAATGGTGAAAGTGTGTGTGCGTGTGTGAACAAGTCAGTGTAAGTTTAACTAAACTACTAATTAATTATGCTGGGGAAATCAATGCCGTTCCGTTTCTACTTCGCCGTTCGCGGGCTTTTCCTTCTTCTTCCCAGAATGCACTCGTGCTTGATGTGGGCGCGGCCAGAGTGGTAGGGGCGCGGCTTGATGTCAAGCCTCGCCTTCCCGCAAGTCGCAGCGAGACGCTTCTCATAAAATCAGCTCCTCGTGTCCCCCATGTGGGGAAAACAAACCCTAAATTAGTGAAGGAGTCAATGGCATGCTAAGCTACAAGTTACACTGAGCACCATCTACAAGGAGCCAGACACATTTTTGAGGGCAATGCCTGAAGGTAGTAATGATGGTCAGATGGTCCGATGTGAATTCTGAACTTGACACCCCTCCAAACGCGATACTGATGACAATCTAGATGATGTTTGTTAGCTTCATTAGCTTGCTAACTAGCCAACTTCATTGATCACCACAGTAAATGTAGCTAACTTTAGCTTGCTTAACTGAGCTAATCAGACTTGTGATTGAAAGTTGCTTTACTTTTGACAGGAGCAGAGACGGCTCATGACATTTCTGTTAGTGTAACTGCAATAAACAAATGATGGAAAAATTATTTTAGTCTAAACACAAGTAGGCAAACAGGTCATGATTAGACAAAACATCTAATATGGACTTTGTTCAATTTTACTTAGCGATCTTTTATTGTTAAGCAACTTTCTCTACCTTGTCCATTCACCATAATGTTAAATTGGCCTCTGTTATCCCCCACGCTGACTCCACCCTAGCATTTTGGGGGCGTTAACCGTACTTGCCACGTTCTAAAATTGCAATACCACAGCCGTCCGCTGGGGGCTGGCTGCAAAAGCGAGTCAATCTCCATAGACCCCCATGTTAAAAAGGCCATTTTCACAGGTTAAAAAAAGGTATTTACAGCCTGGTTCAAAATACGATTTTTTGCTTGTCGAACCATTTTTAGCCCTCGACAACTGTGAGGGGGGTGAATTTTTTTTAAATACATTAGTTCGACGTACAGATTAGTGTAATTTTTAGGTAATTATGGGGGCGTGGTTCAGATGATTGACAGGTGCCTGGAGTCAACAGAGAGTGGTTCTGAACTGCCCTTGGCGTTGCACAGCGTAGGCTTCGCTGAACTTTTTTCCTGACTGTGTAATTTCATCATCGTATCTTACAATTTCAGTATATATCCAACGTGTCTTGCTCTGCTGTTAACCACCATCCAAGAATGCTTCACAACATTTTATACGGTAAGTGAAATTATTCGTCTTTGTCACAGTAGCGTACGTTAGTATCGCTAGCTAACGTTTGTCAACGGTATCCCGTACAAATTCTAATTAATAATGCAGTGGGATTCATCAATTTAACGGCATCCCGCACACATGCCAGCAAATCATAGCTGAGGTGGCATGGTGTTGGCACCGCTGATGGACACGGCTTGAACAAACCAGTTCATCTCGCTTGATTAGGGCATCCCCAACACCTGTGGGTGCACCATGCACCACGCCCGGTTGTCTACAATTTTGATTTTAAAACTATCAGCGCATATAGTTGTAATGAAATTCATGTTGTAGAAGACAAGTCCCGGTGAGTAGACGTTGGAGAATTTTAGTGCGCATGTTTTAATTTTATAGTTAGGATACTGTTGTTTGTACGGGATACTGTTCGATGGGTGGCACCCAGATTGTCCGCAACACGTTGAAATCACGTTAGCAGCCTTGAAACTCGGTGAAGTTAGCATGTTAACGTTAGTATCGTTTTCCTGGTCCTGTCATTAGGTGATTATTTCCTCAGGCCCATAATATAGATCAGCGTTTATGAAGAGTGAAGTGGTGTAAACATTGTTGACTTACTTGGCATTAACATTGTTTTCCGTAACAGACTTAAGACATGAGCCTGAAGCTAGGTTATCCGTGGAATAACGTAGCAGCAAAGCTAGCGTTAGCCAAACTAACGTTGTACGTTGTTTGCTTTAATATGAACCAAACTGTCCCAAAATTATCGTCGACAGTGTGAGAACTTTTATCCGGTGATAACGTTAACATTAATACACGGGATTCAGTTTGTTCGTGGTAAACCCTATCATATTAGTCGTCTAAATGAACTAACGTCAAGAGCTGCTAATAGATGACATAGCTCAGCTGGGGCTCTTAGCTTAGCGATAAAGAGTTGCTGTAGGCCACTTCTTTATTGTTAAATCATGCATTTATCTTACAACAAGCTGGGAGGGAAGTAACGTTAGTTTGGGTAATGTTGTGTCTGCCCAGAAGATAAGAAATGGTTTTGTATGAGTAGGTTATAATGCTGACTTGGTAACTTGTCCAATGAGCAATATCCTCACTGAGGATCTAACCTGATGTCCATTTTTCTCGGATGAGAGACTCCGAGAGAGCTCCGTTGTTTGTAGTTATTGTAATTAATGTTAATCAGAATTAAGGGTAATGTTAAATGTAAGACAAACGTGGCAATAAAACAATTGCATGATAAACAGCTTGTCCTGACATACTTGTATATCAAACAGCTGTATGTTCAAATAGTCATATTACTGCATTTTGAGAAAGAGATTGATTTAACATTTTTAACTTTTTCTTTCATAGGAAAATGCCCTCTTCCTGACCCATGGAGACACATGACTTGACTGCTGTCCATTGAGCTGTGCTGTCACCTTGACAGGTAGGCCTACTCATCTAGTCTACTTGTTGCCTTTATATGAAACAACCCAATCTGCTATTTAATGGCTTATTCCATATGTGAAATAATGTAGTGCTAGAGCTTTTGTGACAGTTTATTTTGGTTTCTGCTACATGCAGTGAGAACTAAGAAAAATAATTTCATTTTATATCTGGTGTGTTCAGTTGAAACAGGAAGGTGACACTTTTGACTAGACGGGAGTTTGCTGAGGTCAGATTGAACAGGTCGATGGTCATCTCTTCAGAGCCGGACATCGTTGTGACAACCAGAGACACTGGTGGAAATCATCTGATCCCATGACAATTGATACATTGACATTTTATGAATTTGTTCTTACAACAGCCCATTTCTCCAATCCATGAGTGTGATTGGAATCTATTAATTGACATGATTTACACAACATGTTTGATGCTCTACAGATATCTATGTGTATACATCGAGGACCACAACTTTCATGGTATATAAAGTACTTAACCAAGTTCACCATGGTTATTCCATAATCTGTAGCCTATAATCAGAAAGACTTGGCATAAACAAAATATTGTCCTACAAATCTGCAACTCTACACAGATGGTTTTTGACACTGTAGACTATTGACCTTTATGGGCATTGCTCCACATTTTAGTTTTGTAATTATCAGAATTATTCTTTTTTCCTTTTTCACAACTTAAACAACCCCAAGCTTTATTTAGTATCTTTGTAGACATGTGTATCTATGTAAACACCCTGTGACTATTTTATACTTTTAAGCATTACTGATGTTTACCCATATGTATTTTCAATTATTGTTGACATGGGTTTTCTCATAAGTAGTTCAAGCTGAAATAAGATGACATTTCAAGTTGATTCATTTAAGCTTTAATAAAATGAAATGTAACTCCATGGGGATTTAAGTGTGAATTGAAGGAAGGGGCATTGTGTCAACCAGATCCAGGTTTGAAAGCCTCAGGTGTCATTCAGCAGAGTAATGGTATAAATCAGTGACACATCAGAATGATCTCTAGCATTAGATCACTATCAAGTCTGCCACCTAATATTTTTAAGGTGGAATGTAATCTGAAAGAATCGCAAATCCATCTAAAGGGTTAAGTCTTGTGGTGCGTTTATCTAGGCACATGCCTGTGTGGCTTGTTCAAGAGTGAGTCTGTTGGCATGGTAAGAGTTGCTACAAAATCAAGTATATCACACATAGCTTGTGAATGAACAGAAATATTCTAGACTATCTATAATGTCCTGGCTCCATCTGTAACTGCAAACTTGCTTCCATCTCCCTCCATACCATGGTAACTGCAAAGGAAAAAAAAAAAAAGTTAAAACAATATTGCCAATAGTTTAATCTAGAACATCTTCTGTACAACACTTCAAACAAGACTAGTGACCACTGAACAGTTAACAACTGTTTTTCATCAACACACAAGTAATTTTAACATACTATCGTTTCACTATAACTTCCTCCGAAATTTGTTTACATTTTAGCTGCGCTACTTCTGTCATCCCAGGTCCATAACGTTCAGCTTCAGTAACCGGGAATGGGGACGTACAATTACATTAGACTGTCTAGTGTCTACCATGTACATTTACTAATTAAACTACGTTAATTATTTCAAACGGTAGGACAAAGTGGAGTGAGCCGAGTTGTGACATTATAGCTAACTTACGCTAGCGTCCATTGGTTTAGCATTGGCATTACCCAAACACCTGTTTCATGTGCCTGAAGAACTCCTTATGCTATATATGGTTCATAATCGTGTATTTAAGTATTATTGGACAGCATGAACAATTACAAATCTCACCAAACCAACGGTTTTCAACACTTACCAGCAAAGGTGTTGTCGCTCCGATGTTCACAAAGACACGTTTTCTGGCTAGCGAGTTGATGCTGCGCTGGCCACACAAGCAGACGTCAAGTTGGGGGCGTGTCTCGGGGCCACGCCGACTCCACCTTTTTACCCTTATTTGGACTGGCCGAGCGTTAGCGGGCTTAGAACGTTGACTCAACTGTCAAAGATGGCAGCGCCCTGTACCCCCGATTTTGGCTTCATTTTTGCTCTTAAGAAATTCTATGGGTGACGTCACGCAGGGTTTGTCCATAATTTTTACAGTCAATGGCTGTGACCGAAATGCAACAGTCGAAAGCACAGCCGATTGGATTGCATAGGGACGTTGTGTGGCAAGTCGTTTTTTAATTTATAATATGCAATAAGCCTACAAAAAACTTGTCTCATTGTAAATGATCGACAGAGCAAATTTCGAAATCTATTTGTTAAAAATTTACCCTCTTCAACCTGTAAGTTTATGGAGGGCTTATAATGAGCATAAAGTGGGTGATAACACACAAAGCTACAATTTTATCAGTTATTATCTATTTTTATATTAAGCCTCTGTTTCAGTTGTTACAGGTTAAAATGTCATGTCAACAATGTTGCAATTGCCCATATATTATTTTATCTATCTATCTATCTATCTATCTATCTATCTATCTATCTATCTATCTATCTATCTATCTGTCTGTCTGTCTGTCTGTCTGTCTGTCTGTCTGTCTGTCTAAAAGGTGTGCATTGAAGGTATACAGTATTTACTGTCTACGTGCCTGAGTGTTGATGAATCAACACAAAAAAATGTATTCTATAATGTTGTTGTGTGGTAGTGGTGAGATGAAGCTTATGTTGCAAATGTGTTTACAGTAATATTTCAAGGCCTCATACAGTTTTAGGCCATCTAGTGGTGAATAAATAAATATTTGACTGAAAGAACATAGCAAGGAAGCTGCAGTTACCTTGCTAAAACAGATGATGAACCAATCCAGAGATGACCTACCACTGATCAGTCTACACTACACCATGAAGGCAGACAAGTGAGAAATAACAAAGGAAATACTGCCACCTATTGTCACCAGACCTTCCTTCATGCCGTCAGATGCAATGACAACCTTACAGTAATTGCATATATGTAATGGTCTAACTACAGACCAACTTCTGGTAGAGAATTTTTTTGTTTTTTGTTTTGGCTTCATTCACACTCTTAAAATTGCAGGGTTATTTTTGGGCAATTTGAATAACCTCACATGCTGGGTTAAGTGCAACATTTCGTAATTGACCCATAATTGGTTTGCATTTGGGTAAAATGATAACCCATTTATGTTGGGTTGGTGATGAAACGCAAAATTTGAATTTGAAGACATTCAAATCCATCAGCAAACGGTCGCAGACCTTTCCCCCCTCAGTAGAAGCTGGCCATTGTGTGTGCAGCACTACGGATTTTTCAAACACTTCAAGCAGAGACTTCAGTAAGGTAAGCCAAACTTGGTTGAATTGTGATAGAGAAATTGTTTGGTTGCTAACTTTAGTGTATTAAGATAAGCTTGTTGCTAACGTTAGCACGTTATTAGCAACATAACCTGCTAACGTTAGCTTCTTGGGGTTGAAATGTTGAATCCTATACAACCATAACATAGTTACTAACGTGTGTTTTTATGTAAATGTGTACCAAATAGTTTTTAAAAGTATTTTCAGAGCCTGTCCAAATATTATTAGCTGCTTAGTGCTATCGATACCACCGTTGGCTAGCTTGGCTTCCCCAGCTACTAGATAGCTAAGCTACAAAGAAGTAGCTAGGATGTAGCCTACTTGCTTATTGAACTTCAAAACAGACAGTGACGAGTATCTTAATGTGAATGCGTGCAGAAACCACGCCTGAACTTGAGCCTGTTTAGGTGCAAATCTTTAATAACTAGCATGCATGTCTGCATGTCTACTGTTAGCAACTGAAAACTGCAGCTTGAGTGAATGTTAGCAAAGTCCTTCTATATAAGTGTCTCTGATGTTAGTGAAAGGGGGCAAGGGTCTGCGTGTGTGGGTGTGCGTGCGTGTGAGAGAGGGAGAGGGACAGCATATCAGACCCGTGTTATAGGCTAGTGTTTTAATAGAAATATGGCTAATTGGCTACCTACTGTAAGTCGGGGTTAGTACACATCCTGAACTGTCCCTCCAGGTTAGAGTGTCTGGTTATGGCATGAAATGCTCTTAACGTTAGCTTATAGCCTAATATTAAATGTAAATTTGTGCATTCAAACACAGATAACCAGGCCATTATGGTCATTGTTTTCAACAGCTGAATCATGTCTTCCATGACTGCCTGCCATGCGTTCCAGTCCATGATCCTAAATGAGGCAATTCTGAACCAAATCTTTGCAAAGGTAGGCCTAATGTTAATTTACATTTTATATCATAATGTAGTGATCAATTGTCAGAAACTAATGAGCTAAACTTATGTCTTCTGCTCCAGTGCCCCCAATCACTGCGTCCACCTCATCCTCCCTACAAATCCTCAACCTCTGAACTGCTGGCCTTTTCTAAACTTCAGGTAGGATTCTCAACCATTTCTTTAGCCCCACTTAAATTTGGGACTATTCATAAACTATTTAAACACTGATAATCCTAATGCCAGACCTTTTTGTCATTGGTGTTCCACAGCTGTATCACCCCTTCCCATGACTATCCACAGTGCTATTCCACATAGTAATTTTTCACCTGACCCCGAGGCATTTGGAACCAAAGCAAAAGGTATGCAGGCCTACATGTATATTTTTTATTATAATGAAAGTGATGAATTCTAGACAGATGTAATGTATCTGATGTCTCATGTCTTCAGTTGCAGTGCCTACTCTTCTTCAAGCTTTTACCGCACCCCACCTGTTCACCCCATGCACACATCCTCATAAGGTGTCCCAGGTTTCCATCATACTTCTGTCAGGTGGGCATCAGCTTTTTTTTAATTTTGTTTTTAATAAACATTCAGATTTGGAAGTCAGGCTGTCTGCTCATTGATCTGGTGAATCCCTATATTGTCTGTTACAAGATTGTGTTGTGTTCAAGTATTTTAACAAGCCATTAGCTTAATTTAAGGACTTCATATTTTAGATACTGTTAAATTTCAGGCCTAATTGTTACTGTTTTTTTTCTTTTCTAGAAGCTGAAAGGAAGAATTGGTCTACTGCAGTTGCTGCAGACACTGGGGTTGATTCCAACACTATCCGTTGGAGGCATAATGCATGACTCAAATGCAATTCTCGAAATCACGCTCACAAGATAAGCTCTGATGGTCAATGTTTAGTATCAAAACGCCAATAACTACAGCAATGTGCAATGTTTGTTTGGATAGACTATTTTGGATAAACATTTGGGTAGAGTATTTTGTAAATAAGCATAGTTATGTATTTGACTTTTGAATGTTTCAAATAAACAGTTCTCTCAATCTGGTGTTGTTGATTTATAAATTGGCTTTAAATACTTATGCATAGGCCTATAGTATGTAGCCTATATAGTAAAAATATAATAAAATATAATTAAGAAACAATCCTGTAATAGATGGAAATAAACTAAAATGAAATTAACAATAATGTAAAAAAATTACTTCCAACCCACATCTGTGGTAACATTAACCCAGCAGTGAGTAAACATCTACCCAAAGTTGGGTAAGAAGTACAACCCAATAGTTTGGGTCAAATTGATAACCCAACTAAATGAGTAACCGTAACCCAAATTTGGATTGGTCCTTTTTTTACTCAGGTGGTGGGTTATAGTTGAGTTACTTTTTAACCCAGCAGTTTTA